>BPTQ01000004.1:47507671-48072451 GCA_019973895.1 Chrysanthemum seticuspe | reverse complement strand
TTTAATGGGGACCAAGTTTGTTTACCAAACTTTCGACATGGTCCCTTCAGTTCTCACAAGAACTACTACTGCTACTAGATCTTAGCCTATGAAGTAGTCTTCACCACCTTTGACGATCGAGATTCTCGTGTGGTGAACAGGGTGGAGGCCTTAGTCAAACAGCGTAGCTCTAACAATGGAGACATCTACTTTGGTTTGATAGAAGACAAAGTAGACTCAACCTACTACTACAAACACTAGGTTACCCTCTGTAAGAAGGGTAACTACTTAACGAGTTTTTACTAGGTAGTAGGAGATCAGAATAAGGGATGATACCGGGGTCAAAGATGGTGTCCTCATTCCCGAAAGAGAAAAGGGAAAGAGCAACCACACCATCTGTGAAGAATGGAATAAAGACGTACATGAGAATGCATGTCCATTCCTCAGCAGAGAAAAGCAAATCACCAGTTTTGACATCTTTAAGCTTAAACTTGAAGCTTAGATGGTGATTGTCAAGAAGATGTCCGGAAGGGAGGGTGGGAAACGGTTCTTCATTCAACAGACTTTCCAGAAAAAGAATGTCTCCCTCCGGATCAAGGTAAGTGTTATCAATTCCCGTTGGAATTGACTCATCACTAAGAAATGCATCGACTTCATTCCAAAAGTTGTCATCTTCCTCATCAGGAGTGAGAGAAGGAATGGAAGAGTCGGGAATAAGACTAGAGGATGATGGATCATTTTTGAGCAATTCATCAATGGGAAGAATGTCTCCCATTGGATCACAAACATCATCATCCAACTCAGATGAAACAGAAGATAGTTTGGTTTCATCTACAGAGGTAACAATCTCGATGCGACAAACTGATTCCGGAGGTGGGACAAGTGGTGTGCTCTTAGAGCTAGCAGTTTCCACCACTTCTGATGAAGTATCCGATTCTAGATCATCGTCATCATCAAGAACACTCTTGACTTCCCTGGTACAGCTTTCAAACCATTTGTTTGAACCAGGGGTAATTTTCAAAGCTTTGAGCTCAGCACGTTTTTGATGACTCCTCTTAACCGTGAAATTGGAGAGTGTTGCATTGAATCTTTCAGATTTTTGAATAATTGTGGCAACACTCTGTTTGTACAGAGGTTTGGAGTTCTGGTTGATATTTAACGTGAGCTCTTCGTTGTCAACTCGAATGGTCAACTCTTCAGCAAACACATCAATCAGAGCACGACTCGTTCTTAAGAAAGCTCTCCCTAAGATGAGGGGAACTCTAGGATCTGCATCGAAGTCTACTACAACAAAGTCAGCATGAAAGTGAAACTTTCCCACTTTCATCACGACATCCTCGGCTATCCCAAGTGGACGAGTTACAGTACGGTCCGCTAGCTCGAGTGTCATACGAGTGGGTGAAAGTTCAGGAAGAGACAGTTTCTTCCATACTGAGAGTGGCATGAGGTTAATGATAGCGCCAAGATCGGCTAAGGCGGAGCATTGAAACATCCCCAAGAAATCACACGGGATTAAAAACCGGCCAGGGTCTTCAAGCTTTTCGGGAAGCTTATTAAGAATAGCCGCTGAGCATTGTTCATTGAGAGGAGTTTTAGCCATCTCTGATAGCTTATCTTTGTTGGTGAGTAAGCCTTTAAGCGTGGATGCAAATTTAGGCATTAGAACGAGAGCATCAACGAAGCTTATATCGAAGTGAAGCTCATTGAAGATTTGGAAAAATTTTTCCATTTGCTCTTTGTTTTTGTCTTTGAGCTTCTCATCATTCATTCTTGATGGGTAAGGAAGCTGACTAGACTTTTGAGCCGGGATGGAAGTGTTTTCTGGCTCAGGATTTTTCCTCAGAACATCGGGTTCCGGACTTAAGGTTTGGACTACCGAAGGTGGGACGTGTGCGGTACTTCGTGGGCTTGAATAATGCACCTTGTCCGTTGTCTCCTTGGTAACTTGACTCAATGCCACAGGAGGAGGGGGCATTGGAGTCGAAGGTCCATTGTGCGTCTTACCACTACGAGTGGTGACGGCTTTCAACTCGGCATTAGGATTGGGAATAGTATTGCTTGGGAGTCCCCCAGAAGATGGTGAAGCTTTGTTCATATTCATGTTCATGAAACTGCTCATCATATTCTTTAACTCATTTGTCTGCCGAGACATTGTGGTATCAATTTCCCTTTTAAGCTCAACTCTCATGTTATGGATCTGAGTTTGCATAGAACGCATGTTTGACTCAGTCATTTTCATGAAGTCATTTGGCATGGGAGCTTGAGGAGGTTGTTGATAGCTTTGATGATTAGGAGCTTGATAAGGTTGAGGTTGGTTGAAATTGTTCCGGTTTTGATTGAAATTTTGTCCTTGATTCGGAACAAAGCGATTATGATTGCCATGGTTTTGATTGCCATGGTTTTGCACAGGAGGAAAACCAGGTGGTGTCATACCACTAGGTGCACGGTAGTGAGGATCAGCCTGTGGTCGGTATTGATTGTGGTTTACCGAAGCTACGGGAGCTTGGTAAAAAGAAGCATCGGTTGCTTGACAATCATAATACGCATGTGGACCACTACAAGTTTCACACACCTTGTTTACGGCTTTGATTGGTTCCGGCTTATGAATTTCGCTTTTGATTTCCTTTACCTCTTTTATCATACAATGGATGATGTCCGTTAGAGCGGCTAACGGAGCGGCTAACTCGGAAGAGTTACCGGATGAAGAAGCAGGAGTGTTCGGAACATTGACTTTGTTGCGAGAAATAGGAACTTTTGATTTTTGCTCGCAAATCTCAATCACATCTTTAGGTTTACGATTCAAGATATTGCCGCCTGCGGCTGCATTCAAGGAATCTTGATCGTTTCCGTTCAACCCATTGTAAAAGATATTTACTTGTTGAAGCTCCGTGAATTCATGATGGGGGCATTTCCTGAGGAGATCTTTGAATCTCTCCCATGCCTCCCCAAAATTTTCATCGAAATTTTGACGAAATCCAGAAATTTCATTTTTAAGATTAGTCGTCTTTGATGGAGGAAAGAAGTAATTCACAAACTTTTGAACAAGATCCTCCCAAGTTTCGATAGATCGAGGGGGTTCTTTTTCCAGCCAAATCCGGGCTGTCCCCTCAAGAGAGAATGGAAAAAGCATCAACTTGATGACTTTTTGTGGCACATCCTTGAAATTGATAGTTGAAGTCAACTTGTTAAACCAACGGATGTGTGCATACGGGTCTTCTCGATCAGACCCGCGGAATTGATTTGTAGACACAAGTTGGATCAAATGTGTCTTCAATTCGAAGTGATCAGAATTGATAACGGGTAAAACGATGGCATCTCCATAACCCTCGGTGGGTGCCTGGAGCATTTCCGCCATAGTACGTTCGTCTGCCATGGTGTTGTTAGAAATAGTACGAATCTCGGGTTCGACTATTTGGGCAGCACGTCTACGAGAACGTCTTCTTGGAATTTCTGCTAGATCACGCAAAGGACTCAATGATCTAGAAGAACGAGTGCGCATGCACTAGAGATAACTCTAAGGGATCTCAGAGCTAAGGAGAGAAATGGGAATTATGAAAATCTTTCAGATGAGAATGAGAATTATGAAGACGTTTTATAAAAATCAGGTGAGAAGAATCTTTATGGGTTTTCTGGTTCTGAAACGTCGATATCACAACAAAATCAATTAACACAAATCGAGGCAAAACAACAGTGAACTTTACCAATAATCCTAAGATGAATGGCTTCTTTGAAAAAGGTACACCAATCACAAGGACACAAAGGCAAGTTTTAAATCTTTAGTTCGGGAACTTATTATGGTCGCACCCCCAGTTAGGTAGTGCACTGCCTTGGTTTGCGGTGGTAATCTTTTAAGTTGTTATTTATTAAAGAAAACGACGAATCTTTTTGTATTTTTATTTTTGATACATATATAGAAACAAAAGAGAAAATATTTTTGTGTTTTATACGTTTTTGGCTGTTTTTGGGTTTTTGGATTTTTTAGAAGAAAATATGGATATATATATATACAGAGATGGATGATATAAACAAAGAGTGAGGATTCAAACAACTAATCTGCTAAAAGGAAGATAGATCAGCACAGCTCCCCGGCAACGGCGCCAAAAATTTGATCTGGTCTCAGACGGTCAAGTCTAATCACACAAGCTGGCCACTTGTGAATGGCCAACTGTAACAGACTTAAGACAGCCTAAAACCAAATGCAATGAGGATCTGAGGAGTATAGAGTCTCCCCGGGTCGTTATGTCCCAGCGAGCTATGCAATGGATCAATCAACGTATAGTGCGCCAAAAAATTGATTTGCTCCAAACCGTCAAGTTTTATCACGCAAGTTAACCACTTGTGAATGGCTAACTGTAACAAACTTAAAACAGTTTGGAAACAAATGCAATGAAGTCCAGGAGAGAATAATGTATCCCCAGGTCGTTAAGTCCCAACGAGCCGTGCGAGAATAGTCAGACGTTTAGTGATCGAGAAGATTTGAATGGATACAGAGATTTGATTTATTATAACTACGGAAATAGCCAACAAATTACAACGGCTTAAATGCAAATTAAAGAAGATTAAAAAGATAAAATCTATTAAATAAACGCTATCACTAAACTTAAAATGATGTTTTTGTTTTTATGTTTTTACGAAACTGAAATTAAAATCTACGCGACGTACAAAATAAAAATTGAAACTAAAGCAATATTAACCCTAAAAATATGAAAATTATGTTTTTACAAACCTAATGATAAAAGAAACTTTTTAGAAAAAGAAAATTATCTTTAAGACTAATTATCTAATTAAAAACTATTTTTAACTATTAATTAATTTCCTAAAATACAAGAAAATAGGAAACTAGGCTAGAAAAATAAGATTAAGACTTGGAAAAGTCTAAAATATCAAAATAGACTTTTCAAAACTATTTTTGTATTTTTCTGATTATTTATCTATTTTCTAGGAATTTTAAACTATTAAAAACTAATTAAATCACTAAAAATTACCAAATAAACTATGAAAAATCTGGAAAATTACTTTTTTCACTTTTTATATTTATCTAAATCTAAGAAAATTGAAAAATTATTTTTTTGAACCTTTTCTGAATTTTTTGTATTAAATGCTATTTAAAAATGCTTAAAAACTAGATTAAATTAAGAAAAATAGCGAAACAGCTAGGAAAAATCTGAAAATTACAGGTAAACTCTAAAATGATGATAAGAAGCTAGGAAAATTGGAAAAACAGTAGGCTATGTGGAAGAAAATGAAACTGCTGAATCAAGTGCTTATTGAAATAAGCACTTGATAAGCAAATGAGCAAATCAAGCAACCCACTGAAAACAGGAACTATGGAATACTAAAAATGACCAAATGAAACAGTAATCAACAAGCTACAACAACTGATTAACAAGATAAAACAGATTTGAAGACTATGAGATTAAGCTAAAAACAGAAATGGTACCTACTTGCAGTCAATAAATAAGCACCCAAATAAACTAAAAAGCAAAAACCAATTATCAAGACTTAAACTAGACCTAAGTAGCTATCTATGACCAAAAGACCAGCCTTTTACAAGCTTTAATAAGCACTGTGCAAGCTTGGATAAAACTGAGTAAAACTCAGTTATAGGGACCCTTGTGAGCAGGGCACCAGGTCCTAGCTTTAAGCTTATGCAGAAGCTAATCCAGAGGGCTTGGACTGAAAACAGTTATGAGTTCTTAGAGTCCACCTATTAAACTACTTATAGACCAAAAACCAGAACCTACAAAGCTTTAATGAATCCTATGCAGAAGCTGCAACTTCTGCATAAAACCCATTTTTTTGCACCATTTTGACTTTTTGCAACAGATTAAAATTTTGACTTTGGTGAAGTTTGGATCCAATTTAATGACTAATGTTGATGTGTTATGATGTAATGAACACAAAGCAAGCTATAGTTAACACTTCTTAACACAAATCAAGAGATTTCAAATCCAAAGTTTCAGCAGTTTAACAGTAAGACAGATTTAAGCACAAAGTTGACTTTTTGGGTTGCTAGCACAAATTTTTGACAGTTATTAACTAAGGAGGGCTAAAGGAGGCTAAGACAACTAATCTTAACCACCAAGCAGATCTGTAGCACAGGCTTAAAGCCTAATCCAAACACCCCTTTCCTAACTGATATACAAGTTTAATGGAGTAGACTACTGACTTAACCAATACCCATGATTAAACTAAGTTTTCTAGACCTAAAAACAACTTTTTAAACAAATTATGACTACTTATAACAACAAGAACAGATATTGCTAAGAATCTTGAAACATGCACTTACAATTGGTCCAATAGCCACTATGGCTTGCCAATACTGAAACAAGGACCCTAACCTATTAATTCCAACCCATTTGCTTCCATTTCAACCCATTTCCAGTTCTGAATCACCCCATTCCAATTCTGCACCCATTTTGGTTCTTGCTTTGACTTTTGTTGACCAGGAACTAAAGTTACTTGAAATTGAAGCTTAAGCTTATACAAAGCTATAGTGAGCTTCTATAAGCTTATTTGATATTGAAACTAAGCTTTTAAAAGCTTAAACACAGGAATTTGAAAATCAAAATCTCAACAGTGGACATAAAATAAGGAAACTGAGCATTAACTTGAACTGAAGCTTAATAAAAGTTTTAATACACTTGAACAGCTAAATTGAGTACAAAACAACTTAAAAATACAATTCAGAAGCTAATTAGGACATATTGATATTAAAACGACATACAATTTAAAAAAACTAAAACTAACTATTCTTCTAGCTTCCTCTTGGCTCTTTTTATGCTCCAAATTCTCTCTCTCACTTATCTGAGCAAATCCCAACATAAATCTGAGCCATTGATTGGCTAAACTTCATCTTGGCCCTTAGATTGTTTTGGCGGGAAAATCTGCTTTGGATATCTGGGACAGGAAAGAGGTAGCATTTAATGCACTTGTAAGGTTGGTGAGGAGGGGGGAACAATGGGTGAAGTAGAGTGGGTTGGTAGGTTTGAGGAGGAGGGAGGTGCAGACAATTTGGTCGGGGAGACAGGATTTTAGGGGGCGGGTTTTGTTTATTTAAACATTGGGTTGTTGGGTTGTCGGGTCATATATTTGGACCGGGTAAATGATTTTTGGGCCAGGGGTGTTTATTTGATTGGGCTTGGGTTAACAATTAGGTCCGGTTGGTTTGTTTAGATAATAACACCAAGGACCATTTGTGAAACATTTGAAATTCAAGGGACCAATCATGTAAATTATGAAGGTGAGTCAAAGGGTTGGTTTTGCCAACTTGAATAATCCAAGGGTTAATTTTTGACATTTTTGAAATCCCAAGGACTAATTTTGAACATTTTGGATTTTCAGGGACTAAACTGTAATTTTCTCAAAACTTTTAGATTTTTCACCAAAGGACTAAATATGACAATTTGTGATTTCAAAAAGACCTTTGGTGACTTTTCTTTTGAAACTTTGGCTCAGGGACTATTTTTGACAATTTTTGAAACTTGGGGGACTAAAACTGCAATTCTTTCAAATTTGATATGTTTTTCATCTGATTTTGATATTTTTGCATTTAAAACACATAAAACACTGATTTGTGATATTTTGATCATTTTGATGTGTTTCTGAGTGTTTTCAGATGATTTTGCAGTTTGTTTTGTACAAAAATGATGAGTATTTAGAGACTCATCAATCCCCCACACTGAGATATTGCTAGTCCCTAGCAATGATTTGAGAAAACATAATGGATTTTAATCTCTTTACCAAAAGCCATTGCTTCTGGAGTAGCCAAATGTTTCAGTTCAAGTAAGAACCATGGTACACCGATAACCATGTGATTTTGAGCAAACCACCAGCTTCCAACGGATTTGATTTGTCTTTACCAGAAGCCGTACCCTCCTGGACTAGCCAACTCTTAGATAAATTATCAATATTATCTTTGGTGAGCTGATTACCAATTATGGTTTTTCCACTGCCTTTACCACAAGCCATAATCTTGCGGGCTAGCCAACTCTTCACTTTTTAGGATATGGTGAGTTGAATACCATACAATTTTGGGCAAATTGCAAGCCATATAAACGGATTTGAGAAATCTTTACCAAGAGCCGTTTGCTCCTGGATTAGCCAATCCTTTTGTCTTACAGACATGGCGGACTGATAACCAAATGAGAAAGTGTAGAACACTTGCTCCAAAAAAAAAATTTTTGGCCAAAAACGGGGGGATTAGGCGGTATATTTACATGATAAAATTCGTGAGAATCCCCCCCCCCCCACACTAGAGATGAATATTGCCCTCAATATTCAAAGTACCGGCGGTTATGCCGAAACAAAGAACGTGAAAGGGAAATACTACGGCCATTATTTAGAAAGATGATTTTTTTTTTCTTTTTTTTATTTTTTTTGAACTTTATATACAAAACATGTGGGGCAACCCCCCCCCCCACACTAGGGTGGTAGAAAGAGGTAAGAAGACAGAAATATGGGTGAGAACCCATATGGAATGCTACTGTTTTTGATTCCCGAGTCGCTAGCTTGACTCGACCCCGCATTCATTTGTTCATGGGGAAAGTAACGTGGAAAACCAATCTCGATCGGACTTTCGTTCACAATGTTAATGAACATATGAACATCAGAAAGTTCCACACCGACGAGATATAACCGCGGTATTGTTTAATAGTAGACACTATAAGGGATGATACCGGGGTCAAAGATGGTGTCCTCATTCCCGAAAGAGAAAAGGGAAAGAGCAACCACACCATCTGTGAAGAATGGAATAAAGACGTACATGAGAATGCATGTCCATTCCTCAGCAGAGAAAAGCAAATCACCAGTTTTGACATCTTTAAGCTTAAACTTGAAGCTTAGATGGTGATTGTCAAGAAGATGTCCGGGAGGGAGGGTGGGAAACGGTTCTTCATTCAACAGACTTTCCAGAAAAAGAATGTCTCCCTCCGGATCAAGGTAAGTGTTATCAATTCCCGTTGGAATTGACTCATCACTAAGAAATGCATCGACTTCATTCCAAAAGTTGTCATCTTCCTCATCAGGAGTGAGAGAAGGAATGGAAGAGTCGGGAATAAGACTAGAGGATGATGGATCATTTTTGAGCAATTCATCAATGGGAAGAATGTCTCCCATTGGATCACAAACATCATCATCCAACTCAGATGAAACAGAAGATAGTTTGGTTTCATCTACAGAGGTAACAATCTCGATGCGACAAACTGATTCCGGAGGTGGGACAAGTGGTGTGCTCTTAGAGCTAGCAGTTTCCACCACTTCCGATGAAGTCTCCGATTCTAGATCATCGTCATCATCAAGAACACTCTTGACTTCCCTGGTACAGCTTTCAAACCATTTGTTTGAACCAGGGGTAATTTTCAAAGCTTTGAGCTCAGCACGTTTTTGATGACTCCTCTTAACCGTGAAATTGGAGAGTGTTGCATTGAATCTTTCAGATTTTTGAATAATTGTGGCAACACTCTGTTTGTACAGAGGTTTGGAGTTCTGGTTGATATTTAACGTGAGCTCTTCGTTGTCAACTCGAGATCCAAATATTTTATCGGACACATTTTTCTCCTACAAATATTTTATCTCATACATATTTAAATCACTTGAGATCCAAAATCTCAAAGGATTTAAGATTTTTGATCGGGGGAGAAAATGTGATATAAATATGAAAGATGTTAAAAGATAAGATAACCAATTTGTGTGCAAACTTCTCTCTTATATGTGCTAAACAATTTTCGAATCTCGAAGCATATATTAAGGGGGAGAACTCTCTTTGCAAATTCAAGTCATCAGGGTACACAACACTTAAATCTTTGCAAATTCAACTTTAAATGTTTTTAAGGTACCTTGATCACATGGCTTCTAATCCTTTGATTATGTGCAAAACTCTTTTCAAACCTCGAGGCACATATTGAGGGGGAGCAAATTTATGGAAACCCCATCCTTCCTGGAAATGCTCTATCTACCTGATTTGATCAAGGAAGTGATGGTGATATTTTTTAGAAAATGGTAATCAAAGAAGTAATTTCTTTCTCTTGCCTCCGTGTGCAAAACGATCTCAAACATTTGATGCACATGTTGAGGGGGAGCACTCATTCTAAAAATATCAAAAATAATTCAGGTACAAAATGCTTTGATAATATATCACAAGTATCTGAATTGATTTTCAAATGGTTTTCAATTGGTTCCAATGGCAGATGAACAATACCAAATAGACCGACCAACTCTACTTTATGTACGGTGATATAAGGATGATAAGGTTAGGTATGTGTTCCCATGATCCGCCAGAACCGGAGGGATCTACCCAGGGACAATCCACTAGTTAGTGTAGAAGTCCTTAGGTATGATGATAAAAGGAGAGAAATGAGATATGGGAAGAGTGCGGACTAAGACTGAGCTAGTACTGGAATAAACCCAACAAGGCTCTAGCTATGAAGTCTCGGTAAGCATTGAAGGGGTTGAAGAATTAAAAAGAATTGAATGAGAAAAGGGTGAAAACAAATAGCCCTCCATTTTTTTTCAACCTTAGGGCAGAAACCGGGTTCACTTCATATGCTACTGATGGTAACATCGGTATTGAAGACAAGACGTCATGGACCCAGTGACGCACTGCACTTCAACTTTCCAAACCACTCAAGTTCCTCTTAAAAGGACTTGTTTCATTCTCACGGGGAACCGACATTATCTATCGACTTTCTCTTAGAGATTGTTGATATTGAAGAAGGAGACCCTCTCCCTAGTCTCCGGCACAGGATCCAAATATGCACAATATTGAGTCTAGAGCCACGAGATCATCAATAAATCTCATTAGGACACTTTCAATGAAGACTCTCTGTTTCATACAATGTGGAAAGAGAGATTATATCTTGAGTCCTACGCATTATCCTTGTGGTATTGCCAGAACATCTGAGTGATGTGTATACATATTCACAATGAAGATGGAAAACCTTCTGGAGCCATCATCAAACAAGCTCCTGGTAGGTGGCATGTGAGATCTATCTAATAGATCAACCATGTGACAACTGAACAGAAACAATGGGGAGATTCAATCTTTTGAATCAATCCTGGTTTAGGTTATGGATTGACGGATACCTTTGAAAAACTGGTCTTTGTGCTTAACAACTCTTTTCTTTAGCACATCGACCGTGTACTCATTTTTCAAACCAAAAGGTGTTTTTATGATTGATAATTGATTTTCAATAAAACCTTCGTTGTATTGCAAAAACAATTTCTATTGAGCAATACACGATTGTTTTTCAAATCTCTTTTTATCAATCAGTGGACTTAAAATTCGCTGGTTCACTCACTCCGTGTTGTCTTCTTTGAGACGTTCCGGTTTGAGAACAGCTAGAGCAGCTGCGAAACCCTGTCAAGGAAATTCTTCAGAATTTTACCTGATCACAGGCAGTACTTGTACTGATCAACGGGGAACCGTGGGCCGTGTACCTCAATTCAACGAAAGTGATCAAAGACACTTTCGTGCGATTTATTGCTAACTGTTGTATGCAGGTACGCCCGACGTTTGCAGCTGATCAGAATGAAGCGGTCAATCCATAGCCGCATGCTCACTTAACACATTCATCTCAAAAGAAATCATGATTAGTGCATCAATGACTCTGATAATTTCACTCCATGCTTCTGCTACGCTGCTGTCAATATCATGAATCAACTAATGCTTCCGCAACTCTGATGAGAAGATTTCATGATCCAGAATGTGAGCATGTCGGTCCTAAAGTCACAACACCACAATGGATGTCTCAAAGAGTTTTGATTGCTGATGATCTCAAAAGCTGGTTCATATTTACTATCACGTGGATCAGAAATGGACCTCCAATTTAATGTACAAATCTATGCAGACTTTGAAGTTGCACCACTTATGCACTAAGGTTACGATGTTGATGTATGAAAGTCTACGAGCTCAAGAACCAAGTCAAGAATAGAATGTTAGGTTCTATAATGTAAAACATGGGGTGACCTCCCTTAGGGGGAGATTGTTAGGAATTAGATAATTCCAGTATTGAAGAGTCAGTCACCCCAACTATTATCTAGAATAAGTTAGCTCGTAGACTTATCGTTAGTTACGTATTTATGTAGTTATTTAGTTAGTTAGTAGCTTAAAATAGTTTAGAGCAACACCGTGGAGGAAGGACGGGTCTTTACCCACTGTATCCCTGATCCACAGGCCGTCAGGAGGTCGTTTAGTTTGTAACCTATAAATACCCTCTACCTTACAAGGTAGAGGGTTGGATGTTCTTTGGTAATCTAATATTCTACAAGTTTCTCTTACTAGAATGTCCCACTCTTTCTCTCTCTAAAACCATCTATGTGCTCATTGTGTTAATGTTATGATGTGTATGTGAAATCCAATATCTTACATTGTTGTTTGTTGTTTTCAGTTGATGTAATGATGCTTGTAGTCTGTAATCCATAGATGTATCTACTGTACTCAGTGTGCAGTTTTGTGAAATAATAATAATGATCCATGTTTTCCTTTAACTTTAGAGTTCTTGCATCATACTTGTTATGTCATTAACTTCATTACCAAAGCTGAAATATTGTCCACCATAATGTTCAAAATTAGAGAGATAGGACTTGTTGTCAGTTATGCGCCTTGAACACCCACTATCTGTATATCCTTGATCTGATCTTTTTGACCTTGGATGTTCCTGTGCATAAGAGTAAAGAGTTAGTTTCTTTTGGGGACCCAAGCCATGATTGACTTGGATCTGCCTCGTGTATCAATATAGTTAAATCTATCAAAGGTCATTGATACACCATTGGGATTGGTTGTAGAGGTAGTTCCTTTAGGTTTCCATTCCCAACGTGCTGAGGCCTTCACATCATTGCCCATGTCCCCCCTTTTCTTGTTTACAACCCTTGCAGTGGTAACTTTTGAATGAGCAGTGGAAACTCCTGGTTTGGTTTTAGGTACCCACTGTTGGTTATAATGAACCTTTTTAGTTAGAAAAGTTCCTTTCCCTGTTTGTGCAGATTTTGCAAAAGTTGTTTTGGACTTTGCACTTTTAACAGGTGACTTAGGGTGAGCAGTGTTAACAGTTTTTGCAGTGGCAAAAGTTTTGAGGCCACTTCTTAGTTGAACTGCTCTTGGGATCATTTTGCAATGAGGATTAGGGTGTACATTATTTTGAAACCTGTTAGACTCCACCCTTTTATTCCCATGGACTTCCCTTCTCCCAACATGATAGTTACAATAAGCATGTAAATGATCAAAACTACCACAGATATAGCACGCCTTATTGTACATCACAAAATCACTACCTAGTTGTTGAGATTTAACATGATTCCAACTCCTCTGGTTACCCCTAGGAGCTGTAGGCTTGTTCCTATACATCTCAGCATACCTTACAGTTGATCTAGGTTTATTAACTGGTTTCCTAGGTTCCTCTATAACAGTATTAACAACTTTTGGGATAGAAGTCTCTTCATTCCTTTTAACATTCTCATCAACAACTGATGAGTCACTAGCACTTTCAAAAACATCATTTTCCTTCTTAACCTCTTCCTCACATTTCACAGTTGTGTCCTTTAAAGGACCATATTCACGTTCAAGATCCTGAAACTCTTCTAAGCCTGTATGAGCTAAATCTATACCTGGAGGTGATGGAACACCTCTTAGTGGTGGAGGCACTATGTTATAACCCATACCAGACTTAACTTTACTATGAATTTGAGCATTCCAGATTTTATCAATTGACTTAGACTGATAATAACAGGTGTCTACAGTTAAATTGACATTTTTATTTATCTTTTTAAGTTTTTCAAGCTCTTTTTGGTATGCCTCATTCACAGCTGTTTTATGATATATTTCTCTTCTAAGAAAAATCATATCATCACTATATTTTGACTCATTTTCTCTAAAGTGATCTATTTGTTTCTCTAATACTGCTATAGCTCTCATAAGATTTGACACAGTATAATTAGCAGTATACAACTCTTGTCTTTCATTAGAATATAGATCATTAAGCCTTTCAACTTCTCTAGCAGCCCTACATGTTTTATAACAACTTTCAAAGTTTTGTACCTCAGAGTCAGAGAAAGCCATGAGAGCAAATTCAGTAGACACAAGAACAGCATCTGAAGATTCTTCCTCTTGTTCATCAGCCATGAAACTCCAATCATAGCTCACACCATCAATAGCCAACATTGCCTTTGGTTCTTCCACAGTTGGTTCCTTCTTTTGCTTGTACCAAGTAGACCTGTTGTCCTTGGTCTTTGGTCTTCTACATTCTCTAGCAAAGTGTCCCAACTTGTGGCAGTTAAAACACTCCACTTTCTTCTTATCAAAGCCTGCAGTTTCACCACCATTGATGTGAATAGGCTTGCCAGTCTTCTTGTAGAATTTCCAAGCCCTCATGCTAAGAAGAGCTATTTGCCATTTTATGTCCATCTCCTCCAAGTCATCTTCATCAATTTGCTCTATGTCTTCATGAGTTAATATAGAGCCATTAACGTGAGTGGAGATAAAAGCATAAAAAGCAGGATCTCCAATACTAGCAATCTTCTTCTTTGAACCTGCAGTGGTAACACTAACATTACCAGTGGAAACTGTAGAACCAGCAGTGGCAATATCATCATCACTGTCATCTTCAGAATCATCACTGTCAACAGAGGTTGACATCAAAGCCAAGCTGCTTGAGCTTGTACCAAGTTTCCCTGCCTTCTTCAGTCTTTGTTCAATGAGTTTAAAGTTGTTGTAAAGATCATTGAGCTTCATTGTTTCAATGTCTGCTTTGTTTTCCCAGACTGTAACATTAGTTTGAACTCTGAAGGCAAACTTCTTAGAAACTTCAAATTGAGGTCTTCCTTTTCTACCTCAATGCCAAACACAGTCAGTTGTGTAACAATCTTCTGGAGTTTGGTGAAGATGCTATCAAGTGAGTCATTGCTTGAAGCAGAGAAGTTTTCATAACTTTGCTTCAACAATGTCTTTTGTGTCTTCTTTGTAGCATCATTACCACCAAACACTGAGCAAATCTCTTCAAAAAGTTCTTTTGCGGTCTTGAACTTGCTGAAACCTATGATCTGGTCTCTAGGAAGAGTCATCAGCAACAAACTTCTAGCCTTTAGATCATTCTTTTTCAATGCCTTTTCAGTACTAGATTCAGGCACAGAAACAGTCACCACTTATGTGTCACCAACCTTCTGAGTACTAGTAACAGGCTTGAAAGAATCACCAATTAAGATGATCTCCCATAGAGCATAGTCTTGAATGAGAAAGTATTGCTCAATCAGTATCCTTCACATCTCAAACTCATTAATTTTGAGCTTAGGTAGCCTTGGTGTAGAAGAGTTGGACTAGTTGTTTTCCATCTCCATTGAATTTAGTGAGTAGGTTAAGCTAATTCCTTGGATCTTCTAAAACAAAATATCAGAACCTTCACTCAGAAACCACTTGATGGATCTGGACACACACCTTGTGTCAATGATATTTTGTATAATATTAATAAGCACGTGGAATTTACTTAGTAATACTTAGAAGACAGATTGTATGATGTATTGTAAGTAAACACAGATTAAACACAAAACTTAAGCTCGAATATTATTAATGAATAATACGAGTGATCTTTGCTTATCACTAGGGTTACACCTTGAAGCCTTTGTGAATAATACGTACGAATGTAAGTAGGTTAATAATTACCTAAGACAATAACCTAGGACCTCCTTTTATAGTACAAGGAGTCCTTTACAAGATAAGTATAAAGCTAACAATATAGAATATACACAAGATCTTTTCTATATTTATCTAGACACGTTCTCTTAACCATTATCTAATAGAAGTGGTAATAATGTACTAGCAGTGGTAATACATTTCCACTGCTAGTGTAATCCAAGAAGTGTCTTCTACAAATATCAGTGGTAATAGATTATTCTCAACAACCTTGTAACTTGTGTTTACAAATCATATGACACTTATGATATATAAACAAAACATATGTTTTATCTACTAAGTGCTACAATACTAGGGAGCTTCATGTGAGGGGTTTCATTTGGGTAAACGGATCGATGAGTTGTTGGATTTACGAATTAAAGTTTCCTAGCTCCTCGAACGTTTGCTACATGACCTCTGAATTGTGATGGCCCGAACGGTAGTACGATATATATAAACTAAACATGTTTTCACAACTAGACCATTTCTATAAACGACATACAAAAATACCATGTACTACATCATGATCAACATAGAGACGTATATAGGCTTGTTATTTCTTTCGCATTATTATTTCAACCTAAGTCGCAACATCATATTCTAGGTTGCTCGTAGAAGTTCTCACGACATATCCATCATTCTCATTATACATTTGATATCATTTACTCTGAGGTGAGTTCATAGCCCCACTTTCTATTACTTAATTGTTTTACAAACCCTTGGGGAAGATACATGCTTTATTTTAAACCGAACACATTGCTTTCAAAATGTATGCTTGTCTGATTGTCCTATTGTCACTAAGTAACCATCATTTGCCAAACATAAGTCCCTAAATCATGAACCATTAATCACTGGAGAGAGTAAGCACGGATATTGTGAATAGATCTATTAGGATTGACGAATCCCGTTTGTGTTGACCGGGTAGGCAAACAAACGCACTATATTTGAGTAACATTAGGTAAAAACGGCAATTTTACCTATTAGGGCAAGTACCAACAGTTTCTCCAATTAATATTGGAACACGTTAACGCCTTGGTTTCATGAGCTTGGTGACAAACAAAAGCGGGCTCAAGTATCATATACTTGAGGCAGCCGTACCAAACAATAATTACTGTTTTGTTTTCAAACCATTGGTGTGAGTCTAAATAACTCACACTACCAACATAATGTGTTCAACCATCAAACAAACTCTATGAATTTCTCTCAACCTTTGTGTTGACAGTTTTAAGCATGTATTTCAGGTCCATATTTGTTGGGAATTATACGTTTGAGTTGATAAGACAAAAAGAATGAAACAAGAGGGACTTAATACGACAAGAAGGAAACCTACAAAAAGATGGAAGGACTTGCTTGCAAAAGAAGTTTTATTTATTAGTCCTTTGTAGTATTTTGTAAACCCTAATCCTCTAGTATATAAAGAGGACATAGGTGTAGGTTTTATATACATGTCTTCTATAATGTAGTCGACTAAAGGTGTGTGTGTGTGTCCTAGGCGTATTGTCTTGTAAACGCCTAGGTAAGTTAGTTAGTTAGTTTATGGTGATGAAAACCTTGTGTCAATAACAATTATATTTTGATTTATCCGCTGCGTATTGTCAATGTTATTGTTAAACCCTAAGGCTCAAAACGATCTAAAGGAGTTCTAAAAAACTTCACAATTGGTATCAGAGCTCGGGGAGCTCGTTACCTAGGGATTCACAAGGTTTCTTGGCGAAAAAGGAAGGAGAAATTCGAGTCTAAAATTTTCCGTATATACTTCTGCAGCACTGTTTTCAAGAGGGAATAACTTTTTAGTGAACCGTTGCATCAGGCTAAAATTCGAACCGGAGCTTCTTGGTATATCTATCTTTAATCTCACCGAAGGGATTGTCAATTAGAGATCTCAATCAAAAGTTAAAAGCTATCGAAGTCTGCTGCAGAAAACTAAAAAAAAAATTCGTAAGGTTATTACAACACTGTTTTGAAACAATCATAACTTTTTCGTTAACCGTTGGATCGTAACGAAATATTAGGTGGACGTTGTCTATATGACAATCTAACTTTTCAACAAAGGGATTGTTGATTTGAGCTTTTATGTGAAAGATATATGCTGTCGAAGTTGGCTGCAAAGAGAGTTTTCAAAGTACTGTTGTGCGTTTTCAAAGTACTGTTAGGGTTTATTCAAAGTACTGCTCTTGGATCAAAGTACTGCTGTTTATGTTCAAAGTACTGATCTTTTGATCAAAGTACTGCTATTTATGTTCAAAGTACTGCTCTTTTGATCAAAGTACTGTTGATTTCACAAAGTATTGTTCGAGGTTTCAAAGTACTGCTCTGCTCGTATAAGTTGAAAGTACTGCTCGTTGTTTTAAAGTGCTGCTAGTTTTGATCAATATCGGATAGAACGAAATGTTTTTGGTTCTAGTATGGTTCTGAATTTGAGGGGAAGTTCAGATGGTTTGAAGGATATCGAATGACATACACAAGAGTTTTGGTTTACACACACAAGATTGAAATTTGTTCTTAAAGGTTTTTAAAAGGCTCGTTTTTGAATTATTTGAAGAATTGATTACGAAGAAGGTTGAATATCATCTATTTGACATTGTAGTAGAGTTACACAGATTCGTGCTCTTATCATATCTCAAAGTGGGTGTTACACTTTGTAGATAACTTGTTCGTGCTTAAAGGATGTTGACGAAGACTTGCAAAATCTAGTTTTCATAGGTCAAGGGGTGGATGGATGAAGACCTAGTTAACTATCACTTAAAGGAGTTACATTGTAGTGCTCAGTGTCTCATTATAGATGAGGATTTTATCAAGAGATCGAGGTCTACTCATATATCATCAGGTATGAGTTCATAGTCACGTGGTTAGTACAAGACATAAGACGTGAGTTTGGGTTATTCTACTTCTTCATCAAATTCGTTATACTTGGTTTTCTTCACAAGTAATCATTACAAGGAGCTTACAGATTTGAAGAATCATTTGATGTTCATGCACCACTCAAGGGGAAGTGTTTGATTTTTACTACTGTTGATCATTATTACTTCTGCTAGTTGGAGTTTTCTACTGTTTTGGATTCATTTTTAGTAAGCATTTTGGTGTTCTTCATGGAGGGCAATTCGAAACATTGGATGGCTTAGATTGGAAGTATGATATTGGTTCGTGGTGGTCAAGATCATTATTTGTATACATTCCCTATTTGGATAATAACAAAAAGGGGAAGAGATGTTTGAGTGGCATGGCATGGATTAAGGGGAAGACAAAGGAAGACATACTTGTTTCATTCATGGTGAGATCCCTGATCTCAATTTCTCTACTTTGTCTAGGGAAGTTCGTTCAAGAATGGTTTTGTCATTATCAACTAGGGGAAGATTGTTGGGAATTATACGTTTGAGTTGATAATACAAAAAAATGAAACAAGAGGGACTTAATACGACAAGAAGGAAACTTACAAAAAGATGGAAGGACTTGCTTGCAAAAGAAGTTTTATTTATTAGTCCTTTGTAGTATTTTGTAAACCCTAATCCTCTAGTATATAAAGAGGACATAGGTGTAGGTTTTATATACATGTCTTCCATAATGTAGTCGACTAAAGGTGTGTGTGTGTCCTAGGCGTATTGTCTTGTAAACGCCTAGGTAAGTTAGTTAGTTAGTTTATGGTGATGAAAACCTTGTGTCAATAACAATTATGTTTTGATTTATCCGCTGCGTATTGTCGATGTTATTGTTAAACCCTAAGGCTCAAAACGATCTAAAGGAGTTCTAACAAACTTCACAATATTGTACGAGACTGGCACGGAGGAGCACGGATACTCAAGAAGGCTATAAATTTTATTATCGTTCGAAAACCAATTTAATGTATTTTGTAAACTTGGAACCATTTGGGACCTCATTTTTGTAAACTCTGATATTTATATAAATCGAATGATAAATCCTTTTTAAACGACTCCTGTTTTCTATTGTTATGACTGTCATGCCATTAAGTAACACCCAGTTTGAATTCCGCTGCGTATCACGAAATTGGGGGTGTTACAGCCTGCGACCAATAACAATACATAAGGGCAAAGTTAGTCATTACAATTAGCATTTTATATAATTCAAAAGGGCAAATGCTTACCATGCATCTCTTCAGCATCATCCGGTAATTCAAAGGCAGATTTCACAACTTTCTTGCCTTCGACATTCTTCTGTCGCACGGCCCTGGATCCAGATGCTAGGAGAGGAGTCTTTCTCTTGGTCGCAGACTTGATGGCTTGATAACGCTACACACGTCGTTCGGGGTCAAAGGAACTTCCTTTTCGTCGAGCAAGTTTTTCAACTCCCTAGGCAGTGAACCTAATCGTTGTAGTGTATTATTAGGGTAAGCCACGGAAATTGATATCGTTCTCTAGGGGAATAGGAATGCTAGTGAGAAGTTACTACGCTAAGGTTGGGGTTGAGGAAGATTATTTTTTATCTTTTTATGTTTTTTTAGGAAATGGAAAGGTACGAATCTCGGGGTTTGGATTTGGGGGGTTGGTATTTCTACCGATTACTCTACTTATCTAATTATCTAATCTAGTGGTGTATGTAGTCTATGTCTAATTATTGTGTGCTCGTATGATGATTTAAAGATGTGTTTACTTAGGTTTTATTACTCTTTAATTATCTCCTATTGATGGTTGAATTGTCACGTCCTTATTCTTAATCGCGTTGTGTGTCTAAGGTCGTAGGGTATGCGTTTATCCCTAACTCTTTGAAATTACCAAAGGTTATTGCCTACAAAATCTCTAGGATTTATAAACTTAACGCTAAGGTACTCTTCGGATGGTTTATCCTACAATGACTCTAGGTACTATAAGCTAAGGTTCACAAAGATTAATCAAGCATTAACTACACAACGGATGACCTATCGCAATACTAGATCATTAACAATTAAGATAAGAGACAACCAATCAATATTCAATAATTAAGTTTCATATTTCTTAAGCAAACACACAAGTAAATTAGCCGGACATGGGAAACATGCAAGCATACACACAATTAACTGAAGACATAATTAAATCAATGAAGTAAAACACTTATCTTGATGTAAGATAGGGTATGGAACCCTAAAATACTATACAAGACAGCCTTGGTTCGGTTTAGGTTTTTACTCCAAAAGACTACACACTGAAAACTAAAAAATTCGGATTCTATATATAGGATTACAAATGCAACGGCGTCACCTTTTGATTTGTGACGCCGTCGGGTCGTCGTCATTAGGGTTTCGTCTTGGCCACGTTAGTCTTGCGATGGTGTCACCTTATGCTTGTGACGCCGTCCCCTTCAGTCTCTGACGTCGTCTGGATCAAATCTAGGCCGTCTGAGTTGCGACGTCCTACTCTTTTAAAACCTGAAGCCGTCACTTGTAAATGAGCAATATGGCTTTTGAGCCGTCAAAAAAGTTGTCCGACGGCGTCACTATTTTGTGCCTGACGCCTTCCCCTTCAGTTCCAGCAGCCTGAGTGTCTCGATTCTTGACTTTGGCCATTTTCTTCGTATATTCGCGCATTTTCGTCCGAATAAGTGTCATTCCAGCATTTTGCCTTCAAGATACCTAAAAAGTGAAAAGGAGCGATATTAAGTAATAACGGATACAAAAGTGATCAAATAAGGGCTTAAACGACCCCTCAAAAAGGTACATTTTAAAACCTTATCATGGCTTTACCAGATGTTCCCTTCCTACTCTTCAACCTGTCAGCTATACCAGTGGAGCCTGTGATTCGAACATCCTCCTCCGCAGGATCGTCCGAATCTGCCACGTTCTCAACCAATTGGGAGGGACCCTCCAACAATGCTTGTGGGGGTGCTGAGGCAACAGGCTCTGGTCTGGGAGTGTCCACGTCGTTGTTATTGACGGAAGTAGAAGGTGAACCAACACCATACGACTCTTCAGCCTTCTCCGCAGGCATAAAGCTCAAGTCTTCATCAAAGTCTTGATGCATGAAGTTCCTAAACGCCATTTCTACAAAAAAAAAAAAAAAAAAAAAAAAAAAAAAAAAAAAGGAACAAGAAAAGATAAATATCAGCGCTACATTGGTCCTACTTAAATAAAAGTGGAAATACATACTTTTTCCATGATAAATGATTATGGGCTTCTAAAGGAGACCCCTCCCAGCTGTGTGCAATCCCAGCCATGTACAAGATTGGCTCAGGGAAGGCTTGAAGATCCGTAGGATACCTAGCCAAGCGCTGATAACACGGATTCCTTCAAACCTCATAAGTTAAGGGGTCATTAAAACGTTTTGCATCAAACATAAACTCCTTATTCAGCAATGCTGGATAGTCAGGTGGTACAATGGTGCTCTGATCATAAAAGAAGCTACCCTTCCATTCCCTTATGTTTGTATATGGCCTCGTAACAAGAGTGGGCACGTCTCCTTCAAGCCTTTTTGCCAAAGTCAACCAATTACCACCAGGTTACAGATTCAAAAATCCCCTCAATACCTTAAGAGTTGGTTCATAGCCATAAGCTTTGCACATAACTATGAATGTGGTGAGTTTAGCTAAACCAAAGGGGTTAAATCTAGAGATATGCACTTCGTAATACTGCATTAACTCTAAGATAAGAGGGTGGATAGGAATCCTAAGATTTGAATGGCTAAAGGAGTGAGTATATAGCCCTACGAAACCCTCGGGGGCATCGAAGATACCTTGGTTTGATTTAGGTAACATAACCTTAAACTCTTGGGGAATTGGGTAATCAGCAAGATGATCATGTAGCTCTTTAGAAATCAAAGTGCATTTTTGTTGTTTAATTATAATTTTGGAATCCCTAATTATTCTAAGCTACGAGAAAATAGAAGGAATACTTTACCTTTTGCTTCGGAGCCGGTGATTCTAAGAGGATTACTGTGTGTAAAAGGTAGACGGAGAGTGTAAAGTATTTTAGGGTTTCATCTACTTCCCCTTAAATACTCATTTTCTATCCCTTTTTAACCGAACACGTTTCCTGTGGTTTAACCCTTATCCGGATTTCAAAAGGATTTTAAATTTTAAATGATCGTTTTGGTCAACCGAGTAACTTGGGATATGGAATCACTGTAGCGGGTAGTTAAAAGTTTTAGGTAGCATTAAATGCGCGAGTTAAACGCATGATTATCTTGATTAAGATGAGCTTTGCAACGAAAGGTTGATTTTATTTGCAGGATGAAGTCGAAAGCAATGCCTCTTTGTTCATATCATCACTTTCGACTGGGGGGCTTGATGATGTACCCTCCGAACAGCTCGACGGACACCCCTTCGAGATGTGTCGAAGCCCTTCTGTACGAAGGCCCAAGTTAGGTCTCCTGAATATTCGTGGGCGTCAAACCATTCGTACACACGAAGGTTACCTACTGGGAATTCGCCATTCGAAGCCTTAAGCCCTTCGGGGTAAGGTTGACGAAGGAGCAACGGATTGGAGAACTACCTGACTTGGTTAAACCCACGATCTCCCTCTCTTTCCTGGATTTCCCATCAAGTTTGAGAACGTGGGTCACTAAGCCCTAGCGGTTACCCACAAACATGGGACGCCCCTATGTTCTACGACATTTGCGCAGAGGTGCCCCTAACCCTATTTCTTCTACTATAAATAGGTTGGACGGGCAGAGGATTATGGTAAGCTCACTTAACACTCATCTCTTTACTTACACACACTTAAACAACCATAACTCATACTTACTCTCACGCCGGAGGTGGTTCGCAGGGTCCAACCCCTACGTAATCACTTAACGTAGTGTCTTCGTATTTCTTATTCTCAGGTGAAAGACAATCTTGGCTGGAACATACACCCCTCATACCTTCGATCACCATTGAAGCCTGGTAGTGCAATTTATTGTACAATCATACTATAAGCTATTGTATAACTTATTTCAAAAATAACACCAAACACTTCTTTTTCTGTCCACAGTAGCCGGATCCCACAAGTTGTACTAGCCGGATCCCTATTACAAGGGATCCATGGGAACCGTGTGACAGAAAACAGATATACGCTTTTCAAAACCAGAATAATCTTTTTCCCTCTCCTCACAAATACAAAAAATGACCCAAATTCTGCTTCCATCTCCATAGGGCTTCATATCCTCAAGCATCTCCTTCTTGAACATAATTTTAAGTAATTACACTTATATGTCCTATTCATCATCATCCTCCTCCTAGGGTTTATGGTTTAGACTTTTCAATTAAGATTCAATTGATTTCCAATTGGAGAAATTAAAGTATTGCAAAAAGTAATTATAAAAGGGTTTTATGTAATTAAAGAATTTTCAAAACAACATTGTTAATACAAAACCATAAACCCATCTTGAAATTTTTTACCTAATTGGTATATTTGTTTTCTAGGATCAATCATGCCCAAAGCTACCCAACAAGATCATCATGACACCGTCCACTACCTCTCTAGATATTATCGAAAAGAAGAGCGTTCAAAAACCGATCTCAAAATTTTCAAAAAGCTTGAAAAACGACTTATCCATGAAGGTCGTGTTGTTAAGGAATGTTTCCTTGAAAACACCGACATTCGTCAAGTCTTCTCGGCAATTAACTTTGATTGTCTCCTAGATATTGATGAACAAATTTGTCCGGTTTTTATCTTTGAGTTTTAGAAAAGTGTTAGGATCATCCGAAACAATGATGAAAGCATTTCAATCACTTTCATTGTCAACAACCAAACCATCACCTTACCCCTCAACACCTTTGAACAAATTCTTAGCATTCCATTTGAAGGTATTTGTATGCACTCCCAAGATTGGGCAATATCCACTCAATCTTTTGCACTAGACCCAAAACCAATCTATCACACTCCTCTCGATGACCCCACAGTTGTTCGAGACACCATTTTCAAAATTAAAGCCGACCAATCTCGCCTCAACCGCAACAAAGAGCTCATCCATCGTGATCCCTATCAAATGGAACTCTCCGAAATGAATCCCATCTATAGAAAGTGGGAAGAAATTCTTAGAGAAAATGTCATTTGTTTGGTCGGGAACAAAGACCATCCCAATGCATGTCTTGTCCAAATGATCTATTGCCTCATTCACCAAAGACCATTTAACCTTGCCTATTACATGGTGAAAAATAATGTTAGGTGTATTCAAAGTCAACACCATGGTACTTCCCTATGGTATGCTCCTAACACGACTCCGTGAGTATGTTAACGCAATGCAACCTTCTCCTATCAACGATGATCATTTTCTTGCCGATCACGTTATGGTACCACTCACCAAACAACCCTCTAAACGGCTCATGATCAATGGAAAAAGGCCTCGTGCTCTCTTGGAATCTTCGGACGAAAAAGAAGAAAAAGTCGACCCCGTTGCCAATGTCCAAATCGATCCCATAACCTACTTTGAACAACTTCCCACTCTTCCAAATGAGTCTGAAGAATTCAAGAAACTGAAGAGGATGATCAAATGCTTAACTAGCTACCTCATGACGTCGGGAAAGAGGAAGAGAAGAGATTGACGAAAGAGACATTAGGCTTGTGGCTGTCTTAGACATTTCTTTTATCATTTTACAATGGATGCTTATGTTTGTGCAAGATTTACCTTGTTTGTTTGGATATTATCATTATTACTCGCATTTGTGTTATGAATTATGAGATATTTATTTATTTTGATGTCCACTTACAGTAGAAACTCGTAGCAATTAGTATGCATAATATAGTGCAAAAACTGCACACCTTCTGTAATGATATTGATCTGCAGTAACCAGATCCTTCACTTTGTACTAGACGGATCCCTCCATTTAGGGATCCGGGAAAACAGAAATGCAGTTGCAGACCTCCATACATCAAACCATTCCCCTAGACCACATCATACTAGCTAAACATGATTATTTAGGATCACTTAAGTCTTCCTCAAGCTCAGTAGGTCTCACTCTCACTCATAGCTAATTTAGGATCACATTCAAGATGGTTTTGATTTATCACTTCACCTAAACTCACCATATTTCCGCTCCAATGCTCACACACTGATCCTCACATCTCAAAACACTTAGCTTGATATTTCTCTCAATTTTAGCAAATTGATTTTAGTCATCCTTACCTCAAAATAGGTCAAAAACTAGTTTTACATTTCTTATAATTTTTAAGAAATTTTCCAAATTTATCTTAAGTTACCACCTGATCTCTAGTATCATTTAACACCACTTGACACTCTCAAATCTCCTAGTGTCATCTTTGATCATCCATTGGTGCTCATAAAGTTTCATTTTCTTCCATAAAAGGTAATCATTAACTATCATCAATCATTTCTCTTGATCATTTAACACCCTCTTCATTTAACACACTTAAGAAGACTGAAACACTCAAGATGTGTAAGTACTAGACCTCACAAAACATCATTTTCCCTTTTTATTGGTTGCTGATAGCCGGATCCCTAGGATTAGCCTAGACGGATCCCTCATTGGAGGGAACCGTGGGAACCGGCTGACAGATTCAGCTAATCCTAGCTAAAACAATCATTTCAAGCTCTCCTTGCTAACTTGAACACTCCATCTTACCTCAATTAACCTTCTTGATCAGTACAAATCTAAAGTTGACTCTTGTGCATGCAAATCATTGCATTTCAAAGGATCTTAGTGGTTTAAGACTTGAATGCACTTGCCAAATCCTTCCCTTTATAAACCATCTTGTTAGGACTTCTAAGTCACCATCTACAATTTAATTCTCAGCAACTAAAAGCCTCCATTTCACTAACCTTTTATCATCTCATCATGAGGAAAGCTCCTAGTGCTAACTCATCGACCAAAGGACCACCCAAGAAACTTGCTCGTGTTGTTCACAAAATTTCTTCAACCGAATCATCTCCCGTTAAATCCATAAATGCTAGGATTTCCCCTCCACCAACTCAACCAATCAAACCAATCCCCAAAAGAATTGTTCCCACAAAACTACCATTGCCAAACACTACTATACCTCCTAAACCAAATACTCCTATTTCCACTAAACCATCACCTTTGGTGCCTAGAGCCTTATCATTCACCACTCCGTTTTCATCTCTACACCTTTACAAATTAGAGGACTTGCCTTCTAGCCATCTCATCCTCCACCATTTCCAACATTCTCCTCAATAGAGAGAATAGCGTAACAACAAAACCAAGGTGTTGAAATGACATTAGCACCGGCTTCCTTTTCTCCGTCACCCTCAAATAGTCCATTTTAGATTATGAAGAATCATCAAAGTCAACCACCCGATCACATGGAAGTAGATACCTCTCTACCACCATATTCGACACATATTCCACCACCACCACCCTTGGTTAAACTACCTCCAAATGTGCCTCCACAAAACCCTCCTACTTTTGTGGAACCTCAACCCAACCTTTCATCTCAAGCCATTCCATTTCTACCACCACCATTTCTGAGCCATGACAAAGATTGTTATCATTGTCAGCATGTTGAAGGCTTGATACATGAACTACGTGAAGAACAACGTTTCATGTTTTATCACCTCCTCGAATGTTTCGATGAGGTCAACAAACCTAAACAACCTTGAGCTTAAGGATTCAAGTGGTGTCCTAGTCTTAAGCTTAACTTAGATAGTTTAGGAATCTTAATCCATGTATTGCTCATTTTCTTAGTTTTTTTAGTTATGTACATCATTTCTCTAGTTTTTATTAAATGAAATTACATGTTATATGATCTTGTGTATATGATTGTTGCCTTAATGCATAACCCTTGTTGATATTAACACCACATTTTACATCAATATTACTGTCTTGAGTATACAGGCAGACGAATCCCTCATATTAGCCTAGACGGATCCCTCCAAGGGAGGAACCGTGGGATACGTACAACATAATACATTTTTATTACTAACTTGAGTCTTATTTGCAGGAAATTATGCATCATATACTTGTTTTCTAACCTTTGTTTTGTAGATTATCCATATACACATGAAGACTTTGACACCCTTAGCTAGGGGGAGTTTCTTGTCAAAGCAAAACATTGCAAAATCATTTGCAATACCTTTACATATGATTAAATTACTTGATGTCCTCCTCACAAAGGAGCTCTCGTCAAGGGGGAGCATGTTCGTCAAAAAAACGAAACCATTTGCAAACAAAATTGCAAAACACTCGCTTAGTATCTCTAATTACTTGACGCCCTTACAAAGGGATGGACCGGTCAAGGGGAGCTAAGACGAGAATCCTTCTCTTCCCTTACTCTCTATTTTTTTTTTTTTTTTTACTTTTCACATGTTTTTCTTAAAACAATGTGTTAGTTTCTTTTCGACGCTCTTTTTGTTTCGACAAAAAGGGGGAGAAGAGAGTAAAAACTCCAATTTAATCTTTTAACGAATTTTAGTTTTTCCGTAAAATAATCTTATGTTTTGTCATCAACAAAAATGGAGAGATTGTTAATACAAATAAGCCGTAAAAACGTTTATTTATATTTTACGATCTTCTAATGTTTTGTCGATAACAAACGTAAAATCATTTTAACGAAACAAATAAAATACGTAAATGGTTTGAGCCAATAGTTTACTAACACACTTACGTTTTTATATAAAACACTAAACAAGTAATAGTGTTTTCATGTTATAGTAATGCATATGTATAATAACTAGTGTTTACATAATAGGTATATATATATATATACATACTTAGTATGTATTGTATTGGGTAATATAATGGGTAGAAGTCTAAGTATTTGGGTAAAGGGGAGTAATCTTGCACCCTGGTAAATAAGGTCTAAGTATTTGACCCATTGACTAAATACATTGAATGTAGTTGGGTAAAACCCAAAGTTCATGACCCATACCCATGGAGCATGATCCATAACCCATTCATGCATGAAGTCATAATGGGTATTATCCATAACCCATGGAGCTAACCCATGACCCATTGACTAGATGCATTGCATCTTCTAGATACATTGTATCTATTTGGATACCCATGGTCCAAAGTCTATGACCCATGACCCATGTTCCATGACCCATAACCCATTTAGGGGGAGCGTCCTACGGATCCCCCAGTTTATACTAGACGGATCCCTCATGTAAGGGATCTGTGGGATCCGTCGAACAGTAGTGAAATTTTGTCTATAAATAGTAAGACATTTCTTCATTGTAACTCACCCTTCCACACACATTCTCTCTTAGTGTTGTAAACTCTCTAACCTCAGATCCAAAGGATTTTTCTATGTAGTTTTGTGTTTGTGTGATTCTCTAGGTTCCTCTTAAAGGCGAGATCACCACCTCTTGAAGTCGAGCAAGCTCAAGTCCATGGGTTGCCAAGCTTCGTCATCATAAAGACTACTGATGTTATATTGTTGATAGTTCTTTCCTCTCTCATTAGAAGTGTTGTGTCAAAGACATAGGTGAAAGATGTCTAAAGGGTCAAGTCGAAGGCATTAGTGAAATGTGTCGAAGATCCGTGTCGAAGGCATTAATGAAGGGTGTCAAAAGTCCGTGTTGAAGGTATTAGTGAAGGGTGCCTAGGATTCGTGTCAAAGGCATTAGTGAAAGGTGCCTAGGGTGTACATTCGATATGGTGTATCGATGTACAAGATAGATTTGTTTGAGTCAAAGGATATTGATATCCTTGTTGATGTTGTTATAAGGAGTGGATCTCCTTTGGGATAGGTGTTGTGTAGTGTTGGGTAGTAGTTCCTCCTTTGTAATGGAACTCGGTATCTAGCCTTGTACCAGATAAAGTGTAGGCGACGTTGTGATAGGTTTGGTTCTACCTCGTGGAAGAACCCGATGTCTAGCCTTGTACCGGATAAAGAGTATGCGGCGTTGTGAAGGCTTCTCCGCCACAAAGAGTTTGTGTTGTGTAGTGATTACGAACTCTCGAGTAGGTGACTTGGGGAGTGGAGTAGGGCAAGGAAAGTGTCCTTGTAGCCGAACCACTATAAATACTCGCGTTGTGGTTTT
Organism: Chrysanthemum seticuspe; assembly: GCA_019973895.1. Taxonomy (NCBI): domain Eukaryota; kingdom Viridiplantae; phylum Streptophyta; class Magnoliopsida; order Asterales; family Asteraceae; genus Chrysanthemum; species Chrysanthemum seticuspe. Next base: position 48,042,949 of record BPTQ01000004.1, on the reverse strand, counting down.
GTGCTTCTTACTCTTTATCTTTGCTTTACTTATTTATATACTTATCTATCAACATCCAACACACACATTTAAATAGATTGACATAAGTCGATCTAAATAGTTTAAAACAAAGTTTTAATCGGTAAAACTATTCAACCCCCCCCCCCCTTCTAGTTTTCCACAAGACCACAACATGTATCAACATCAATCTTTAGACTATTTTTTTGTACCAATATGTGAAGTCAACATGGTCAAACATTGGTCAAACGGGCAAAAAATTAATATTCATATGAGTTTTTCGGGGTTTTTATGAAGATGAACGGAAAATGGTATGAAATCGTTGCCCGAAAAAAGTCAACTTGGTCAAAACCCTCTTTTCACGTGTAACTCTTCATCTGTTTACGAGTAACTTGGAAAGTTATTCGTAAGAACCTATCCTTACGCGTAAGGTTACTCGTAAGAACCTGGTTGCAAATAAGGAGTTTTACGCCTAAGAAAAAGTTACGAGTAATATTCGTTTACGCATAAGAACTCCTTACGCATTAAAATTTTACGACCAAGACATGTTTACGATCAAGACAGACAGTTTTACGCATAAGGTTTCGAGCAAGCATGACTTGCGAATAAGCAGTTACGTGTAAGAAAGTGTTTACGAGCAAGAAAAGAAGAAGACCTTGTGCGTAAACTGAAAAAAAGACACCATGACCACAAGCCACCATGACCAAATACCAAACAACTCAATCACGACCTCGGTTTTAAGACATCATAGGTCCAAATTAATTTTAAGAGAAAGAGTATAAATCAAAGATGCCAGATCTAGTCTACATACCCAACTCCAATCCGAACCTAACATACATCCTAATCTAGACTCAACCCATGACCCTCACAATCACTCCTCAACAAACATCAATCAAAAATAAAATGTAATAAAAGCATATCTCAGATTGATTTAATTTCTTATCTTTAAGACATTTTTTTAATTGAATCATCATCATCAACGACATCAACTTGTGTTACTATCCAAAGATAAAGAAAGTATATAACAAGTATGTTATATCTTTTCTTAGGTTCATTCTTATGAATCCCAAAACAAAATCAACATCAACGCAACACCTACCTGAGATATTTCAATAAGACCTTGAAGCCATTGAAGATCTTATGGTCAGATTCACTAAGAATAGAGAGTCAAAAAAGGTGAGTGGCATATGTGTTGTATTAAGATTCAAATGTGATTGTTCTAAGATGATGGAGATAGGTTTTAAAATGAGATGAGATTTGAGATCGTTTTTTATAGTGATGACTGATGAGGGATGTTGCGTTTGGAGAAGGCAGATTTGTGAAAGGCGTAGTTTTTCCCATATATTCTTAGGAGTAAAACACTTATGGTGTAGGCGTTTTCTATCTCTAGTGTTCCTTAGGTTTAGGTCTAAGGGTGGATAAGGTTAAAATGATATAACGTCATACTTATATCCGGTTTTGAGGTATCATTGGATCGGGTATATTGTGGGCTTTATCCGGATTGGATTATACTCTGGACTGATGGATCAAGATTGATGGGCTGAGTAGTGCTTTATTCAGATTGGACTATGCTTTGATTCGGCTTGGCGTTAAATATCAATTGGATTACAAAAATTTATGTTATCCGATTTTTTTTACAAGTAAATTTGGATACATAAGTTTTAATATTTGGTAGATTAGTATATTTTGGTCATAAATATTTCACGGAGGATACATCGTTCACGGCTTGAAACAAAAATTTGAAAAAATGACCACGGGGTTTTTGTACGATATTATTGATGTAAAATTGAAGTGACGTTTCACAAGTGTACTTCTTTATCGTTGAGACGTTGGTTGGTTGGTTGCATGTCTCAAGATAACTTGTCTGGGCATTTTTCATAAGTGATTATGAATTTGACAATCTGGTTATAACTGATGTAAGGAGTTACGTTGTAGTGCTCACAGTGTATAACTATCACTTTAAGGAAGTTATAGTACTTAGTGTCACACGGAGTTGTAGATTGTTCAAGAATATAGAACATGCAGTAAGTCACAAAGTTGGGATGTTTACTTCCTTTCAAGTTAGTCGTATCGGGTTATCTCCATATGTGGTCATTACTATTAGCCGGTGAATTCAAACGAGGTTCGATTTCAAGTTGGTTTGAGAGAAGTATTGAGAGTATTTTTGCGACATATTCTCACGGAAATTTGCTTAAACAAGACAAGTTTTAATATTGCATCAAGAAAAAGATATACGGCATGTACGCAACATTATGATGATTCCGCTAGCTCGCAACCATCAGGAGGGAGCAGTAAGTCACAAAGTTGGGATGTTTACTTCCTGTTCAAGTTAGTCGTATCGGGTTATCTCCATATGTGGTCATTACTATTAGCCGGTGAATTCAAAGGTGGATCGATTTCAAGTTGGTTTGAGAGAAGTATTGAGAGTATTTTTGCGACATATTCTCACGGAAATTTGCTTAAACAAGACAAGGTTTAATATTGCATCAAGAAAAAGGTATACGGAATGTACGCAACATTATGATGATTCCGATAGCTCGCAACCATCAGGAGGGACAAATTGGTGTTTCATATTTCGTTATTGGATTGACGAATGAAATTGTGCTTAATACCGAAGAAGGAGAAGTAGTGTGTGTACATCAGGGCTTTTTACCAACTTGGATGCAATACTAAGTGAGTTATGTTGTTATGATGTTCCCAAAACGACAACCATTGTGCCACAATCAAGAGTCTACTTTCTCCGCTGCGTGTTGGAAGAGAGTTGTCGATTCAGGAGGGAGCAAAAGAAAGAAAAAAGGCTCACTAGTTAGGAGGGAATAATAACCTAACTAGACCGTTACAGTTGAAGTTCAGAGCTACAAGGATTTGTGCCGTCAGCGCCAAAGATCAAATGCCGAGATCGTCGGAAGAGAGAACTTCAAGTTTGCCTCAGTATCTAGACTACAGAGACTCTGCGCTTCAACAAAGTCAACATTGTTTATTATTATTGTAATTTACTTTGTTTATGTATTTATAGGTCTCATTGTAACCATTCACGTGTGACGATATCTTGGAGGGAGATTGTTAACCTCGCTCTTTTATAAAGATACGTGAATTGGACTAGATTCGTAGTAAGTTGCACTTGTAGGGACTACTTATGTAAATGGGGCAAAGTAATAGTTGGATGAGCCTATAAAAACCCCTCATGACTCTCTATGAGGGGTGTGGTTAAGCATTAGGTTTGTATTGTTGTTCTTATCAATAAAATTATCTTTTGTTTCTCCTCCCTCTCACTACTTTCTCTCTCTAAGAAGATGAATCTCTTCATCTTCTTCCACCAACCAAGACCTGCAAAAACCACATAAATCTCTTTAGTTCATCGATCCTAACACAGTATGACAAGAATACAAGATAATTGAAAATTACAAAAAGGGTCATGTCAAACGAGCCTAAAACGAATCTAACTTATGTTAGATGTAAGGGTTCGTTTGGTTTGTTAAAGTTTAGGATATGGATTTGGATGATTAGAATTATGATTTGGATTTATATTTGGATTTGATGAAAGTTTTAAGAAAAAGTAAGAGAGACAAAATTAATAAATGATATAATATTATCATTTTAAAAATATTTAAAATAAAATTAATTAATTTTTTGTTATAAAATAAGTTTAAATTATAATGAGTGATGTATATGAAATGAGGGCCCAATATTTTTAAGAAAGACAAAAGATGGCAGAATTCTTTTTTTTAATGAAATCCTCGCTTTGTGGACGAGATTTGTATATGGCTAAATATTTAGGTTCAAGCCAAACTTTAGGCCCACTTTTTTTACTAAACAGTTTTTATTTATTTATTTATTTTACTTTATTTTTTTGTCAATCTACACTTACTTTGCAAAATCCCTTAAACAAACACTACCTAAGTATGTAACGGGCTTGGCTAAAGAGTTAGGTGGCCCACAATGGATCTACATGCTCGTAACTTATGAAGGATGGGCCCGCCCTAAAAGGATGCAACTCCCATTAATGACCGTAGTAATTTAATTTTATTGTTTATTAGAGCATCAGGTATGGTGACTCAAGGCAAAACCTAAAAAAGTGTCATGTAATGCCATCTCAACATTTTCACTTTCACTTCCTTTTTCACTCACACAGTCACACACCTAAAATCCCCCTCACATGGCTCAAGCCAAAACACCATTTTGAGACTCACAATTTTATTTTCTTTTCTATTTTTACAAAACAACTAATTTTTTATTAAGAGTAAATTACACGAATGGTCCTTAAGGTTTGTCAAAAATTTCACTCACAGTCCCCTGAAAGTTTAAAGTCGCATGGATAGTCCCTATCTCTGAAAAGAATAACACCTATGGTCCCTTATTTAACTCATGTTAACTAAGTTCCGTTATAATTTACACTTTCATCCGTTTTTATACGTTTTCGCCCGTTGCTTACATTTTTTTATATTTTGGTCCGTTTTGTACGTTTTTGTCTGATTTTATACGTTTTCTCACGTTTTATCCGTTTTCGTCTGTTTTTATACGTTTTCATATATTTTTATACGTTTTCATCCATTTTTATTTTTTTTTGTCCGTTTTTATACATTTTCATCCGTATTAATACGTTTTTATCCGCGTTCATCCATTTTTATTCGTTTTCATATGTTTTTATTCGTTTTCGTCCATTTTAGTACGTTTTCATCTGTATTTATACATTTTTATCTGTTTTCGTCCGTTTTTATTCGTTTTTGTCTGTTTTAATTCGCTTTTGTCTGTTTTTATACGTTGTCATCCGTATTTATACGTATTTATCCAATTTCGTTCATTTTTATTCGTTTTCGTCTGCTTTTATCCTTTTTCGTCCGGTTTTGTACTTTTTCTTACGTTTTCATCCGTTTTTATACGTTTTTTTAAGTATTATACGTTTTCGTCCTTTCGATACGTTTTAATTTGCTTTTATCCGTGTTTATACATTTTCTTCTGTTTTTCTTACGTATAAAAAAGTATGAAACAAATAAAAAAGTAAGAAAATGTATAAAGACGGATTAAAACGTACGAAAAACGTATAAAAACGGATGAAAACGTATAAAAATGGATGAAAACGTATCAAAACATAAGAAAACGAATAAAAATGGATGAAAACTTATGAGAACGTATAAAAACGGACGAAAATGGATAAAAAAACGTATTACGCGGATGAAATTATATGAAAACGGATAAAAACGTATGAAAATGTATAAAAACGGAAGAAAAACGGATGAATACTTATAAAAAAGGACCAAAATGTAAAAAAAAATATAAGCAAACGAGCGAAAACGTATTAAAACGGATGAAAACGTAAGAAAAACGGATGAAAACATATAAAAACAGACGAAAACGTATAAAAACGGATGAAAACGTATAAAAGCGGACGAAAACGGATAAAAACGTATAAAAACGGACGAAAACGTATAAAAACGGATGAAAACGTATAAAAACGTGCCTAAATTCGAAAATCTTTAAATTATAAACGTCCGTTATGATAAAGGACTGACGAGGCAACGATTGTTAACCAACAGGGCTAAAAGTGTAAATTATAACGGAACTTAGTTAACAGCAGTTAAATAAGGGACCATAGGTGTTATTTTTTTCAGAGATAGGGACTATCCATGCAACTTTAAACTTTCAGGGACTGTGAGTGAAACTTTGGACAAACCTTAGGGACCATCCGTGTAATTTACTCTTTTATTAATTAGATAAAATCACAAATTATATAAAACTAAAAATAATATTAAAGAAAAAAACCAAGAGAAAAATAAAAACACGTTACATAAATGTGGACGTATAGTCCGGACTGGGCCAGGAATGGGTCAGGCCCGGAAGACAGCGGCCCACTCTACGCCTAAACCCTAATCCATGCCCTATAAATACATGGCTGGATCTCCTTGAGGACATGATATGTGACGATATATAACAGGACAGGTTACACTAACCCTAACTCTTGTAGTCTACATCGCATCGATACTAACTTAACCGTCGGAGGTGGACCCCGGGGCTACGGCCTCGGGTCCACTCCTAACGGGTTCTCTTTGTTGACAGGTCTACTTAGGGCTCGAGAAGACGACGAACGGCACAGGGAGAGTCGTCGAATCCAGCCCGTGCCAGATTATGTATCAACAATAAACTTTAGCCAACTTAAACAAACTTTCTAAATGTTAGGGGTATAAATTGACCATTTTAAATATGTAAAAAGTTAAAAACAAAAGATAAAATAAATAAATAAAAATTAAAAATATACGCTCATCTTCCTCCGTCAACACATCATGTCGAAAAAAATCACACACATGAAAAAAAAAAAAAAAAAAAAAAAAAAAAAAAAAAAAAAAAACTCATTTTAAATACTATAAACCTATCTAAATCGAAAAGAAAAATCGTTTTGCTCATGCCACAGGTTTAACGCCCACCATGGCGCTGGGGTCCGGTGAGATAGCGGCGCTATGGTGCCGTGACACGTTTGCTTTTTACGAGTGTCGACATTGAGATTGTTTTACGATTGTTGTTACTATCTTTCATATTTCTGTTTTTCGCCTAGAACATGCACTTTCAGGCCAAGACTTCCTATGTCAAACAAATAATTAGCCGACAATAACTGATAGAGTCCATCATAGGCCAAATCAACTAATTCATTCCATAACTGAAACCCATTAATTACAAAATGCATTAACTAAAATATCTTATGGTTCAGTTTTGACCAAAGCCCAATCTAAACCTACCGAAACTCGCTTTAAACTTCTTGAACGCTCCTCGGTGTAGTTCTATTTACCAAATTTCCTAAGAATCTAGCTAGATAATTAAGATGCCAAAGTAAGGGCGTGTTTGTTTAACATTCTGATTAAATCATGCTTAACTAAGAGATAACTTATTGTGGAGACCCTCCACTTTATCTACTCAGCCATCATCTCCAATTAAGTCGTAAACAACAATTTGATTAGATAACAAAGATTATTGTTCATATTGTATACCAACTACTGCCATATAATCTCGAAGGGCAAATCGCATAAAAGTGTACTCAAGTTATACCCGATTTCAATTTAATGTACCCAACTTTTTTTTTCCTAATTTAATGTACCCAACTTTTTTTTGGTTGCAAATGTAGACAATCAATAGGTTAGAAGGTCACCTTATACTAGCTAGCAGGTCACCATCTTCTCCACCCCTTTTTTCCGGCGACCCATTTTCCGGCGACCCATTTTTTCGACAACAAATCTTTCCGACAACAAATACACTTGAGACATGAAAAGTTGGTTCAAATGTTAAATTTATTGAATACCACGCAAGGACAAGTTGTGAAAATTGAGGAAGTTGTTTTCACTACATTGTTTAACACATTGAGTAACATTTTATTTAGCAAAGATTTTCTTGATTTAAACGATGAACATGGAACGGCTCATTGGATAAAATTTGGACTTCAGAAGGCACTGAAGAATGGTATGACACCAAATGTAAGTGATTTTTTCCCTATACTTAGGGGCCTTGATCTTCAAGGATTAAGGAGGGACAACTTCAAACGTCTTGGAGAGGTTTCTAGCTTCACTGATGCCATAATTGAAGAAAGGAGAGCTCGAATAGCTTCTTCAGTGACCAAGGAAGCTCTGGAGGTAGAAGAAAAAGATTTCTTGGATCGATTGCTTGAAAATAACTTTACGAATACTCAAATCAATATCTTGGTTCTGGTAAGTTTTCTACAGCCATCTAACTAGTAGACCTTTGTTTATTCGAATATTTTTCAGTAATTGATTAGGGCATGCATACATACTATTGCAAAATTTGACATCCAAGTTTGAAGTCGTGAAATTGGTATATTTGACATGCAGAATAATAAATCATTATGCAAAATTTTGTTTATTCGTCTTACTATGTGTAAACACTAAATATCTTACATTATGCAAAATTTTGTTTATTTGTCGGAAAGATTTGTTGTCGAAAAAATGGGTCGCCGGAAAAAGGGGGTGGAGAAGATGGTGACCTGCTAGCTAGTATAAGGTGACCTTCTAACCTATTGATTGTCTACATTTGCAACAAAAAAAAAGTTGGGTACATTAAATTAGGAAAAAAAAAGTTGGGTACATTAAATTGAAATCGGGTATAACTTGAGTACACTTTTATGCGATTTGCCCAATCTCGAATTGTAATTAGAGACCATGTTGTTTATGCTTGCTTCTAGAGTGAAACCAGAGATGATGTAATTGTCCGAATCATTTACTCTTTGGCATCAAACCCAGAAATAACGCACAAGATCATCTAGCTAAGAGGGGTTGAGAATTTGGGATAAACCTTTCAAACATGACCATGCAACATATGATGATGAAAAAATAATACAAATAATAATCAAATTTACTAGAGCATTTGGACTATTTGAAGTACAATGGATAAAAGAACCAACAGCAAGACTTGTGAAATAAGTAAGGATGGTTTGGATAAAAACCCTTGGTTGAAAGTAATAAGTAAACTGATGAATTTAATTCTGCTGTTCAATAATAAGTAGTACGCTTGCAACTAGAACGAAAAGTGCTTTTTCAAAACTAACTGTTTAGTCTGTTTATTAGACCTCCAGAAATTAATTATTTGATATGACTTCAGATTGAAATAAACACAAATCCAAACACCCCCTACCTTGTATAAGGCTAACCATACTTCTTGAATAAGATTCGATTGTAAACTTCTCCCAGAAAAAAATAATCAGATAAAGACCATGTTTTGCTGATGCATTAAAAGCTGTAGAAACAGTAATGTTTCTTCACCATCAGAGGTGCTAACGTTAAATAACAATGTCTCTTGGATCTCACGAAAACCAAAACGATTCTACCAAGATCCATTAAAAGACACAAAACCACCAGCAAATCATACCAAATTACCATGCATTAAACTGATTAGCTATCTACTTTAAGGTGGCGCCGCTGTACAATGTTGAGGTTTTTTCTGCAGAACAAACAATTGTCATTAGTCCAAATCATTTATTACTTGAATTTATGCATCATTAAATAACTTATACCCGAAGACACAACAAAGATCTAAGTTATGACGTCTGGAAAGCAATGTTTTTACAGCATACCTTGAGAGAATATTTAGGGAAAGACTGCAATGTTGGTAACCCTTCCTTTGCAGCAAGCCCGTGAAACTTTAAGCTCATTTTTGTACACGATTGGAATCAAGATTCTTCAACTCAAGTCCTTGTAGCTAAAATACATAACAGCAATTACACATGAGCAAACAGAAGAAATGAAAGCAAGAGTTGATCACACGTAATTTGGCATGTGTAAATGACTGATCGAACCTTGTGAAGTTTTTCCCACCACTTTTTGGACCTGTTTTGTAGCAAACACCAGTCCATGGCCATATCATACTCAATTGTGTTTGGCTGTGAAAAATGTGAAGTAGATACAGCTTCATCCTAGAGAATAAACATAACATGAGTAAAAAAAATGAACAAATATATAATAAAAATATTCGATAAGAAGCTAAATATGAGTAAAGCATACTGAATCACCACTGTTCTAAATTTCAATTCCAATTTTTGTATAACGGGTCATATATGTGGTGAATCAATGTCACAGAAGTTGTAAAACTGGGAAACAATTTGCCTCTCGCAGTTGACAAATATTTAGCTTCTTATTTGATCATAATAATAATACAAGTAACAGCAGTCTGTGTGAGAGAGGGAGAGTGAGAGAGAAAGAGAGAATACCAAATCGCGTTGATTTTGAACTTTGATCTTAAGGTGGCCATAAAAACTGGAGTTTTTCTTTTTTGACATAGGAGGACAACTGGTAGCAACTAGAGGCCTGCGTATAAAAATTAAAAGTGTGATGGGCACTGGTGCTAAAAATAACTAAAAACGATCATGGGCAGCATCACGTATGACAAAAACATAGATCACAGGTTACATATTCCAAGTTGCAGACCATAAATAACAGACAACACCTGAAGATAGAGAATGTTCATGTCACAGATTCCATGGCGAGAAATTAAAATCACCAGAACTTTAGCATCAAAAACACTATTTTCATTAGATTGTCACCACCAAAAGGACAGAATTTATCAATTATAAAAAAAATTCTAGTATAAGCTGATGTAAACCGCTATTATATTATAGAGTTAATTACATAATTTGTCCTCGTGGTTGTACAAAAATCATACATATACTCCTTTAACTTCAATAATCAATAGTAACACTGTATTTCATTAAAAAAAAAAAAAAAAAAAAAAAAAAAAAGAGTAACAAACTTGGGTCATGGGCTCTAATTATAGAACACGGTGATATAAAAGTCACCATTAGAATGCATAACCTTCTAGGAATCAAAACATCTCACACATGCTAACATGTATACTATTAGGTTTATAAAAATTATATGAGATTTACCTCCCGTTTGATAACATCAAACATTCTTCATCCAATTTCACCAGAATCTTCTGGGCTGCTTCTTTGGTTTTTAGCAAAATAATAGCTTGAGCTAGAAATGCAAGTTATAAAAATGTTAGTTTATTGATACAAGGCAATTAGACACGTAGCATACGTCTCTACTCATTTGTCATCTGAAACTAACCATAATGTGGGCTAGATACTGCAGTGCGCTGTACAATCTTTGCTCCACAACTTTCGTTAAATGCGTGCCAAATAATATCCTGAAATATAGATTAAAACAGTCAAATAACGTTACCTTTTCATCCCAGTATATCATTAGCAGAAAGAAAAAAGCAAACATACGACATGAGCAGTTCTTATTGCTTGTGACATATACAAGCCTTAATTATTGGACGCGTCAACCTTAAATTTAGATAAGTGGCAGACAATTAAGTGCAATGGAAACCATAACAATTTTATTGGTACATATAAGGGACGTCATAATTCATAATTACAATAGTCATTCAAGTACTGTTAGTGAATATAATTATTAGTGTTATCTTTGTTATGCACCACCGCTCGTATGAAAATAGATGAAAGATATATCCATGAGCATCTAACATGGCATTCAGCAAGCATCACAAATTCACTGACCTTTAGCCGGATAAAAGATGAGATACGTCTTTAAATAGTAATATATTAAATAAAAAGAAGACATGCTGATTGCTGAAACCATTCCTTTACAAAAGCAAAAATGTTACACAGACAACAAAGAAAACAAACAAAGAGAAATACTTCTGAAAAAGAGTAGAGGCACGCTGTGCATCAGTTGTTTAACACTTAATTGTTTTAACAGGTTCAGCGATCAAAACACACTCTGTCACCATGTTTATTATCCAAATCTATAAGTAAACAAATTTTCAGAATTGTATCTGACCAGTACTAGTTTTGTTAATCACAGGTTGTTCGGATGACTGCTCCTATCAAATTTTGACAATTAAGAAAACAAAGATACGTATAAGATGGTAAAAGAGTTGTATATTCAGATAAGGTTACAAGATTGCGTATTTGTAAAGTTACCTATAATTTTGATAAAGTAGACCATAGCAAGATAATGCAAAGTTTGTAAATAGATGACATATACTCTATTCGAGAACTTGTGAATTGTGATAACAATTTTTTTCAAAGAAGTCACTTCCAATGATATTCTAAAAGGTAACTAAAGTTCTAGCACAATCGTCTTATTGGTATGAACATATACCTCAATTTCTGCTGAAGTATAATCTGGATCCACATTATGAAGCAGGATGGCTGTTCCTTGATCATATGCAGTCTTCAACCTTTCATCCCAAGGCTACATTAAAAGAATACCAATCAAAATGCAGCTACGTCAAGGCAATAATATAACATAAATATTGACAGATTAGATTTCTCCATTTCAATCTTTTATCCAACCTTATATATGCTTTTCTTATCCACCAATTGGACTTAATGTATAATTTCAAGAGTATAGCACCCCAAGGATTATCTTGGTAACAAAATTTTGACAGAAAAACTTCAATAGGATACGGACTTCCATGATCAAATTATCTTCTACAAGAAGATAATTTGAATGGAACAAAAGATTAAAAGATCAGATAAACACTTACAAGTTGCCTAAACCAGCTACTCTTATCCTGAAAAATTAACAATATTTATGTTAGTACCAAATAAAAGTTCAACAGAAAAGACAACTACAATATCAACGATGCTAATATGCATGAAATAACCAAATACAGATATATATACTCCTGGAACATTAACAACTTCTTCATGAAGATCAAATGCATTTGTAAAAAGAAGTGCCATACGTGTCAACTCATACATCCTCTGTTTCCACTAACAACCATGACTGGCAATAAGATTGAAAAGAATGAATACATCATAGACATGTTACATGTATAACTGAAATAAAAATACACAAAAATAATGCCATGCTTTAAGAAGCTAAATCATATGCACAGATGCATGTTTAGCTATAAAATGCCACTCTGAACGCACAAAACTGACTGAACTCGACTTAACTCAATGGTCATTTATTAGTCATGAAGAGACACAAAACTGAGTTAGACCCATGCATATTATTCAATAAATTAGACCCATTACAATGATACCAGGCATACCAGCCTTCCATAAGATAGAGATTATTGTATGAATCGTTCTAATTACTTCGGATTGTAGGTTAAATTTGCCTGTAATCATTATATATAAAAAAAAGGATTATAATTGTTAGTAATGCAAATCAACTTACATCATTGGGCTTCGGACCACATACAAATTCCTGGTACGCTGATTTCTTGTCTTTATCAGTTAACGAAGCAGGCACCTTGAAAGACTTGTTCATAGTTAGCTTCCTTTTATTCTCACTAGATTGCTCTTCTTTAGATTCCTTATTATTCGCAGTGGAATTCAAAGCGAGTCCAGATTTTGATTTTCCTTTGGACAATGAAGAATTTGCAACCAAATCTTTCCCGCTACCGCTATTGCCCAGTTTCTTATTATCTGGCAGTTTTGCAGAACCATCATCCTTTGATTTCTTTATTACTTTGCCTTCTGAATCATCCGTCACTTTGGATGAAACCTTGCCATTCTTTTGGTTCAATTTCTCTTCAGTCGCGCCAGATGTACCCAAAGCTTTAAGATTATTAACATCAGCAGGTAACTTCTCTTCAGGTTTTGACTTATTGTCAACCATTGGTGGGTTTTTGACATCAGACTTTTGTTTCTTAAGGGGTTGATTTGGTAATCTACCGGATCCTGTGGGAGTCTTGTTTCCTTCATCATTGTCCCCCTTATTATTAACAGCCACTATACTCACTTTCATATCATCCTTACTAGCTTTATCGGTTTTGCCCATTTCCAAATTTGTGCCCAATGTTTCCGCACCCTTCAGCTTATTAACATCAGCAGATAACTTGTCTTCATGTTTTGACTTATTGTCAACCATTGGTGGGTTTTTAACATCAGACTTTTGTTTCTTAAGGGGTTGATTTGGTAATCTATCGGATCCTGTGGGAGTCTTGTTTCTTTCCTTATTGTCCACCTTATTATCAACAGGCACTATACTCACTTTCATATCATCCTTATTAGCTTTATCTGTTTTACCCGTTTCCAAATTTGTGCCTGATGTTTCCGCACCCTTCAGCTTATTAACATCAGCAGGTAACTTCTCTTCATGTTTTGACTTATTGTCAACCATTGGTGGATTTTTAACATCAGACTTTTGTTTCTTAATGGGTTGATTTGGTAATCTATCGGATCCTGTGGGAGTCTTATTTCTTTCCTTATTGTCCACCTTATTATCAACAGGCCCTACACTCATTTTCATATCATCCTTATTAGCTTTATCGGTTTTACCCGTTTCTGAATCTGTGCCCGAAGTTTCCACACCCTTCAGCTTATTAACATCGACCTGTATTTTGTTTGTATTGTCGACCTTGGATTTCTTTGAGGTCCTTCCCGTCAATTTCTCAGAATCCTGAGCAACTTCAGTTTCAGCACGTTTTTCCTCGGGTGGATTTTTACTACCCGCCTTGAGTTTCTTTAAGGGCCGATCATTCAATTTATCAGATTCTGTAGGAGTTATGTTTCTTTTCAGTTGATTGGGATCATCGTGAAGCTTGTTAGGTACAATTGTTGTTGGGAGCTGTTGTGGTTCACTACTAGTAGTGTTATCCTCCTTTGTTTTAGGGATACGTTCAGGGATATCACCCTCTTTTTGGTTAAACACGTATTTAACTGTAACAAAATTTTAAAAGAATGAGCACACCAACAATAACTGTAATGTTACACCTACTTTAAAAAGATAAAAAGTTAAAAAGAAGAATATTTGATAAGACATACTTTCAAGTTCACCAACTTTATCATCCATCTTATCCGATATAGTACAGCTCTGAACATCAAAAGTACGATAAAATACAAAGTCCGCTGCTTTAAGTTCCTCAGCTGAAGGTTGGGGATTTCTGCAATCTTTTGAGACGCAAACAACATTGCATGCACCTGCTATTGATTCCTGATCCAGAAAATGATGAAGAATAATTAGCTTATGTAGTAGCAAACCCTGTCTACCAAGCACCACAACCAATCCAATAAGAGTTTTAACTATCCCCAATTTTTACATTGCATACTTAAGGATGTAATCAAGTCAAGCCAAGTTGTGAGCTACCTGAGAGTTTCTCAATAGTTGTATTCAAATATGAGTCTAACTTCGGCATTACAATACTCAGCCGTAAAGCTGCTTCGGTTTTACATTTTTAGAAATCATGTGCGAGTATGCATAAACTTACATAATTACCTGTCCTGTATAATAGAGTTGAGTCACTTAATTCTATAAATTTAAATATAATTAAATAAACTTAAATACCAATAACTGAGACAAGTCAAGCTACGCCAGTCTCAAAAGTATTAACTAATTAATGGAACTTGAACTTGAACTTGAAAATCAACACTCTTTTGATCAAGCTCTATTCGTATTTTGCGCTGTCAGTATTTAATGTGGAATCGAGCTCGAGCTTAGAAAATCAACAGTTCAACACGTCTATAACTTCCACAATACCTAGCACTCTGAGGTGAAGTTGCAAACCAAATGGAAAAGTATAGAATTAAGAAGCAACAGCCCTACCAAAAACTAAAACCATCCATTCACATACATAAATGCCTAATTGCAATCCAGTAGACACATTATCCAATATATCAGCCTAATGGACCAAGATGATATAATTTGGTTTGATGTTACATACATAAGCATCATTACGCTAAGAAGGTGACCTAGCGACAATGGTTTTCCTAAATACCAAAGAGAATTTAACCCTTTTATCACCCAAAACCTAAGGAGGGTTGCCTAGTGACAATGACTAGGGATCATCTAAAGTACAAACTTAAAATCTCGCAAGCTACATCTCCTTGAGAAACATGCGCAATGATCGTGTAACGTCTCTTGTCAAACTTCATGTATCTTACGGGGATCTCCTCTCTCTCTCTCTCCTCCCAACGTCTATTTTCTCTCTCTAAAATCTACAATCACCGTGCTATTAAAGCAAAATCCAACACCACCACCGGCTTTACCACACTTTTCCAACCAAAACCCCACATACCCAACACCCACCACAGTCGCCACGCGCCGGAAACAACAAATGGTTGACCTTGTTGTTTTTTGCATTTTTGTGGCGACTTTCGAGCTGTTTGGACCATCACCTTCTGCAAGTGGAGGGTCCCCCTCATCTTTCCGAGGCAGAACCAGGCATTCTCGTCATCACAACCACCGTCGTCGCAGCCGCCGTAGGCCAAAAGACAAGGGGGTGAGGTGGTTAACACTTCTTTTCAACAAGACCTTCTTTAGAGCTAAAATGCCTCAGGAGAGACTCAGCGAAGTTATCCCCATCAACAAGAACACGAAGTAGCAACTACAAGGGAATAAAACTACTTGCTCACACCATGAAACGATGAGACGCTCTCGGAGAGAGTGATTGAAAGAAGGATAAGACAAGCGACAACAAAGGTGTCAAAGAACCAATTTGGTTTTATGCGAGGACGGTCTTCACTGAGGCAATACACCTATATAGAAGCTATATAGAGTGTATAAAGGAAGACAAAGAGACATGCATATGACATTTTAACACTTCGAGAAGGCCCACGCGAGTTGATTTGGAAGACCCTAAAAGATAAAGGAACCCAAGGATATACATAAAAGTTATCTTGGATATGTAAGGGCAATGACTTGTGTTAGGACCGCAATGAGAAATGCGGAGTTTTTTCTAGTAAAAGTAGGTCTACAACAAGATTTATCTATTAGCCCGTACCTTTTTGCCTCGACTCTCGACGAGTTGCCATGTGGGATACACAAGAGCATCCCTGGTGTGTGATATTCACCGACGATATTGTACCAGTTTAGAAACAACAAACACTATGTTCCCGAGTTTTTATTTGGAGAGAAAAGAAGAGAAGAGGAGAGAAAATGAAAAAATTCATGTTCCCGAGTTCTTTTTGGAGAGAAGAGAATAGGGAAGAAAATTATGCCAAATTTCTCCTCCTAATCTTCTTCTCAAATTAGGATGACTAGGAGAGAAGATGATTTTTGTGCATAATTTAGTTCCATCCCATTTTTATTTTATTTTTACTTTGGGGGGAAAAAATCTTTTTTTTTTCTCCTCTTTTTTTCTCAAGTTTTTACCCTCTTCATTTCTCTTCTTTCCACTTTACACTCAGAACAATAGATTAGAGCAATATAGAGAAACGCTAGAAGACAAAGGCTAAGATGCAACTTCAACATCAGAGCGATCGACCGAAAAGAAGAAGCGATCGACCGAAAAAAAAAAAGCGATAATTCGTATGAGCGTTGAAGTGAAGAGCGGCCGCATAACAAGAAAGTCCCCTCTAAAAGTGAAAGGAAAATTTTGGGGGAAATTTACTACTATGTTGTACGGGTTAAGGTGTCGGCCGACAACAAAGACCTAAGCAAATAGGTTGAAAGTGGCGAAAACGAGGGTGCTAAGGTAAACTTGTGGTAAAACCATGTTACACATGATCTTGGATGGAGTTTTAGAGTGAAACTTAAAGTCACGACTATCATCAACAAGATGAGAGAAGGATGATTGGGATGGGTTGGGCATGAGAATACCACATTGTGAGAGTAGGATCTCTTATTGTCAATGGCTTTGAGAATGGGAGGATAGACTCTCATATGGAAAACGTGAAAAGCTAGGATTATGGGTACATGAGTAGGTTTCCCTCGTTTCATGGTAGTTTCATGTGCATACATGATCGGCCTTAAGACTTGATGAGTAAAATGAAATTAGACTCATGCTTTCCTCTAATAAGGAGTTATATGTAATGAGTAAAGCCCTAATCTAGGAAAAAAGCTTAAATCAATCTTATATCCTAGATTATGCATATCGGTTGCATGCACCTAGTTTGTAATAAAGGGCCAACACTAACACCATCTCTTATTCAACATTTCATGCTCTTCACGATTAAGTTCCCTAAATAGATATCTGTGAACATCATTAGCAAAGAACCTAAAAAACCTTTAACATAAAGAGTCTTATCCATAAGTCACGTTAAACTTCTAAAGGTATTATTTATGACATCGTCAGTTTAAATATTAATCATGAGCTATTGTGACAAGTTTCGTGTCTTCACTTCACCCACTATGACGTTCCTTAGCTTGTGAATAAATAACATCATTGTATCTTCTTCTAAGGGCAATTTCATATCTACCCTCCCGAAATTGGAAAATTCATATTTATCCAAAACATGTTTCTTAAGCATTGTACATTATGCATTAAATGGTTGCATTTAGGTTAATATGAAATTTCCATGTGTTTAAGGGAATTGATCCCAAAGAGCGATTTGATATGCATTATGCAAGCTTTCAAAAAAGTGAAGTATAGCTTAATCACACTTGTTCCATTCATATTTTGAGTATGCTCAAGCTCTCGTGTAATGACTTCCTACGAAAGTCCGAAGGGCCTTATATCTCCAATAGTTTAAACTTGCATATAATACCACAAAAAAACTTGGGGAGGATATACAATTGTAAATATAATGTTGGAAAAGTTCAATTACCAAGGAATTTATATTGGTTAAACCTTGACCTTCACCAGATGCAAAAAGTATTTCATTCTCGAGAGTCTTTGTGTTTCCAAGCCACTTTGAAATCTCTTCCGGGCGAAAAAACCAATGCACTTTCACTTTCTTAATGTTCCCCGCACGCTCCCATATTTTTGTCAACTTGCCAATGTAAGGCTCTTGTAAACCTTCTTTATACATATACACACAATCATATAGTGCATACTTCACTCCATCATATATGAAAGATTCATAGAATTGAACCTCTTTATTCTTCCCCCCTACACCTTTCTTCTTGAGCCATTTAAATTCAAGATCTTCGTCAATATTTTCCATATATAAATATAACACCCCACGAAATTGATGTGGATGCAAGCAATTCTAAACCTGAAAAACACATGACATACATTTGAGCAAACAACAAAAATCTACACTAGCTAGTTTACCGCTTGATGTAATCTTTAACCATTAAGCAAGAATACATAACTAACTTATAGTAAATCCAACAACTCTTGTCTTACTTGTTTACGAATACGAAAGAATACACCATAAAGCACAACTCCATCTTACTTGTTTACATAAGGTAAATAAGTGGAGCATTTGAAACGAATCGAAAAGGACTTGTTGTGGTAATGAAGTTACTTACACGACTCTTCGAAGGGTTTGGGGTGTAGAATATAGAGAATTCGAGAGAGATAAACATCATTATACCACAAGAAAAGATTGGTTTGCAAGGCATGATTGCAACCAAAACTGACGGTCATTGTCAAAAGAGATTGAAAAACAATAACCATCACTACACAACATTATTTTCCAAATTTAATATGAAGTCATAGACGCAAAAAAAAAGTTCACACGCAAAAAACAACAAGTTCACACGACACTCTCCGAGAAATATAGTTTGATGATAGTTTTTTTTAGAACAGTCACAATATACGCACCTCATATTATCTCACATGTCCTAAGCAACTCACAACATTTGGTTGGGGAGCTTCTCACACAAAAAGGGATACCATTGGGACATAAGCCCTTTTGTGTTTGATGATAGTTATACAAAGCTTGTTAAGACTTTGTTCACCGACTTTTGACGAGCAATTCGCATTCCCCTTCGGCCTTATAAAGTAACTAGAAAAATCATTATCATATTGATTGTTACCATCATATAAGAACGACGTTTCACCTCGAAACTCCATGTTATACCACAAGCATGGTGTTATTCCTATATAACCAATATACACCAATCTAGTTAACATATCGTCAACCTAAAAGTAAGCTTATTGTATAGCGAAAGGCCAAAACAAAATATCCCTTTTACACCTAAATTACTAAGATCCTCACGCTAACCTTCCTTTCATTTACACAAAAATTTCTCCTTATCCTATGATTTTACAAATGCTATAACACCACCAACAACATACACAATCACGTCGAAGCAAGGTATGGGACGATGTCATAACTCAACATCAAGTCAAATATGCACCCATCAAATCTCTATCAATAAAAGAAAAGAAAAAAGCGCAATGGTTGGTCTCTTAAACCAACGAGCACGAGCTCTTACGAAAACTAAGCAACATGATAGTCGAATGACTCAATCCGCCCATGAAGCGATATATAGGTTCACCAATTCATTGTAGAAGTGAAGTTTATCGTTGTCAACTTTCTCGGTGTAAGTATTCGTACTAAAAGGCTACGCATTAGTTTAAGCAAGAGATTAATTCAAATAAGTGGTTCTTGTTAATTGCTAAAAACCACATTATCTAAAAAAACTATTTTGACTCTCCTTACTCTTTTTACTATGGCATTTAATTTAACCTTACACTTATCAATGTTATAAGTTATACGCTTAAAACAATTTTACAATTGTTATTGTTGAGCTTTAATAGTATTTACTACTCGTAGAAAGTTTTAGCTAAATTGTTTTCATGTTCTCCCAAAATTATATTTTTATATAGTATTTTTCAGATAATTGTATTTTAACACTAAATATTACGATTGTTGCATTCGGCTATCGACCATTCACAAAAAAAGAAAACCTGATAAATTTCAAATCAATAATTTATTGTGATATGAAGAGAAAGGTTCCAAAAATAATTAATAGTAAACAATGAACATTATGTTCACTATTAGTTTTTTAGTTTTTTTTTCCTATTGAGTTCGTCACTTTTTTCTTTTGATTTTATCACTGTACTACTTGTTCCCAAAAGTTCAGTTTCTACGATAAAAAAAGCTAAAAAGTCTAGTTTCACAATAACCTCCTCATAGAAATGCTCGTCACAAAGGACATAGCAGCATCACTATAAACAAGTTCACCCTCAGATTTATAAAACAGTAATAAATTACATCTAAACCTAGCAGTACTGCAACGTCAATGACCTAGCAGAATAAGAAACGATTGTAAATTTTCGTTAGAAAATCACAATCAAGTCGAAGAAAAGTACCTGAGCACACAATTAAATGTCCGTTGATGTCACACGAGATGTCCGAAAACAAAGAAACCTATCAAATAACAAAGAAAGTAGTCACACACAATGCTTAATAAACACAGTTTGAAATAAACTCATTAGTTAACACTGTCCATCAATAAATGCGAATTAAACCGAAAAGATTTGAACAAAACATCATCAATAAGCCCTAAATTCAAATGGCGCATAAATGAGTAAATTAGGTGCATATACGCCCTAACTTCGTGATACACATCATTAAATTACATCGAGTAACGATAATAATAATACCAATAATTACATTTAATGATGTTATTATGATTATAAAAATAATGAGAAAACATATACCGGTGTAAATTCACGTTTCGCAATTATCATAAAGTCAAAAAAACGTACCTCAATACACAACTCAGCTTCCAGTTAATAAGCCGCGCCGAAAACTCAGCAACCTAACAAATAAGAACATTAGTCACAAACAATACATATAATAAACTCTAATTTTATGAATGCATCAATAAACGCAAATTAAACCGAATAAAATTTGACGAAATAACATCAATAAGCCCTAATTTCAAATGCTGTGTGTTTATAAGTATTTAAGTGAGTAACGATATATACAATAAAGTCAAAAAAAGCACCTCGTTAGACGATTCAACTTCCAGTTGATACGTAGATGGCCGAAAACTAAGCAACCTAACATATAACAAAGACAGCAGTCACAAAGACGATAAGTCGAAACCCTAGCTTCATGAAAAATCATCAATAAATATCATAACTAAATTAGGTGTTTATAAGCCCTAATTTCTGTATGTTTTTGAAATATTCATCAGTCGAAACCCTAGCTTCATCGATATATGAGAATTAAAAATGAAAAAAAATATCATGAATAAGCCCTAATTTCAAATGCAGTATGAATGAGGTGTTGGTAAGCCCTAATTAAATTAAAACGAGTAATGATAAATGGAGATGAAGGTATTGTTATTATGATTGATTAATTGAGTGAAGATATATACCGGAAAAAAGGAGTGTCGTCGGATGAGATAACGGAATCGTCGGTGAGTGTGAAGGAGACGGAGAGGAGTTATTATGGGGGGAAAGAAAAGTGAAAATTGGGCTTTATGGTGTTTGGTTTTGTTTTTCAGTTTGGACACTGTGTTCCGAACTTTTTATTTTTGGTTTTAGTTGGGGTGTTTGGTTTGCAAAGAGAATCATGGGTTTTAGCTATGTGTGTATAGGGAGGGAAAATATACTACAGTATAAAATTATATTAAAAAATATGAGAAAATGTTGAAAGGGTGAACAAACATGTGGTGGAGAATCTTTTGTAGTGAAAAACAGTACTTTATTTCGTAGAGTGGATGAGATTTTCAATATTGGGATCAGACTATTGCGCCAGTCCAAATAGAGTGTACCAAACAATAGATTTTAAGCATCTATCGGCCTAAACCTCTCAAAACCCACCAATCAAACGAGCTCCTAATTTTATGAGTGTCATACATATTTTTATAATTCAAACCCGCTAACCAAACATTTAGATTGGAATGAAACTCATTCTTTTAGGATGAGTGCTACAACCACATACAATTTACTGAACGAGGAAGAAAAATAATGCATGATAATAGCACATGGACCTACGAATTATTCTCATCAATTCGTTCCTATTATTTTGATTATCATGCATGTATTATCATCATCCGCAATCATTTCAAATCTTGGTATCAGAGCTAAGACAACGATAAAGAATCACAAAATAGAAGAAAGATCGATGCCAACGATCAAGAAGATAAAAGAATTACCATCAGTCATCAAGAAGAATTAAATTGCTAGGACGCAGGTATAATTAATGACTTTAATAAATTAAAAGTAGTATTTCTATTGTTCAATAAAATATGTCAAATTCACCAACAACTAGTAAAGAAGATATTTCTATTATTCATGAAAACGAAAATGAATCAGGATTTATGTTAGATACAATTGTTAATAGAACTGCTATTAGAAGATCAAATTTTACACTATCAGAAAAACATAATTTTGATTATACAAGGTCACTTAAAAGTAGTATTTCTATTGTTCAATAAAATATGTCAAATTCACCAACAACTAGTAAAGAAGATATTTCTATTATTCATGAAAACGAAAATGAATCAGGATTTATGTTAGATACAATTGTTAATAGAACTGCTATTAGAAGATCAAATTTTACACTATCAGAAAAACATAATTTTGATTATACAAGGTCACTTAGAGAATTATTTTCACGAAAAAATATAATATATTTTGGAAAAATTATTGGAGAATAACCAATTTCTATTGAACAAGCAAAAGGCGGTATTATTATCCCTATCTATACTACCTTATAATGTATTTAGGACTTTCTAAAAAAGGAAGTCTTGATTTTTTAAGCATGCACATCTTACTATAATTAGTAATTCATAAAATTAAATTCTACACTATAATAATTGCATCATAATGTACACTAATGACACATTAAATTTTAGTATTAAAATAGATGTTACAAACTTACAATAATACAAATTTATAGTTGTAATTTTTATCATAAACATTCAAGTTATACAAAGTTCAAATGAGTATAAGTATGGATATTTATATTTGTATTGATATACTTTACGGAAATTCAAATACGCATCTACTCTTTTTGAACTATCAAACGGGTAAACCGTCAAATACTAACTCTCATTGCATACCACTTAAAGATCAAGGTACGAGAAAAACTGACATGTTAGATACCGTCGCTGCTTTGCGCTGGTACTATGCTAGTCTATACTACTAATAATAGAGGGATGCATCTCTCTCCTAAAATTTTCAGACTTACAACAAATTAAGCATGATGTACAACACTTGAAAGCACATAATTGTAAGACTTACAACAAAATAAGCATAGTATACAACATTTTAGTGCACATATTAAAAAAAGAAAACACCACATTAATGTTATTAAAGTGGTCAATGTTTAACAAAAGGAGTTAGCAACGTTATTCTTAAAGTGCTTACTAAAAATAAGCAAATGAACAGTTCTTCCTAAACACCCTCTTTGTCCAAAGGAAATATTATGTTCTGTTGGTTAAGGATAACTTGCACCTTGGTGATCTACATAGTACTGAATCAAATTGACATGTATCTTCGTCTCACACCTGAACTTCATGATTTATGTCTCAAATAGTTCAATGCCATATTTAGATCGTGCCATCAAAATCTTTTCCCTCCATAAAACCCTGCATGCTTTTCCCTCCATTAAAACCTGAAAATCGGCAAAATATTATTTAGACTAAAAACGTGGGATATATAAAAACAGTTACAATTCTCATGATTCCTGATTTACATCCAATTACCTTAATTTTCTCAATATGTTGTACTATATAAACCCCCTCAATCAACAATCAGTCATCACTTCACCCATTTACTTGCTATACTTGAATACTGCTCTTTTAATAAAATAAAAAAATGAATGCACCAAACCCAAACAATGCAATGCTTGACCTGCTTCCACTCAACATTTCGGCTGCCCCTGTCATTCCAAACATTGTTGAACCAATAATTGTTTGCCTCATCTTTGTCCAAATGTTACATTCATTCCTGAAAAATAAGAATAAAAATATTTAAAGCATCATGAAACAATTTCTTTTAAATACATATGCAAACCAGTGAACCACACTGGACACACTTTTTGGTTTTTGTTGAAAACTCTCAGACCTTGACAGATCTTTAGCACTCGTGGATCGTTAGTGTTGCATATGTAATCATAAGCAAACTAATAGACAGTCTCTAAAACTCGTATTCTATAGCGGAAAGTAAATACAAGTTGTTATAACTAAGAACACTTAGATCCTCTATGGATCTTTTTATTCACTGAAACTCTCTGTCTCGAATGAGTTGTCTATTACAAACTATGAGGTTCCTTTTATAAACAAGGAACCCTAATCTATTACTACCCAATCGACTAAGCATGCAAGCATGCATTTAATGACTAATACACTAAACTATATTGAGCAGTACAATAAAACCCATGCTAACCTCGGGCCGTTCAAAGATAATAATGAGTTAGCATTTAATTTATAAAGCGCATGCTGATCCTAGTCAGCTTTCACCCTTCAGCAGTAACACGGCAACGCTTGTACTCTTCAGTAGAATCACTTCTTCAGCAGATTCTGCTTCTACTTCAGCAGAAACCTTCGGCAGTAATGACAGCAGAAATCCTACTTCACATAATTCCCAACAATCCTCCCCTAAACTGGAATTTGACTTGGTTAAGTTCCAGTTTCCTGACCTTGAAAGATCTTTTGATACTTCAGTACTAGAGGATTGTTTTCACACATCATTAGCAAAGAACCAATAATAATCTCATCTCTATGATGATCAAACTTTGAAACTCCAGGTCTTTGCAGCAACAAATGACATAATGTACATCAAAACTTATTAGTTGCATACTATTCTCATCACTTCCAGGTGTGTGAACTCCTGTGAGAGGTGAATCATTGAAAATACTGGATTTGATGTCTCTTTACCAATAGCCATTACTACTGGAGTAGCCAAATGTTTAAGTTTGAAAACTATGGTACACTGATAACCATCTGATTTAGAAGCAAATCAGCAACTATATAAACGGATTTGACTTGTCTTTACCTGTAGCCGTTTGCTCAGGACTAGTCAATTCTTAGAATTGGTGAATTGATAACCAAATATGGGGATAGTTGCTTTTACCATAATCCATATACTTGTGGGCTTGCCAATTCTTGGATTCCAACAAGGAATAGACCATGGTGAATTGATGACCATACAACACTCAGCAATTAAGCATGGGTGGTTGCAGACCCTATGATTTTGAGCAAATCATTACAGCTATCAACAGATTTGACATGTCTTTACCAAAGCTGTACCCTTTGGACTAGCTAACTCTTTGATACACACAAGGTATATCTGGTGAGTTAAAAACCATCAAACATACAACAAAACTGCAAAAGAAAGTTAGTTTTTTTTTTTTTTTTTTTTTTTTTTTTTTTTTTTTAACTAAGAAACTAACAAACAAACAAACAAATCCTCCCCTGAGGCATATGCCTCCCCTGAGGCCTATGCCTCCCCTTAAACTTTGCAGTTAAGGGTTAAGCATTCCAATATTGACCACAAGGTGTTGAAACCTTGGTCCATCAAAAGCTTTAGTTAACAGATCTGCCACATTATCATCTGTATGAATTTTAGCCACATTTATCAAATGTTTTTCATATGCATCTCTTATAAAGTGGTGTCTGATTTCAATATGTTTGGTTCTACTGTGAAAAACTGGATTTTTGACAATGCATATGGTACTCTGATTATCAATAAAAAGAGTTGTGTTCATGAAGTTATACCCATAGTCCAGCAATTGGTTTTGAATCCAAAGCACCTGTCCATAGCAGTTTGCAGCAGCAACATACTCTGCTTCAGTAGTTGAGGTAGCCACAATCGTTTGTTTCTTGCACTGCCAAGAAATCAATCTTTTTCCAAGGAATTGACAGCCTCCAGTTGTAGATCTCCTATCCAGATTTGCACCAGCATAATCACTGTCACTATATGCTTCCAATTTAAAAGGAGACTCTTTTGGGTACCAAAGGCCTAAATGAGGTTGGCCTTTTAGGTACTTAAAGATCTTCTTGACTGCATTGAGATGGGAAGTAAGTGGAGTGACTTGATGTCGAGAGCACACACTTACAGCAAAGGTAATATCAGGCCTTGAAGCTGTTAGATACATTAATGAACCAATCATAGATCTGTATAAATGAACATTCACAGGTAGATCTGGATCATTGTTGGCTTTTGTTTTTGGAGCTTCATAAGGTGTTGTGGCAGTCCTGACACCTTCCATGCCGAATTTCTTCAACATGTCCCTCGCATATTTATGCTGACTGATAAATATCCCATCCTGTTTCTGCTGAACTTGGAGACCCAAAAAGAAAGTCAGCTCTCCCATAGCACTCATCTGAAATTCTCCCTTCATCAGATCCTCGAATTCCCTACACCAAGCTTCTTTATTGGATCCGAAAATGATGTCATCCACATACACTTGCACAAGTATGATGTCTGTCGAGTTCTTCTTCAGAAAAAGAGTCTTATCAATGGCACCCCTTCTGTAGCCATGCTTCAGTAGAAATGATGAAAGCCTAGCATACCAGGCCCTTGGTGCCTGATGAAGTCCATAGAGAGCTTTAACGACTTTGTAAACATGATTAGGATGATCTGGGTCTTCAAATCCTTTTGGTGTGTGACATAAACTTCCTCTTCAATCTCACCATACAGAAAAGCACCTTTAACATCCATCTGATACAGCATGAAGCCCATGTAGGATGCATAGGCCAAGAAATTTCGAATGGCCTCTACTCTAGCAACAGGTGCAAACACTTCATCATAGTCAATTCCTTCCTCTTGCCTGTAACCTTGAGCTACTAATCTTGCTTTGTTCTTAATCACCACACCCCGTGCATCTCTTTTGTTCTTCAGAATCCATTTAGTTCCAATAGCATATTTCCCATCTGGTAAAGGCACCAATATCCAAACTTGTTGGTTTTGGAACTGTTGCATTTCATCTTGCATTGCTTCAATCCAACTTGAGTCTTCAAGAGCTTGAGAGACACTGGTTGGTTCTACTTGTGAAAGAAAACACGCAAACAGACAATGCTTGAAGTCTGTGTGATTGTCTCTTTGCTGATTAGAGACATAAGAGAGAAAAGCAACCTGTCCAAATTTAGGACTAGAGATAGCCCTTCGAGTTCTAACAGGAGCTAGAATGTCACCAATAATATTGGATTGAGGGTGAGTGATGTTGATTCTTTTAGTAGCAGTGGGGTTGACATCAATGGTAGGTTCAAGATTAGACACAGTTGGTACAAAAGTTGTGTCATAGGAAGGTGAGGTGAAAATGTCAGTTTTGGGTTGATGATTTCCGAGATCTGAAGGACTTGGAAAGCGAGTATACGGATCACCAAAGTCTGTGGACACTCTAGTAGGAATAGGAGTAGTAGCAGGCGAGCTTTCAGCAAATTTGATGACGATGGGAGAGACTGCATCAGTGTCAGCAGAAATGTGGTTTCCACTGACAGTCTCATTTGCAAACTCCCCATCCACCTTCTCAGCTTCAAGCTTAGCTGCAAACTCTTGAGTCTGAAGCCTAGCAAGGTCCTCAGCATAGTGTGATTCATCTTCACTCTCAGCTGGGGTATCTCTTGAAGAGTTACCTGCAACATTGTTAGGGGAGAAAGAAGGCACAAGAATGGGTTGTTCATCATCTTCAAATTCACTTCCAGAGTCAGCATCCAAGGTACCTGCATTGTTAGTGGGAGTTTCTTGGGAGCCTGCACTTTGGTTAGCCATATGTCTAGTATAACCCAGATAGTCAGTTAGGTAGTCAAGATCAAAAGACCACACATGACCCTGTCCTTGAACATTGGGCTTATCTTCTAGGTATCTGAGGTTCAAAGTCTCCTCTATCTTCTTGGCAGATAAGTTGTACACTCTGTAAGCCTTGCTATTAGCCGAATAACCCACAATATAACCATCATCAGCCTTCTCATCAAACTTCCCCAAAGGATCACTGGTGTTCAGAATGGTCACTTGACAACCAAAAGGTTTGAGGTAATGAATGACTGGAACCTTCCCAAAGAGAAGTTCATATGGTGTTTTGAGGTGAGGTCTAGTTATGGAGACTCTGTTAAGCACATAGCAAGCTGTGCCAACAGCTTCAGTCCAGAACATAGTGGGCAATTTAGAGTCTGCAAGCATTGATCTCGCCGCCTCTATCAAGGTCCTATTCTTTCTTTCAGCTACCCCATTTTGTTGCGGGGTTCTTGGATTGCTATAGTCCCTCTTTATCCCTTTAGACCTACAGAGTTCTATAATAATAGCATTCTTGAACTCTGTCCCATTATCACACCGAATTCCCTTAACCTTCTTGTTCAACTGATTTTCAACGAGGGTGATGAAGTCTTTCAGCACTGGAGTTGTTTCATCTTTAGTCCTTAGAAAGAACACCCAGCAAAATCTGCTATAACCATCAGTGATAACCAAACAATAGTACTTGTGATCGATGCTTCTGACTTGAGTTGGACCAAATAGATCCATATGTAACAGCTGAAGAGGCTCAGAGATGATGCTCACTGCAGTGACAACTTTGTAGGATGCTCTGTGTTGCTTCCCTTTGTTGCATGCAACACAATTATGATCATTGGAGAAAACTTTGGTGGGAAGACCTTCGACAAGTCCCCTTTTGGAGAGAGTGTTTATAGTTTTGAAATTCACATGAGCCATTCTCCTATGCCATTTGTTGGACTCATCCAATGATGCTTTAGCCAGCAGACAAGTGAGGTCACCTTCAGGGTGAACTTCATTGAGGTTGAATGTGTATAGATTGTGAGTTCGAGGGACTCTCAGCAGAATTGAAGTATCTTCTGGAAGCTTGAACTCTTTAGAAAGTACAAGACATTCATTTTCAGAGAAGAGTACCTTGTTCTTGGTGTCACAAATTTGTGAGACTGAGAACAAGTTGAAGTTCTGAAGTTCCCTAACATAGTACACATTCTCAAAGTTCAGTAGAGGTGTCTTGATGGTGCCTTTCCCAGTAATTCTACCATCACTTCCACCAAAGGTCACATTTCCTCCTTCTTCAATAGGAACAAAATTGTGCATCATATCTCTATTTCCAGACATACTTCTTGAACAGCCACTATCAACAATACCAATATCTTTATGCTTAAGGGGATGATCCTACAGAAACAAACATATATACAAAAGAATGTTAGTATACCGAGGAGGCTCAAGTCATTGCTGACTTGAACTTGCCTTGTGGATCATTAGATTTAGGTTTAGCAAAAGAGTAAGATCCACCATTGTTCTTGGGTTTCCATTGATATTTAGGTCTCTTATTATTCCAAGAACAACCTGCTGAGGACTTGACAGCAGTGCCCCAACATCCTTTCCCATTTTTCATAGAGTCAACATATGCAGGCCAATAACCATGTTTAAAATATGGGCTAGTAGGTTGCACATAAGGTCTATCGGCTGACCTCCTCCAAGAAGAGTCAGTATAAGTAGCTTGAGGGACATAAGGTGGAATTTTCTTAACATTGGTCCACATTGGTCTAGGTTTCTGCTGAAGAGCACATGCACCCAATCTTTGCTCATAAAAGTCACAATCCTTAATTAAATGAATTTTACTTCCACAAACAAAACAAGTCTTCCTTTTGGAAGATGTATTCAACAAATAAGATGTTCGATTACATGTAGAAGTACTTAAACCAGAAACATTAAAGGAATTGTTTTTAACAGACATATTATTCAAAGATTTAAAAGACAAGTCTTCAGGGGAAACAGGCTTGGAAGTGGATTCCTCAGCAGCTATCCTAGAAGGCTTGTAGATAGTCTTGGGTGCAGGCTTGGGTGAGGGCTTGACAAGGTCTGACTTATCACTTGAATCACAGTTGTAAGTAGATCCTTGATCCGATGAATTGTCACTGTCAGAGAAAGAGACAAAATCATAAGATGAAGCATCATTGTCCGGCAAGTCTTTTGACTTTTTGCCATACAGATGGTGTGATCCATCAAAGTCAGTAGTAATGGACAGGTCAGTGGGCATGAATTCACCTCTAATAGGTCCAGGGACAGCATGTAAATCACCTTCCTTTCTAAAGTGTTCTAAGCATGCAGGTGTAGATTTACGCCCATCTTGCCTAGCTTCCAATCCTACATACTTTTGAAAGCCTAAACCGATTCCTGAAGTCACTGATTGGCTACTATATAGTGCTCTAGCTAGATTGTCACCTGATATTAACCATTGTTTATGTCTAGCTATTTCCTCAGCTAGTTTCTCTTTAAGCTCTAGATTCTCAGCAATAGTATCAGCTTTTTCTTTTTCAGTGCGTTTAAAGTTAATATTAGCAATTTCTAGATCAAATTGAAGCACCTTAATCTTTTCTTCATAAGCTAATGGATTCTTTTGAAACCAAACCTTTTGTCTTTCTAATGTTTTTAACGAAAGTTTATAAGCTTCATTATCAACATAGCATTCATTGTATTTAGGTTTCATAGTATCATAAGCTTCTTTCAGTTCATTGTATCTTTCACTACAACCAAATATACAGTTGTGTACCTGAGAAAGTCCCATCAAGGCAAACTGATCATGCCTATCTGCTGAAGTGCACCTGGCCAGCAATCCAAGCTTCTCTGTATCAGCAGCTTCCTCAGTCACAGGTTCATGTGCAGCCCAGTTGACCTGTTATCGGGGTTATCGGGTTTGTCGGGTCTGGTTGAGTCGGGTTATGATTTTTTAAAAAGTGACCCGCAACCCGACCCGATAAGTAATCGGGTTATCGGGTTCGGGTCTTATCGGGTCGGGTTAAGTCGGGTCGGGTTGAGTCGGGTTGTCGGGTTAAAACATCAATCACAGCAGTAGCAGACATGTTATATAAATTCAACATTGACTGAGCAACATTTTATATACATATACATTCGAACATTGACTGAGCATGCTCCATCATTTAATATACATTTAAACATTCAACTTACAACATTTTATATACCCAAGTTGTTTAATTCATTAAAAAATAATTGCATATCAGACATGTTAATATATTATACCCAACATTGACTGAGCAACTTGCTTCAACATTTAGTCATATTTATATACCCAAAAGATGAAGGAGGGAACTAGGAGGGCAAATGAATGCGTACAGTTAGATATTGGGAAGGAAACCAAACGTTTTCTTGATAACAATGGGAAACCAAACATTTAAGTAACATGTAAAAAACTAATATATAAATACTAATACTTAAAAACCAAACGTACAGACTACAGTACCTATAAAACTAGTATATAAAAAAATGGAAAATTGCTTATCGGGTCTAATCGGGTTGACCCGATAACCCGACAACATTATTTTTTTAACCCTAACCCGACCCGATAACATTATCGGGTTATCGGGTTCGGGTCAAAACAACCCGACTAGATTTTTGACCCGATTAGACCCGACCCGATAAGGCCTAATCGGGTTCAGGTTCGGGTTAGGGTCGGGTTGACCCGACCCTACTGACACCCCTAGCTAGCTCCCTTCTGATTCTGCTGATATGAATGGTAGTTAGCTCCCTCTCCACTCTTCCTGTCTTTGCACTCCCTTGAGAAATGACCCATCTGATGACAAGAGAAGCACTTGACCTTTCTCCTGTCAAAACGAGCTGGATCTTTTCCCTTGAACCCAAACTTCCTTCCTGCCTTCTCTTCAAATCTCTTGATATCTACTGAAAGCATGGCCACCTGCCATTTCAGCTTCATCTCCTCCATTTCAAGTGGGTCCACCTGATCAAAGTCTTTATATACCAGATGCTGCTGAGTATCATAATCTGCAACAAATGAATGAAGAACATCCTCCAATATACTGCCAGTTTTAGCCTGAGGATGTGATGGAGTGGGACGATAAGATGATGATGGCAAATAAGATGGACTTGAAGCATGCATCATCATATTGGAGTGAGATGTCCCAACAAAGGCTGTATGACCAGAAGAGGATGCACGATATGGAGATCTGACATCAGGTTCAAGAGACATGAGTTTGTTGTATAGCTCATCAAAGGTGAGCATGTCCAGCCCACCTTTAGCTTTAAGGGCTATACTCACATCTAACCATGATGGAGGCAAAAATCGTAGGAACTTTGAGTTGCAATCATCATTGTCAGGCTTAGCATTCAGTTGGTTGAGCTGACTCAGAATCTTGTGAAACCTGTCGTATCCCTTGTGGATACCTTCTTCTTCAGAGATATTGAACTCTTGGAAGTGTTGTCTCAGCATGGACTTCCTCATTCTCCTGGACTCTTCATTCCCACCAAACCTTGCTTTCAGAGCCATCCAGATGTCCTTTGCATCAACCATGTGGTGAAAATCACCCAAGTGATCTTCAGGAATATATTGAAGAAGGATGGTTCTTACTTTGTGCTCTCTTTGTACTGCAAGAATCTCTTCAGCAGTTTTGGGAGGAGCAATGGTAAACTTACCATCAAGATCTGGGATAGTCTTCTTCAGACTGTTGCCATTCTTCACAATCTCCCACAGATTCCAATCAATATTGGAGATCCAGTTCTGCATCTTCATGGTCCACAGATCATACTCTTCTTTCTTTAGGTAAGGAAACTTACCATTACTGTTGGAGAGACTCAGTTGCTGCATAGAGGTGGTGTTGTTTTTGGTGTTGTTGGTGACTTCTGATTCATCATCAGTTCCAGGCATGGTGAATATGTATTTGGTTGAATGGGGGTGAGGAAAATAAGGTTCTCAGTATCGTAGAGACTCTCCCGAGGCTCTGATACCACTTGTTGAAAACTCTCAGACCTTGACAGATCTTTAGTACTCGTGGATCGTTAGTGTTGCATATGTAATCATAAGCAAACTAATAGACAATCTCTAAAACTCGTATTCTATAGCGGAAAGTAAATACAAGTTGTTATAACTAAGAACACTTAGATCCTCTATAGATCTTTTTATTCACTGAAACTCTCTGTCTCGAATGAGTTGTCTATTACAAACTATGAGGTTCCTTTTATAAACAAGGAACCCTAATCTATTACTACCCAATCGACTAAGCATGCAAGCATGCATTTAATGACTAATACACTAAACTATATTGAGCAGTACAATAAAACCCATGCTAACCTCGGGCCGTTCAAAGATAATAATGAGTTAGCATTTAATTCATAAAGCGCATGCTGATCCTAGTCAGCTTTCACCCTTCAGCAGTAACACGGCAACGCTTGTACTCTTCAGTAGAATCACTTCTTCAGCAGATTCTGCTTCTACTTCAGCAGAAACCTTCGGCAGTAATGACAGGAGAAATCCTACTTCACATAATTCCCAACAATCCTCCCCTATGGTATTGTTGGTGACTTCTGATTCATCATCAGTTCCATGCATGGTGAATATGTATTTGGTTGAATGGGGGTGAGGAAAATAAGGTTCTCAGTATCGTAGAGACTCTCCCGAGGCTCTGATACCACTTGTTGAAAACTCTCAGACCTTGACAGATCTTTAGCACTCGTGGATCGTTAGTGTTGCATATGTAATCATAAGCAAACTAATAGACAGTCTCTAAAACTCGTATTCTATAGCGGAAAGTAAATACAAGTTGTTATAACTAAGAACACTTAGATCCTCTATGGATCTTTTTATTCACTGAAACTCTCTGTCTCGAATGAGTTGTCTATTACAAACTATGAGGTTCCTTTTATAAACAAGGAACCCTAATCTATTACTACCCAATCGACTAAGCATGCAAGCATGCATTTAATGACTAATACACTAAACTATATTGAGCAGTACAATAAAACCCATGCTAACCTCGGGCCGTTCAAAGATAATAATGAGTTAACATTTAATTCATAAAGCGCATGCTGATCCTAGTCAGCTTTCACCCTTCAATAGTAACACGGCAACGCTTATACTCTTCAGTAGAATCACTTCTTCAGCAGATTCTGCTTCTACTTCAGCAGAAACCTTCAGCAGTAATGACAGCAGAAATCCTACTTCACATAATTCCCAACAGTTTTATACAAATCATAAATTTTCACATTTTCAGGTTTGGCAAGACACTCGACAAAGGCAAAGAGAAGAAAATCTTCGAAATTGGAATTGGGAGGAAGTCATTGATGTGCATATATGATTCCGAATGAGGATATCATTGATGTAGATATGATTTTGGATGAGGAGTTCATTGATGTTGATATGGTTTTGGATGAGGAGGTAGACATTGCTACTTTGTATAAAATCACATTTTTGAGACTCAAATTTAACAACTTTCATGCTTTGCAGGTTGGTAATGGTCTTCATCTAGAGGAGCTATTTGGGCTCGGACTCACCGATGAAGATATAATGCCAAATGGTGTTGGACCCAACATGCCCAATATCAATGCACAAAGGGAAAACATGATTCAAGTGTTAAATAGACACCTTGTTTACAACATCCTGGATGAGGGCGACCTCATGGATGAGGCTGCTGAATAAGAATGAAAAAAAAGTTTAGTTGTCTTTAGAATCATGTCCAAGATGTTTTGGATTTTTCTTTCATGTTTTTTAGATTTGACTTTCAATAAAAACCTATGTTTGATAATTGTTAACAATATGTTGTCTTTAATCCAATACCGACAATCAAATTAAAACATCACATGATTATAAAAGTGTCCATAGTAAATATGACTTTGAATACTTCACAATTACTTTAATTTGTGAAAAGATTAGCATGCAATCTTGATTAAAAGCCAGTGCAGACGTAACAAATATATAAATAAACTTTACAAACCTTGTTGTTTCTTTGATGCCATTATGAAGTTAACAAGGAATGACCCACCATCGTCAGCTACAAGTTCAGCTACAATCCATGTGCACTTATGCTGTCCTATACAAATTAATAGGCATATTCAAGAATAGAAATACCATCGTCATTGTCAGAAAATTAAAAAATAAGAATTCCTTAACATTTTGTACACATGATGGATGTTATGTAGTTTCAAAGACTATTGTCATTGTCAGAAAATTCAAAATAAGAATTCCTAACATTCTGGAGTAGATTCAAAAGACGTCACAAAACGAAATATTGTATAATTTAAATTTGTTATGCTATTTCACAAAACTCACAAATCCCCAACAATGTTAAAAAGTAAAATTTGAAGAATAAATGTGACTTCAAAAAACTTGACCAAATTAGTGATTACTCCAGGGGTTGTAACAGTTCCATATTTTTTGTTTGGCTACAAATATGGACTACATTTAAAAGTGATGTTTGTAACACTGAAAAGTGATTACTTCAGGAGTTGTAACTAATCCCATATTATAAAAATGACCCATTTATGGATCTACAAGACAAAAAATCAGGAATAGATTCAAAAGAGGTCACAAAAAAAATTGTCAAATAAAAAAAAATTGATGCTTTTTTCAAAAAAACTAACAAATCACCAGAAATGTAATAAAACAAAATTTAAATAATAAAGGTGGCTACAAAAATCTTGACCAAGAAAGTGATTACTCAAGAATCTGTAATTGTTCCATATATTTTGTGTGGCTAAAAATCTGGACTACATTCAAAAAGTGATGTTTGTAACAGTGACAATCAAATAAATATCCCATATTTTTAGCAAAATTACCATCAAATCAAATAATTATCTCATATTTTTAGCAAATTTACCATTAAATCAAATAACTATCCCAAATTTTTAGCAAATTTACCATTAAATCAAATAACTATCCCATTGTAACAGTAAGTATCCCAAATTTTTAGCAAATTTACCATAAATATCACCATTTGAAGTACTATAAAACCCATTCCAACTTCAGCATTTTAGTTCATCTACTTTTCCAAAACCTCATTCTAAATAGTCACACATCAGCAACCATAAACCTATACACTTATTTTTATAACAACAAGCATGGACTCACCAATCACTGTTGAACACAATTATCCTGGAGATGAGTGGGTCATGGCTGAAACGCACCACAACCAGCAACTGGGCTAGAAAGCAGCAATGTGAATGCTCCCACGAATGATACTATGATATTTGATTCAAACCCGCATGAAGAAGTAAATTTTCGAATTCCAATCTTCACAAATTATTGCCTGTCATGCCTGAAATATATCACATATTTTATCATAATATATTTTCATAGATTTCTCATATATATCAAATGGCCTCGCTTTATATAGATTACTTGCTTTATTCCTTTTTTCATAAAAATAAAAAGTTTTGTTTGATAAATAATTTTTCTTTGTTTCATTACTTTTTCACAAACACGACCATCGTGATATCAAAAAACTCTTGATTGGTGAACCTACACAGATATAACAAAACCACTACATCTGAAAAAATATCAATAAAATTAAATCTCAAGTATCTGATTTTGATTTTGGAAAACTAATCCTAAGAGATAATAATACCAACACAAACACAAAACTATCTCACCTTCGTCACACCATCGTCACGCACATAGTTAAGCACACCCATCGTTATTTGGTTGTTGGTATAACCACAAAAATAACCACGCATCTGGTAAAAGGGCATACTTAAAAACCTATAGATCTATCAACTCCATTGTCACCGCCGCTTCGATCTCTGGAAAGTTGGAAGCCTTTAGATCTAACACGATTAAAGGTTAAGTGGGTGGTGGTAAAGGCGTTCTTTTGTGATTTTTTAGATCTGATATGAGATAAAAGGGATAAAAGGTGGGGGGAATATACACGTGTTATGTTTTTTCTTTATTTGAATGGTTTAGAATGAGAGTAATACTCTGTTATTTTTATTTAATAATGTACATAAATGCTTTATACATACAAAATAAAAAGAGTTATGTTTTTTATAATAAACATCGGCTTTTTTTAACATAAACTTAGTGTATACATATAATCAACAAAACATCTATGCAGATATTTGATGGGTGCTTCAGGATTGATAGTTTTTTTCAACTCTATGAAGTTCGGTTATGGTACAAAATTGATGTTGTTCGAGTCCATTATGTTTGGAAGGACACCCAAGAAAACAAGCTATATTTGTTTTTACTTGATAAACATGTAAGTTTCAAATACCATATTCATTTTTTATTTAGAGATATGAATTGGTTTCTTATGTTGATTTTGGCTAACACCACTTTGTATTGTAGAGAGACATAATTGCAGCAATTGTTCCAAAACACTTAATACAATTTTATGAGGGTCGAAGTCTTGTGGGTCGTGTGTTTTACAATGAGTTTTTTCCAAGTAGATCGAAGTGACCCCTACGATTATGCAAGGTTTGAACACTACACTTTTGTCCGAGCCAATCATGTTATTAATATGAACCAACAAACACAACTTGTCGAGATCACCAATGGAGAACACAACAACTTCGCCAAATACCCAATCATGCCTTACATTAAGTGCCTTGTCGAAGATAGGAGTCCACGAAGAATGATGACCGGCACATCTATATTTTTCGCTTAAAAAATTATTTGTCTACATGTAAATCGTTTTAACTTATCATATGAAAAAATATGCGTTAGATGTCATTGGAAAAGTCTCGAAAGGATATTTTTATGGGATACCCACATCCTAAAATTCCTAATGGCCAAGTTTCCTTATTTTTACGAGATTGGTCGTAAGTACACAATCACATAATATAATATTTTTTACATATATAAAGTTTCATTTATTAATTCACTAACACATATGTATCTCATTAGTGGCTCCGAAGTTCGGTTGATATTAAATCACTGTGCAACTTCACACTTAGCAATGCTTGTCAGAGCAATAAAGGAGCAAGAAATAGTATACGCGTCAAGAGTTAAAATTATTCATTATGCTACTGGCAAGTTATTATGACTTGAAAAATATATACACAATTATGGCAAGTTATTATGATTATAAATATTATACTACTATGGTCGACTAATTTATTTTATGTACTTTTTAGGTAATTATTTGGAGTCTACACCTTTGACGGTGATTGAGTTTAACCCAGATATGGATGAAACAACATACATTGGACGTCTTGAAATACCTTTTTTGCCGCATTTGATGATTGACGAGTTTAACCAAGAGATGCTAGGACTTGAATTCCTTGAACGTCTTCATATCTAAAAGATGCTTGACGAAATAAACATCGTTATTTTCCTTTTTATTTAGTTTGTTTGTTTTGTTTTCGTAATCATGGAGTTTGTTTTTCCCAATTATTGGCGAACATATTTTGCTAATAAAGATATGTTTGTGTGATTTTTGTTGTTTATTTATTTATATATTCGTCTTAATAACTTCAAACACCTATAACCAAACATCCAAAATAGCCATATGCAATATGAAAAGCATAAGTCATTCACAAATACATTTTGGTACAGTATATACATTCACATATATGTATAAGAACAAAGGATCGTGCTTGGTTAACATATTTAAACTTAAAATAGTATTAATCTATTATATTCACTGGGTATAAAAACCCTTTACCCAAGTTCAATAAGGTAGAATAGACATGGATTGAAGTTCCGCCTCAACTAGAAGCACGACATCAACTACGCTAATCTAAGACCAAAAGGGCCATCGAATAAAATTTGCTAAGTCAAGATTGTAAAAATAAAATTTGCTACACTAATCTTTGAGTAGTCTAATTGGGCTTTACTTATGAATGGGTGAATTTGAGTAGTCTAATTGGGCTTTCAAATTAAGAAAAGTCAACTGGATGTGTTGAAGTAATTTTAGGAGTAATGCTATTAGGGGTGTCAATCGGGTTATCGGGTCGGGTTGATCGGGTTTTGAAAAAATAAAAACTAACCCGCAACCCGACCAAATAAGATATCGGGTCTATCGGAATGTGGGTTGTTGATGCAGGTTTACTAACCAGGTTTTAATATTTATAAGCGTCTCATTACCTATGGTCCACCCTATACACTCACGGGCAGTGTACCCGGTCGTGTGTAGTGTAGTAATCGGTAAAACCGAGGTCGTCCCAAGAGCTACGTGAATGGATTCTAATTAAGTCTAGGTGTCATTGGTTTTAATTGTTTTAAGGTTTGAAATGATTAATAAACTAATTAAACTAGAAATGAAAGCAAATAAACTAGAGGTTGTGATCAATAGGGGTAAAGTTTGCTAACCTAGTTACTCATCCTATCATATTATGTTCACGTCTAACTACTTACAATTGATTCAAGTGGGGGTTTAAGTCGCTAGGACAACATTTGGTTAGTTCGTCCTAACCTATCAGCAAAGGCTTCCACCGGAGATCAAGCTACTACCTTTGAAAGTCCAGTTGTTTTAGTCCCCTAAGCCAAGTCATTAAGTTTCGCTACATGCAAGATTCGTAACAATGAGTACCCGGGTGCTAGCATCTTAGACACTCATCCCTAATTTCTTAAGTTCATCCAAACGGCAGGTGATCATTTGGTCAGTTCGCACAAGCGAAGAAGGGTCGCCAGTTGGTCAATTCTTACCCTTCCCACTCAGTCTACCTACTTAGGGTTAGTTGGTCAATTCTTCTAAGCAACTAGACACTACCGCCATTCAAAACTACCGAAACAAGGGTAGCTGCCAACGAACTATGCATGCATACACTAGAAACAATTATACGGAAGCAATGTAACGTAAACAAAACAATTGAGGAATCATAACTAGGCTAGCACCAAAGGTGCTTAGCCGATCATATTAAAATAAACAATCAATTCAATGTTTGACATAATGAAATACATGAATCGAAAGTAAAAGAAAAGATAATCGCTAATGCTTATCGTTAGAGAGTGATTTCTCCCTTGAAGCTGGCTCTGTATGCTCTTCAAGATCTGCCTTTGGACCTCTACTTACGTTCTTTGCTTTTTGGTGTGGAATGAATGATGTGAAATGCAGAAATTAGGGCTCGTATTTATAGGCGTGATCTAGTTACAGCGTAACTTAAGTTGAGAGTTACTCTGTAACCTTAATATTTCCATAATAATGCTCTCGTAATAGCTGGTTACGGCGTAACACATGGGATGAGTTACGCCGTATCTTCAATACATGTTACAAATGACATGATTACGCCATAATCATTGGAAGGAGTTACGGCGTAGCTGGTAGCGGCGTGGAACATCTTTTAACTTAAAGGATTACGGCTTAATCCTTAGTGGGAGTTACACCGTAATCTGCTGATGAGTTGGCCTTGTGAGTCACGCATTAGCTACGGCGTAATGTGAGAGTGGAGTTACGCCGTAGCTTCTTCACAGTGGGCATACTATCATAAATCTCTTATAAAATCTCCAAATCCGCGTCTCTTTAGCTCCAATACTCGTAATTTACTTGAAAGTGAAATATAAAGGAAAACAAACGTAAATCCATATAAATGATATAAAATACGAGCATTATCGGGGGAAATTGACACTTAATATTCAGGACTATTTGATGTTATCAAATATCCCCCCACTTGAAATCTACTTGCCCTCAAGTAGACCTTATTAGATAAATTTCTAAAAAGATATCTCCCATTACTTGGAAAGTATAAGTTTAAAAATCCCTTATGCTAGAATAAATCAAAGTCGAACACCTCACGAAATGGGAACAAAACACTCAAAATCTCTCAACTAATCTAAGATTGCTCGCTTCATCACCTAGACACACTTCATGACTAAAGGGTAAGATAAGACATGGGATATAATTGGTGAAAAGTAGAAAATAATCAAGCAAATAGTCTAAACCTATAACCAAGTCATCATCGCTCACCGTTCATCCAAAGTTCAAGTTTCAAGGCTAAGAAACCGGATCATGATATACCAAGTAGATGTGCCATTAGCGGACGTCGTGATGGGCACATTACCTGTTCTTCAACTGTTGGCGCAATTTACCAACTTAAATCTTCAAATGTGACCGAGGTGGCCTCCTCGATGCTAAGTCTTTGATGAGCTTCAAGTATAGTGCTAATAACTTTGCACTTTACAATAAACAAATAAACTACAACCTTTTTTTACATCATAACTAAACATAACATCCCCCACTTGAGATGAACATAACATGAGAATCTGGGGGGTCTTCAATGATCTTCAAATATATGTCTTTGACGAAAGCGTGATTTCTGAACCTCTTTACTTGAACATTGAACTTAGGTAAACAATGACTTCCCGATCACAAATTAAGACTACACGGTAGGCTAAGGTGAATGGGTGTATCAAAACAATATATATTAGGTGAACAAAATGAAAAGGGATGGCTCAGATGGGTGTATCTAGGGGTATCTTGCACTAAAGGTGAGTGCAATAAAAGGTTTAACATGGGGGTCGAGAAGTCGATGAGACTAATCGATAGACACACAAGGATAGGCTATTTGGGTGATAATCCTATAATATTGCCTTCTTAAACTGAATATTACGAATACATTAAGCGAACTCAATATACCTCGTATATGGTCTCGAAATGATGCAAAGGCCAAGTTCTAAAGTTTACAAGCTACCGACACACTCATAATTTAGTGGATTTGGGTAAATATTTGGAAACGGATAAGGCTAATCTCACCATATAATATCAAGGGTTATAATGTGCTCGGCTAAGGTCTACTCTAGTTAGGTTAAGAAAAACATGTCAAAATTTTAAAAAATGGCATAATTTTTCAAAATAAACTAGAAAAACGAGAGCAAAATAAAGTTAAAGAGATAATTCTACTCCTGTCCCCCCACTTGAAATGTACAAAGTCCCTTTTGTACTAAACGTTAAATAAAGGTGAATAGAAAGTAGAATTAGAGCGAGAACTTCCCTGAAATTTGCTCCTAAAAGAAAGAAGGCCCACGAAAAGAATCGTGCCTTCGCTTAAGCATCCACGAGCAAACTTCGTTCCCTGAAATCACACTACCAACAAGCATAATTCTAAAAAAGAAAAAGAAAAACTAAAAGAAATCTAGCTTACTTTCCTAGGAATCACGGTTGCATTTAGCGTATGCATCAAGCCTTTTAAACCACTTGGTATCCCAAGTGGACGAGTGTAGTCTCGTGAGGGCTTACAGGGAACATACCCACAAAGTTCATTTAAAAACTAATACAAGGTTATTGTGTTTAAATAGAAAGAATTAAAACTGGAGGATAGTTACATCGTAACTCCTAGAAGGAGTTACGCCGTAATTATGGTAAAACCTGACAATCGCTACTGGAGGGTAGCTACTGCGTAACCATAGCATAGAATTACGTCGTAATCAGTAATGCTCTGGAGAGGATCGCCACTGGAGATGTGTTACGGCGTAATCATGGGAATGAGTTACGCCGTAACTAAATGGACAGACCTTGTCCCCGTTCAAGTTACTGATGCAATCTTCTCCGATTCCTGCAAAAATGGTTAAAAACACAAAACCCAACAAAAACATAAATAAAAGAAAATAAAAATGATAATTCGGGTTGTCTCCCGAAAGAGCACTTTTCTTTATTAATGAGTCTTTAAGTTAGACTCAAAGCCACGGGGCTTTACGGTGGCCTTCGAACTTGGCCAACTTCCTCCTTAGTTGATCTTTTATTGGAGGATGGCTGATCCCAAACAGATGGAGGAATATACGGAGTCATGCAGTATCGAGTCTCTTGCAAAAAATTTGTTTTGGCCCATTCATAGCGAAATTTAGACTCGACTTCCCATTCTAGTTTTGTAGCCCAAAATTTTACTTTAACCCAATTTTCGAATGAGATCCCCTTGTATCCGACCTCCATTCTTTTTTCTTCATCAAAACATGCCCATTCCTTGCGTTTGAGCCAGTAGGGATCGGGGAATTCTCCTCCATTGCAAATCTTTCGGTTAGGTAGGCCATGCCTTAGTGGTTCCTCTAGACATCATAATTGCCGGTTCACAAAAATGGAGGGTCCAATCCACCTCTTCAAACCAATCGGTCATAATATCGCGCCCCCAAAACCAATGATCCTTTATTAGTTTTTCATGCTCAAAACACCACCAAACTTCTGCTTCTTTCTTAATTCTTTTTACAAAGAACTGTTATCCCCCATTGCACTGTTTGAGAAATGGAGAACACGTTGGTAGTGTTAATTTAGATACCTCTATAGTAGAAGTTATAGGAGCATAACAATGAAGTTTTCCTGTAACAATAGTAATACCCTTTTTATCAGGAACTCCAGTTGAAGTTTGAACTTCGTCGTTCTCCTCTTGAGACGATTCATCGCTTTTGTCTTCATCACTTGACTCGGTCCCCTGCAAATGGCCAAAATATGAAGGAGGAAAATTATCAGAACAATTTGCTTGTACCTCTTTGGAAACTTCTTTCGCGACAACTTCATCCGGTTCATGGCACGAAGTTTCGTCCATTCTAAACACCACTCTCTCATCACAATATCCCAATGAAAGTTCCTTTTCTAACACCTTGATTCGGGCTCGTGAGGAAGCAAAGAAAGGTCTTCCAAGAACTAAATGTTCTCTTGGTGTGTTTGCCATGTCAATAACTACGAACTTGGACGTAAATATGAATCTGTCGACCTTGACCAATTAGCCATCTCAATCACCATGCTTGTCTTCCAAAGATCGGTTAATCTTAGTTTTAAAAATATTGAGAGTGGCATGATGTTTATGCTAGACCCAAGATCAGCTAATGCCAAGAGATCATGATTCCCTACGGAACATGGAATGACGAACCCGTTTGTGCAGACTTCCTTGATCGGTAGTATCTCAGTTTCTAACATGTGTTCGCTCTCTGACTCATGGTTACACCATAACTCACTGAAAAAAAGAGTTACGGCGTAACTGCAGACTACCGCCGGTACTTGCAACATCCGAGTCACTTGTTGAAGAATGGAAATCATCAACTTGTAACTTTGCATCCTCTTCAAAAAAAACGGCCTTGCACACCACCATATGTTTGATCCCCTCAGGTTCAGTGTTACTTTTCTTCATCTCTTCACTAAGTTTCTCTACCATTGCTTCTAGGTTTTTCAAAGTTGTGTCATGGTTGGAGAGGCTTTTATTTGTATTTTCCTGGAAATTTTTGAGCCACTCATCTTGTTCTTTTTGTTTTTGGGCTGAGGCCTCCAAAAATTTGCTAATGGTGTCTTCAATGCTTGGCCTTCTTTCCCCTAAAGGCCCACGGTTGTAATATCCAGGAGGTCCCCCACGATAGCCATTACTGTTTCGATTATCCCCTTGAAACGGTCGATTTTCACCATATTTAACCTCTTCGACCTTGCTATTTTCATTAATGATAGGATCATTTTTGGTGAGGTGTCCCCCACCACAGCTTTCACGTCCTACTTGGATAGCATTGACACATTCCTTGAGCTTGAGCATGTCCCGACCAAGATTTTCAAGCTTGCTAGTAATGGCGGCAATACCTTCAAGATTTCCGCCTAGGCTTCTTTTGCTTCCTCCATCGTGCCACTTTTGAGAATGATCAGCCATCTTTTGAATGACTTTAATGGCGAGAGTAGGAGTCATACTTGGAATTGGTCCTTGGTAGTCCAACATCTATCTTGTAGTTACGTTGATACCTTTGTAAAAAAATTTGACCTTTTGCTGGCTGTTTATTTCATGAGCGAGACACTTGTAGAGAAGATCGTTGTATCTATCCCAAGCTTGAGCGAGACACTTGTAGAGAAGAACAGTTTATGAGGGATCGTTGTATCTATCCCTCATAAACTGTTCTTTAATCTCAAAATGGACATTAGCTCCAATAGC
This sequence comes from Chrysanthemum seticuspe, assembly GCA_019973895.1. Classification (NCBI taxonomy): domain Eukaryota; kingdom Viridiplantae; phylum Streptophyta; class Magnoliopsida; order Asterales; family Asteraceae; genus Chrysanthemum; species Chrysanthemum seticuspe. Next base: position 47,998,399 of record BPTQ01000004.1, on the reverse strand, counting down.
CGGCCTAACGAGCCTCGACCCTTGTTCATCCCTAGTCAACGCCAAATATTCATCAAGAGTAAGATCATCAATGTTTACGACTTCCATGGTACCTAAAACTTAAAAAGAAATCGTGAGAACGCAAGAAAATTCAAAACAAAACAAAAATAAAAGACTTAATGAAAATCCTATTATAACTCCCCAGCAGCGGCGCCAAAAACTTGATGCAGGTTTTACTGACCAGGTTTTAATATTTATAAGTGTCTCGTTACCTATGGTCCACCCTATGCACTCACGGGCAGTGAACCCGGTCATGTATAATGTAGTAATTGGTAAAACCGAGGTCGCCCTAAGAGCTATGTGAGCGGATCTATATTAAGTCTAGATGTAACTGGTTTTAATTGTTTTAAGGATTTGAAATGATTATTAAACTAATAAAACAAGAAATAAACGCAAACAAATAAGATAATGGTTGTGATCAGTAGGGGTAAAGTGTGCTAACCTAGTTACTCATCCTATCATGTTGTGTTCACGCCTAACTACTTCTAATTGATTCAAGTGGGGGTTTAAGTCGCTAGGACAACATTTGGTCAGTTCGTCCTAATCTATCAGCAAAGGCTTCCTCCGGATATCAAGCTACTACCCTTGAAAGTCCAATTGTTTTTAGTCCCCTAAGCCAAGTCTCTAAGTTCCGCTACATGCAAGATTCGTAACAATGAGTGCCCGGGCGCTAGCATCTTAGACACTCATCCATAACTTCTTAAGTTCATCCAAACAGCAGGTGATCATTTGGTCAGTTCGCACAAGCGAGGAAGGGTCGTCAGCTGGTCAATTCTTACCCTCCCCAACTCAACCTAACTACTTAAGGTTAGTTTGTCAATTCTCCTAAGCAACTAGATACTACCGCCATTCAAAACTACCGAAGCTAGGGTAGCTACCAACGAACTATGCATGCATACATTAGAAACAATTATACGGAAGCATGTAAACGTAAACAAAACAATTAAGGAATTATAAAAGTTAAAATGAGGAAGTGAATCGAAAGTGAGTAACAAGAACTTATGGCACCCAAAGGGTGGTGAAGACACAATATGCAATGAATGGACAAAAGGAAAGGAGCCCAAGAACTTATCCCGTCACACTATTCTAACTTGCAACCCTTTGTAACCACCTAAATCCTTCTCTTCCTCTTCCCTAGCGCTTCGACAGTGAGTGAGTATGTAAATGAGTTTGAGAGTGTTTGAGCTTGGAGGTGTGAGTTGGTGAGTTTAACAAGGGTCTCAGGAGTTTTTTTTATATAGAGGGAGATGGTAAAAAAAGATGATGGAGTTTGTTGGATGTTTGTAGCGTGCGTATCATGGCAGCAAAAAGAGGAGCACATTTTGTGTTGTCTTTGTTGAGTGATAAGGATGGTTCATGCTTGAATCACATGGGAATCACATGCCAATTTTTGTATTTTAGCTTAGGATGTCATGCATGGAAGAGTACATTGATCACATGGGTTAGCTTGTTTTGTGCTTTTGGCTTCTTATCATATAAGAACAAAAGAAAAAGAAACATTGACTCTTGACTTGTCTCCTACATGCACATGCATATATTAAGACCAAAGGTTGATGTTGGTTTTGTGTTGTTTCTTGTACGAGGAAACAAAGAAAAAGAAGAAGAGAAACATAATTTTTATCTCCTTTTACACGCATGGAAAACATTACCAAGGTTGTCATCTGTTTTTGTCTTTCGGTTTTACTTTAGTTGGTACGTTGGGGTTCACAGACATATGTGGATGACACCTCAAATATTTACTTAGGTCACACATGCACTGGTTATAAGATTATAAAGTTAATGTTGCTTTGCTTTGGTCACGCATTGCTGGTGCTAACAGAAGCAAGAAACAAGATACTAAAAACATTTGCCAAAATGTGTTACTAAAAACAATTAAGTGTGCATGGGCTAGCAGATTTACGAAGGGCTAGGCCCAAAAGAAAAACAAAATGGTTGAGTTGAATCAAATGGACGAGCCCAAGAAGAAGTGAGTTTGTTAGGAATTGGAAATTCTATTGTAAAGCATCGGTCACCCCAAATATAATCTAGCTTAAGTTAGCTCGTAGACATATCGTTTATTACGTTATTTAGTTATTAGCATAATATAGTCTAGTGCAACACCGTGGAGGAAGGATGGGTCTTTACCCATTGTATGCCTGATCCACAGCCCGAAGGAGGGCGTAACACTTTGTATAAATAGCCCTCTCTCCATAAGGGAGAGGGTTGGATGTTCATTTGGAATCTAACCTTCCATGTGTTTCTCTCACTAGAATATCCCACTTTCTCTCTCTAAAACCATATAATCATACGCCCATATTTATTATATTGATGTGTTTGTAAAATCCAATATGTTACAAATGGTATTAAGAGCCATGGTTTGATCATTTCTCTTACATGTTCTTGGATTTCTAGTGGTTTTATATGGTTTTTGGGTTTGAAAAAGTTAAGTGGTTTTTGCATCATTTGGATCATTTCTTGTGTTAATGTTTTAATTTTGATTGTACTTTTTTGTTTAGAATCATTGTAAGTGCTTGGGTTTTGATTTGGAAAGCTTAAATCAGTGTGGTTGGGTTAGTTTTGGAATGAAAAGTGTTTTGTTTGAACTTTTCTTGGTAGCGACTTGAGTCTCGGATTAGTTTTCTTGGTAGCGACTTGGTCCTATAATTATTAGCGACTTGTAATTGTGATGGTAGCGACTTGAGCACTACCAATTGTCTATTGAGACAAGGCAACAAATAGTACAAAGTAGTGGCTGTACCATTACGGCTAGCGACTTGGTAACTTTAGCGACTTGACTTTGTTGTGGGTAGCGAGTTGTTCTTTAGCGACTTGCCCTTTTAGTGAGTTGTTACTTAGCGACTTGCTCTCAAGGTTTATAGCGACTTGTATACTTAGCGACTTGAGTACCTAGCGACTTGTCCTCAAGGTATTTAGCGACTTGGTGAATTAATGCAAGCGACTTGTGCCTAATATCCATCAACAAAATGTCTTACATCACTGACCCTTTAATCTCCAAAGTGCTCGAACTCTATGATACCTCAGAGAACAAAGAAACTGTTTGCTACTCAGAATGTTTAACCATGATTGATTTAGCAAATTATGATCAAAATGCTACACATTCTGAGTCAAGTATCAAAGAATCACACTTGTTAATGATACATGATGCAAAGCAAATGGAATGCAACATTGAGCCCTATCAACTACTTTATCTGCACCTCATACAGCTGTTGTCCACAACTGGGGATCGAACATCTAGTGCTCTCTTCCGCCAGGACTTACCTACATTGACAAGAACCCTACTGCTAAACTTAGAACAACTAAAGCTTCAAATTACCAAAAAGAAGGTATTAAAGGATGATTCCAATGCTGCACTTCAGGTAATCTACAACCAATTTCAGCCATTTATCAATGGGGAATATTCCGCAGACTTCGATCAACACGTGACTGGAATTTCCTTCAAGAAACATACTGGAATGGAAATTCATTAGTTCATCAACACATTTATCCAACTTATGGATAATATGGAAAAGTACATTAAGGAAGCTGCTCAAGAGGATGATAATTTGAATAAGTGTCTGGAAAAACTAAGTGAAAGTTGTGATATGTTGGGTAATGGATCAGTTGAAAGGACGGGTGATGCTGAATGCAGAATATCAGATACAACAAAGAATGATGAAACCGGCTGTACTGAACACAGAGGCTCAGAGTCAGATAAGCTTGAGACAGCCGATACTTCAGTAACTCTTGTTATGCATGATGTGAATGCAGATATCATACCAACAAATGAACAGGTGTCATGTGATGAGGTACCCTTAACTGATCAACATAATGCATCTGCTAATGTACCTAAACATAATGATCCTAATTCTGAACATGATATTGATAAATGTTTCTTGGTTGAGTCTGAATCTAAAATCTTTAAAACAAACGACATGGTTGAAAAAGGGGTTTATGATGAACTTTCAAACAAATACTCAATTCTTGAAAAACATTGTATTTTCTTAGAAATTGCAATACAACAAAGAGAAGAAAGTTCTCTTGCTACAAAACCTCGCATAAATCCGGAATTCCCAGAATTTCGAGAATTTTTTGAAATTAACCAGTTAAAAACCCAGATTCAGGACAAAGATTCAACCATATGTAATCTGAAATTGCAACTCTCATATCTGAATAAGAAATATAATATAGGGATGAACAATCCTAACTATGAGGTGAGTGGTCCGCTTAAATCTAGGAATGATGAATTGGCTCTATGTGTGACCAACCTATTAAGGGAAAATGAGTCCTTGAGAAAGAACTTATTAGAGAACAATTCCAAGCTAATTGATCAAACTAACTCCTTGTTGGCAGACATTGATGCCCTCAAAGCCCGAATTCAAGATAAGAGCTTCACCATTGTTGCCTTAAAAAATGAGCTTAGGAAATCTGTTGGAAATAGGGTGAACACTAAGTTTGCAAAACCATCGACCTTGGGAAAGCCAATTGTACTGAATAAATCAGAACGAGCTGTAGTTAGGCAGCCCAATGCTTTTAAAACAGAAAGATTTAAACCATCGAAATCTAAGCTTGCCTCCCAAGTTGATGAGAATATAGTTTTGTCAAAACCAGTCACTTCACTAATTCATTCCGATATGTTGAATAACAATCCCCAGCTTAATGTTCGAAGCCCTAAGATCAGGAATATTAGGAGATCATCTAGTTCATATAAGAAGCATCAAATGGCTGATCAATCCCCTATGAAACAAACTAATTACAAAAGGACCCAGGTTCAAAACAGGGAAGTGGCTACAACAAAACCTTCTAACAGTTGTTTCAAATGGATTCCTACTGGTAGATTATTTAAGTTTACAGGATCCAAACGGACTTACACACCTAGATCTTGCCTTAAGTGGATGCCCACATGAAAAATCTTCAAGAATTTTGAACCTAAAGGAATTTCTATTAATGATACTCCTAGACCTGACTGTGCTACATCCAATAATGAGGATACTCATGTCACTAACTCATCTATTTGCAATACTACATGTGCTATTAGTGCAAGGTGTCCTCAATCATTTTCAGGTACAATGCTCAATTCAATCATGAACATCATGACCTGGTTTCCAACAGAAATGAAGATTGCTCAATCAGGAATTGTAGCTTGTCAGAATTGATGTACCTCGTACTTTGACTCCTGTTCGACTTGAATCAGGACTCGTTCTCATGAATCCGTGTACAAATTAATTTTCACTTGTATTTAATTTTTTTTTTAAAAAGAATCAATCAATTTTTTTCATTAAATCTTTACTCAAAATCTGATAAAAGATGTATCTCTTGTTAACAATAACATCTACGGTCCTAGAAATGTCATTCAATAATGATACGGGTCCATAGATGAAGTTCGAACAAAAGATACAGTCTATTTTAAAACGGGGGTTGAAATTCAATCAATGTTCACTCTTAATTGGTGACATTAATTGAGGGGGAGAATCTTTCAATTTATCTCCACATCATTGTTTGATATATGTAATGTGCTTACTTGTTTGCTGTTGCATGTTTAAGTCATGATTCTTTATGTTCACTGTGCTAGACGGCTTATCCATGTTATGTCTTATATGGTACTTGTCATATTCAACATGTATGTTACTTATCCACCGTATCTGCATGCAATTTGCTAAGTACAAGGGCTGATAAAGTCAATAGTACATATTTACGTGTGATACTAAGATAGGTAGCAACTTGTCTTTATTGTCATAATACAAGGATCAAATGTGTCATTTATTGATACTTGAGAATGGTATTTTTTGTTTGACATAGCGACTTGCCTAACTTTGTGCTAGCGATTTGTACAAATAGGACTAGCGACTTGCTTTGCATATTATGCCTTGCTAGAGGCTTGTCTCACTCTGTTTAAGTATAAGGACTGAAGGTGTCATTGTGTGAAACTTGAAAACTATACTTAATGCCCTAGCGACTTGTCACAATTTTTAAAATCTTAAAATCCCAAATTATTATCTCTCTAGCTCAAGTGACCGGCTTTATAGCGATTTGAAGTGGTAAGATTTCTTTTAAGTTTTGATTTGAATCCTCAGTGCATAATACCTTATCTAATCCACCTTTGTTTTAACAGATTTCACCGTTTGTCCTATCCTCGACTCTCTATCCCATTCCAGGTAGGGGTGTCAAAAATCCCGACCCGACCCGGACCCGAACCCGACTAAGCATATCCGGGTCGGGTTACTCGGGTCCAAAGTCTAACTCGGGTCAATCGGGTCAACCCGTTTAACCCGAGTACGAATTAGGGTCGGGTATCGGGTTTAAATATTTTGCTTAGTCGGGTTCGGGTCAACCCGACTAACCCGAGTTAGGATTTTTTTTTTTTTTTTTTTTTTTTTTTTTTTTTTTTTTTTTTTTTTAACAGGATGGTCGTAAAATGGTGTGTTGTCAAGATTTGTGTTATCTTTAGGATGTGTCGTAATGGGTAAGAAATGCTTATGGTATTGTGATTATTCAATTTGCTTGTTTGGATTTGTCATGGACTTGGAGCTTCTTTTTTTGACTTTGTGTTTTTCATGTCAAAGTCTTGTTTCTTGTTTTCTGTTTTTAAATTCTTTGCGCTGACGAAAAATCTTCACAACTACATTTGATTTGAGTCTTTTTTTTTTTTTTTTTTTTTTTTTTTTTTTTTTTTTTTTTGTTAATAATATCTATGCTCTTAACAGCATCTGTTATATTCAATAATAGATTGAACAAGATTTTAATCTTTGTTTCCCATTTATCAACTACGATGCTAATTTACCAATATTAAACTTATTTACACAGTCGAATCGAAGGTCCAGCAGCACATGATTTACACATTTAAATTCTATGATTTTGTAAATGGCACAGACCCGAACCCGACCTGACCCGACCCGACTTGACCCGAACCCGACTAACCCGAGTTCAAATAGGGTCGGGTTCGGGTATATTATTTTTAGCCTCGACCCGACTTGGACCCGACCCGTTTGACCCGAACCCGACCAACCCGACCCGAATAGCACCCCTAATTCCAGGTTAGTGTGTAATTGTAAATGGTGGTGCGCTATAGTGATTGACATACGATTGGTTGTATTTAGGGTATCTTAAGTTAGAATTGATGGTGCGTTCGTGTGTATTCATGATCTCCCTTGTGCGCCTTTTTGTAATAAGTTTATGTGTTTGTTGTGTTAATGATTAGGCGTTTATGTATTTGCTTGTGTCGTGGTGATATTCAATCATTGTAGCAATTTTGGTCATGACTGATGTTTCATTTGACTGTGTGATAAGAGTTAGTTGGATATGTCACTACATGTTCTTGTTGGCGACTTGTCTTTTAGCAGGTTGTTCTTGGTGGCGTGTTGTAGAATATATTCTTGATGGCGAGTTGTCTTTATTTTAGACATTCTTGGTAGCGACTTATCATTGTATTTTTTAAGAGGCGACTTGTCTTTACAAGTTAGCGACTTGCTCAAACATTTTCACAAAGGCGACTTGTTACTGGTTTTTCTTATAGCGACTTGTCTTGACAAGTTAGCGACTTGCTAAAACTTTTCCACAAAGGCGACTTGTTGCTGTTTTTTCTTGTAGCGACTCGTTTTGTCAAAGTTGTTTAAAGCGACTTGCTATAATACTTTCATGATAGCGACTTGTCTCAGGTTTTATTTGTAGCGATTTGTCTTGACAAATTGTTCATAGCGACTTTCTATAACACTTTCGTTAAAGCGACTTGTATTTGGTTTCTCTTAGCGACTTGTTATATCACTTCCATTATAGCGACTTGTCTCATGAAATCCTATCATAGCTATTTAGTTTTTACAATTTTGCTCAAGCAACTTGTCTCCAGAAAACCTTGTCAAAATGATTTGTTAGTCTGAGAATTACAAAAGCATCTTAATCTACTTTCTGAGTAGTTCAATCTGCTGTTTGTTAATCTGTCATGTATGCTACTCATTGTGCTTATGTCATAAGGTTGCATTAAGATTGTTTAGCTTACCTTGTCTAACCTAACATGCTTTCGAATAATGTTGTCATATGTGTGATTCTACAGAATTTCAATGGCAGACACAACCTCTTCCGAGAACCTTGCTACTTCTGCTCCACCCACAGTTCTTACAGACAACGAAAATTTTCCAGAAGATAAGTGGGTAGAGATAGGCAAAATCAACTGCTATGTGTACATGGAAAGAATTCAACAAAATCCAATCTTCAAAGTTGCTATTGATATTCTTAAAAACACTAACTTCTTTAGTGCCTTGACCAGGCAATGCACGATCCCTTCCATTTACCTTCAACAATTTTGGAACACCATTACATGGGACAAGATCTCAACCAATTATTCTTGTAAGCTTGACGATAAGGAATTTGAAATCACATCTGACATTCTCAGTAAGGCCCTAGGAATCACACCATGTGACCCTACCAATCAATCTGTCCCTCCACCTAGTGCGGAAGAATTAATAGACTTTCTAAATGATTTGGGTTATCAAGTTAACGTAACAAGGGCTTCAGATATCATCACCGGACACATGTATCAACCTTGGAGAGCCATTACCACCATTCTCAACTTATGCTTATCTGGAAAAACCTCAGGGTTCGATAAAGTGAGGACACCTAGTCTGCAAATCTTATGGGGTCTCATCAAAGGGGTAAATGATGAGTGTCTAAATACTCATCATTTTTATTCCATCTGCACTGCAAAAACAGTCAAAAACACTTTGAAAAGTCTCAAAAAGACAGAAAAAATATTTAGACTGTATTTTATGCATAAATTGTCAAATCTAGTCCCTGGTTATTCAAAACAAGTTAATTTTTCATAAAAGGCCCTTAGGGATTTTCAAGTTGTCAAAATTAGACTTATAAAATTCAATTTTGCAAAATGGCAACTTTAGTCCTTGAAGTTTCAAAGATTGACAGAATTTACCCCTGGACATTTTTAATTTGAAAATTAATATTTTTAGTCCTTTGGTAATTCAAACTTGTCAAAAGTGGTCCTTATAATAAACTTTGGAAAATTACAGATTTGGTCCCTCAAGTTTGGTGGAATTGCAATTTTGGTCCTTTTGTATTATTAACCCCCTGCCAAATAAAACCCCTTGAGCCAGGCCAAAACAACCCTTGAACCCTTGCTTGAACCTTGAACCCCCCCCAACTTGAACCCTGCCTATTAATAAAACCCAGTCAAACTGGGTTTGACTCAACCTCCCCGCCCACAACTTTTCCCTCCAAATCCATCTCCTTCTTCACCCACTCTCTGCAATCAACTCCCACATCCATTCTTCCAGCTCACAACCCACACCCTATCTCTTCCACCTCCACAAACCAACAAGGAGCATTAATTACTTCTTCTTCTTTGCACTCAATCCACCCCAACTGGCAAAAATAATTTTGGCGCCAAAAAACTCATCAACGGTTAAAAAAGGTTCCACTAATCCAATGGCCCAGATAAGAAGTGGGAAATGCTCAGAGTACAAGTGGGAAGACTTTTGTTGATAAATAGAGGGAAAAGAAGCTAGAGAAGAGTAGTAGTTAATTTTTATAATTTCTTGCAAATCGTTTTTATTATGAATGTCTTAGTTTAATCCTAAAATTGTAATTTCCAGTTTCTATGTACTAAACTTAAGTTGTTTAATCACTTGTAATCAAATTCAAGCATCAATTCAAAGTTTTATCCAAATTTCTTGCTTTTAGATTTCCTTTTATTTATTCAGTTCTAAATGTGTTGAATCCAAGCTCCAAAGAGCTTATTTCTAAATTCAAACAAGCCCACTAAAGCTGTTGATAGCTTTCAGTGAGCTTTAGAAACAGATTCATCAAATTTGTTACTTGGTCAACGAAAGTCAAACTGTGGGGAATTTTGGGTTAAGCAGTTATGGATATGGATTTGGGTTGATGCAGAGCTGGATATGGTTAGCTTAGCTGTAGGATTGGGTTGAGAATAGGATAGTGGTTCATGTTCAAAAAGGCAAGCCATAGTGGCTAAGGACACAAGTAAGTTCTAAAAGTCCATATATGTTGAAATCTGCTTATTCAGTTTATTAATTATTTGATTGTGTTGATTGGTGAAATGGCATCATTTAGTTGTTAGTTAATCTACTGTTTCAGATTAAGTATTAGAATAGGAGGATTAAGTAGAGTAGTAGTAAAACAGTTAGTATAAGGGGTGTTTGGATCTGTTAAGTAGTCTGAGTTAGGGTGTTAGTTATTGGTTAAAATCTGTTGCATCAGTCTAATTTAGGTTAAATACAATCATTTCAGTCACTACTTGTCACTAAAACTCAATAAAAGTAAAAAACATTTGAATTTGGTTCATAAATAGGAATCAGTTAGTATAAGGATAGATTAAACTTGCATTTAGGTAGATATAGTAGTAAAATAGCTTACAGTAGTTGTATTTCATCATTTCATTTCAATCTCAGCTTATTAAAGTGAATCAAAGTTCAATTTGGTTAAAGTTCTATTTCTGTCTCAAAGGTCAAAAGTGAAAATCAGGTTTTTGCCAAACTTTACTGAATTTTCATTGATTCATGATTGGTTCAATTCAAGTGAAATTTTGGACTTAACAAGTTCAGTTGGTCTATTTTTGAAATCTAATTTTTGTCGAATTTTCTCAAGCCTTTATAAGCTCTTAATCAGCTCTCCTTTAGAGCTGATTTGCCCTGTTCACACTCAGCTAATACTGAGTGTGAATCAGGCAACTTCCAGACCTTGTGCAGGTCTTGTTTTTTTATCACTAGGGTCTGAAATTTGGTACAAATGATCTTTGGTTGGTGGGCTTGAGTTCTCAATTTCTGGTTTTCAGTTTGGTGCATTAGAATAGCTTATAAGTTATCTTAAAGTAGGAGGGTCATAAGCTGTTTTCAACTTAATACTCAGTTAAGTCCAATCAGTTTAGCTTGAACTCTAGAGGTTTAGTCTGTTTAAATAGGTTGGTATCAAGTTGTTTTAGTATAATCTAGCTTCTGTGTTCATTTTGTGCTTTCTAGTGCTTATTAGCTTATTTTAAGTGCTTATTCTCAAACAGTTTGCACTACAGTTTCATTTTCTCACACATAAGCATAGTTTTTTATATTTTTTATAGATTTATAATATAATTTTAGACTTTTCCTGAATTTTTCATAATTTTTCATCACTGTTTGCTATTTTCTTATTTTAAATCAGTTTTTAAGACTTTTTAAATAGCTTTTAATACAAATAAATCAGAAAAGCTTCAAAAAAATAAGTTTTCAATTTTCATAGATTAAGATAAATATAAAAAGCCAAAAAAATATTTTTCCATAATTTTCCTAGTTTAAATAGTAATTTTTAGCAATTTAATTAGTTTTAAATAGTTTTTAAATAATAGAAATTAGAATATAAATCAGAAAAATACAAAATTAGTTTTGAAAATTCTCTTTAGTTATTTTAGATTTTTTAAAAATAGTTTTATAATTTTCCCATTAATTTTCATAATTTTTAGTATTTTAATTTAGTTTTAAAGTTTAAAATTAGTTTTTAATTCAAATTTATAAAAGTAAAATCAAGAAAATCCAACTTTAAAAATAGTGATAGCGTTTATTTAATATAATTTAGCCTTTTAATTTTCTTTTCAGCTTATTATTAAACACTTATATGTTTTTTATATTTTTCTTAAGTTTCTGTCATATTAAAGTATTTTTAGGAATTTTCTCAGATTTTTCCTTTGTCATCTAGTATTATCATTGACCCCTTTTCCTGTTCAATATCACCCGATCACTACACGTTTAGCTATTCAGTCGCACAACTCGTTGGGACTTAACGACCCGGGGAAACACTATACTCCTCTGGACTTAATTGCTTTGGTTTTAGACTGTTTGACTTTTATTACGGTTGACCATTCACAAGTGGTTGACTTGTGTAATAAACCTGACCGTTTGGGACCAATCAGTAAACATTGATGTCACGGAACGTATTTGGGAAGAATTCTCGTTGTCTATGCACACTTTCATCACCGACAGAACAAATGTTCAGAATCAAGCCCAAGGAAGGAAGAAAGTACACAAACTTGTAATTCCTATCATAAGATTCTCAAAGCTTATCATTCAGTTCTTGCAACAGACTCATCACTTTAATCCAAGGAGTGAGTCAGTCCTCCATAATGCTAGGGATGAATTTGTACTTGGTAACCTCAAATATGTTGCCAGAGGTGTTAATAAAGAGATCTTTGGAATGCCAATTCCTGATGCACTTCTCACAGATGATATTAAGAAGACTGACTACTTCAGATTATACAAGAAAAGGGCATCCAGATCCAATGTTGATGACGCTCCCGATCCCTCTCAACCCAAGTCTACAAAGTCCACTTCCATCACTAAATCATCCTCTAAATCCTCATATGCCGCCCTTCCCAAGAAGAGACGTGATAGATCTCAATCTACTGACACTTCATAATAGAAGCAGAAAAAGAGAAAGAATGATGTCGGAAAGGGGAATGTTGAAGGAACCGAGGCTCCAAAGGGTGACATGCGATTGATAGATGAAGACGAGGCTGCTTTGCAACAAGGGATTAAACAAAGCCTGGAAAGCCTGAACATGAGACCACCAGTGGGAGGTGTTGTGATAAGAGAACCTGAGCCAGCGCCACAACAAACAACTTCAACCACACAAGACAAAGGGAAAGGGATTGCTGGTGTAGATGCTGAACAAGTCGCTCACATGCTTCTGACCATCTCCTCTCCACCGTCAAGAACTACCACCCAATTTGAGCTGAAGAAAAGAAGCAATGAATCATCTTCAGCTCAAGAACAAACTGGAATGGAAAAGGAGGTATCCGAAACACAGGAAGATACACTTGCATCAAGTGATACCCAATCAGATAAGAATGATGAAAACGAATTGCTGAAAGACTCACAGGAGATCCTTGAGTCAAGATCTGATGAACACAGGCACATAGAAGAAACAAACATGTCCACGGGATCTCTATCCTCACTTAAGAATCTAGATGCTGACTTCTCCTTTGGTGATCAGTTTTTGAATGACAAACCCTCTGACACCGAGACTAATAAGCAAAATGATGAGAAAGAGGAAGCTGAGTCTATGTACATGGTCAACATCCAGCAAGACACATCTACCATCCCTCTGATGTCTGCACCTGCCCTAACAACCGCACTTCCACCACCTGAATCAGCTAAAGATCCATCATCCGGACCACTTGTCGTAATTAATGACACGGACACCTCCACCAAAACCACCAACATCTCCTCTAAAACCTTCAAATCAATCCAGTTCATCCGGTGATCAGGGTACTCAAAAGAAGTCTACAGCATGGACCATGGTTGATTCAAGGTTTACACCCACCTTCTCCACTATCCCGAAAGACCAAGTACTACATGAAGAGTCTTATGTCATGGTAGAGTCAGAATACGATGACGATGATGCATCCACAAAACATATCCCTAAACCGTCTGAAGATGAGGATTGGTTTGATGCATACGTTTCGGGTGAACGCGCTAAAACCTCTAGAGTTGCACATTCAAAAGACATAACTCAAAGCTGGCTCTCCGAAGAGAGACCTCAAACTCCTGAACCTTCATGGTCCATTCTAGAGTCTGACACGATGCTCTCTGACAACAATTGGGCATCAACCATCACTACCAACTATGAAGCCCCAGATGAAGACTCTCTTCTTCACATCACTAGAGATATGGGCAGCTTTATAAATTGGTTTTGTGAAAAGAAGGGAATCTCGTCCATCACTCCGAAGGATCTTGAAGGACCAGCATTTGAAATCATCAAAGTCTTCTACTCAGATGCCAATCAGCTTCAATAACAGATGGAAGAATGTCATAAGATGCTAAGTGATCCAGCCTGTGAGCAGATCAGCCGTTTCAATGTGAACAAGCCTCTTCCTCTCGGTAGTGAACCTAGTCAAGTGACTATTCAATCAGAGTTCTTCTTCAACCATGACATGGATTATCTATGTGCTCGAACTACAGAAAGAAGACCAGCTTTATCGATTTCTAAAATGAAAGTTGCTACCTACATAGATCAGGGTCTTGAGCATATAGTACCTGATCAATTCTGGACAGACAAAGAACATGAGTATGACATTGCGGCTTCGTACGACATTTCTCATTGGTGGTTCAAGAAGAAGAAATTCTACATTGATAGACATGGAGCTAAAAAGAGTCGCAAAGTTGTTCGATCCAAGCTGCAAATTCTAAGTGTTGTTAGTGTAGAGATCTTCCCAATCTATGGCTATGATTATCTGAAGAAGATTTTTCTTCGAAGAGCAGATTTGAAAGATCATGTTATAGAAGAAAACGACTTCAAACATCTGCTGCCAAATGAATTTGAAGATCTCTATCTTCTGAACCTCCAAGGACACCTTGACCACCTACCTGTTCGTGAGAAGAAGGCTCTCTCTGCTGCTGTCAATCTTTGGATTAGGGGCTTAGTCATTCGACAAAGCGTTGGTGAGTTTCAACTTGGAGTGGAAAGCTACCAAACTCAGGTCAATCTCACAAGACCTCAATGGGAAACCAAAGGACATGAATTTCGTCACGACTATATAGTGATTGACACCCCAAGAGCAGTCCTCATTACTGACAGATACGGGACAAGAATGCTGTTGCGACTGTGCGAATTGTTCAAGTTCAGTGATGGCACACTTAAGATGGTGGAAGAAGAATTGAGCTCGAGTGTGAAGGAAATCAAACTTGACCTGAAACCGTGGAACAAGACAAGATTCTGGTCTGAACAGGATTTCAAGAGGTGCGAAGAGTTCATTGCTGCGATCGGACGAAGACTAAAGACTAGAAAGATTTATCGCAACCTTGAAAGTTTTGTGGGTGGTAGACTTCGTGAAAGTCATTACAAGCTACTTCAACGAACTGAATGAAGACATCTTCCTGAAGTAGTTTTTGTTTATATATTATGATTTATGTTATGTGGTGATTGTACTATAAACAACTATAACTAATGTATATTGTAGTGATAGGTTATTAATTGTTGTTCCCTTTTAGTCAAAAAAAGGGAACTTAGGAGTAGTCCTTTTCAGATCAAATAAAACCGGACACATTTTCTCCAACAAGTATTGTTTCTTACATATTTAAATCACTTGAGATCCAAAATCTCAAAGGATTTAAAATTTTTGATCGGGGGAGAAAATGTGATATAAATATGCAATCTGATAAAAGGTGACCAATTTGTCTCAAAAGTGCATACTGCTCTCTGATATATGCTAAACTCTTTTCGAATCTCGAAGCATATATTGAGGGGGAGCATTTTAAAATGAAATTAAACTTTCAAGGTACAAAGATTTCTATGTTTTAACATAAAGTACCTTGATTTTTTTTAAATGGTTTCTAAATGGTTGTGTGATCGTGAAAGTTATTTAAAAAGAACTCTCTCCTCTATGTGATAAAATTATTTTAAAATATCCTACACACATATTGAGGGGGAGAATTTACCAAACAAATTCAAATGGCTTTTTCTACGGAAATTATGATCAAGAATACATTTCAAAGATCTCTTGCCTCCATGTGCTAAATAATTTCAAGATCATATGCACATGTTGAGGGGGAGCATTTCAAAATGATCAAAACTATTAAGGTACAAAATGCTTTGATTTCGTATCACAAGTACCTTAATTGTTTTTCCAAATGATTTTTCAATTGGTTTCAAAAAGAAAAGAACAATACCAAAAGACCGACCAATTTACTTTATGCATGGTGTTACAAGGATGGTTAGGTTAGGTAATTGTTCACACGATCCAGCCAGAACCGGAGGGATCTAACCAGGGACAATCCACTAGATAGTGTAGAAGTCCTTTGGTATGATGAAAAAATGAGAAAAGAGTCTCGGTAAGCACTGAAGGGGTTGAAGAATGCAAAAGAATTGATTGAGAAAAGGGTGAAAAGAAATAGCCCTCCATTATTTCAACCTTAGGGCAGAAACCGGGTTCAATACATATGCTACTGGTGGTTACCATGGTAACACTGGTATTGAAGACAAGACGTCATGGACCCAGTGAGGCACTGCACTACAACTTCCCAAGCTACTCAAGTTCCTCTTAAAAGGACTTGTTTCATTCTCACGGGGAACCTACATAATCTATCGACTTTCTCTTAGAGATTGTTGATATTGAAGAAGGAGACCCTCTCCCTAGTCTCCGACATAGGAACCAAATGTGCACTATTGAGTCTAGAGCCACGATATCATCAAATAAATCTCATTAGGACACTGTCAATGAAGACTCTCTATTTCACACAATGTGAAAAGAGATAATATATTTTAAGAGTCCTACGCATTATCCTTGTGGTATTGCCAGAACATCTGAGTGATATGCAAACATATTCACAATGAAGATGTAAAGCCTTCTAGAGCCAACATTAAACAAGCTCTTGGTAGGTGGCATGTGAGATTTATCCAATAGATCAACCATGTGACAACTGAACATAAACAATGGGGCGATTCAAAATTCATGAATCAATCCTAGTTCAGGTTATGGATTGACAGATATGATAACGCTACACGCGTCGTTCGGGGTCAAAGGAACTTCCTTTTCTTCGAGCAAGTTTTATAACACCCTAGGCAGTGAACCTAATCGTTGTAGTGTAGTAATTAGGGTAAGCCACGGGTATTGATATCGTTCTCTAGGGGAATAGGAATTCTAGTAGGGAGTTACTACGCTAAGGTTAAGGTTGAGGAAGATTATTTTTTTATCTTTTTATATTTTATGAAAATGGAAAGGTACGAATCTCGGGTATTGGATTTGGGGGGGTTGGTATTTCTACCGATTACTCTACTATTATCTAATTATCTAAACTAAGGTTGTGGGAGTCTATGTCTAATTAATGTGTGCTCGTATGATAGTTTAAAGATGTGTTTACTTAGTTTGTACTCCCTCCGTCTCAAAATTATTGTCATGAGAGAGAAAACACAAAGTTTAATAAAAGTGGGGCCATATTAATTTTCAACCACTTAAATGGAATATTCCTCTACTATATTCTTTAGTTTTTACTTAAAAAGGTAAGTAGACAATTAATTTGAGACAACCCAAAAAGGAAATGTGGACTATAAATATGAGACGGAGGGAGTATTACTCCTTAATTATCTCCTATTGATGGTTGAGTGTCACGTCTTATTCCTAGTTGCGTTGTGTGTCTAAAGTTGTAGGGTATGCGTTTCTCCCTAACTCTTTGAACTTACCAAAGGGTCTCGTCTACAAACCCACTAGAGATTATAGACTCCTACTCTAAGGCGCTCTTCGGATGGTTTAGCCTACAATCACTCAGGTAATTATACTCTAAGGTTCACAAAGATGAATCAAGCATTAAGTGCACAACGGATGACCTATCGCATTACTAGATCATAAATCAACTAAGATAAGAAACAACCAATCAATATTCAATAATTAAGTTTCATACTTCCTAAGCAAACACACAAATAAATTAGCCGGACATGGAGAACATGCAAGCATACACACAAATAATCAAAGACATAATTGAATTAATGAAGCAAAGACTTATCTTGATGTAAGATAGGGTTAAAAACCCTAAAATACTGTACAAGACACCTTAGGTTCGGTTTTAGGTTTTTACTCCAAAGACTCTCCACACAAAGACTGAAAAATTCGGATTCTATATATAAGATTACAATTGCGACGGCGTCACCTTATGTTTAGTGACGCCGTTGTGTCGCCGCCATTAGGGTTTCGTCTTGGCCACGTTAACCTTGCGACGACGTCACCTTATGACCGTGACGCCGTCCTCTTCAGCTTCTGACGTCGTCTGGATTGCATCTAGGCCGTCTGAGTAGCGACGGCCTACTCTTTCACCACTAGACGCCGTCTCTTGAAAATACGAGTTTTGAGTTCTGTCCCGTCACAATAATTTTGGGACGGCGTCACCAATAGCACCTGACGCCGTCGCCTTCTAACTTCAGCAACTGTGAGTGCCTTGATTTCGACTTTGGCCATTTTCTTCATATATTCGCGCCTTTCCGTCCAAATAAGTGCCATTCCAGCATTTTGCCTTCACGAGACCTAAAAAGTGAAAAGGAACGATATTAAGCAATAACGGATACAAAAGTGATCAAATAAGGACTTAAACGACCCCTCAAAATGGTACCTTTTAAAACCTTATCAAATATCCCTACACTTGTTATTTGCTTGTCCTCAAGCAAATGTGCTTTTAGCCAATTAATTTATAAGTTAGGGGTCATGAAGCATTAATTCAAAACGGTCCACAACACATATAAGCCCCGCAAAAGTCATAACAAGCACGGAAATTACATACTAGCACCTCACATGGGGTGTTTGGATACTCACATCTCTCTCGGGTGTATATATGAAACATAACAAAATAGGAAATGGAAGATAAACACTCATTAACCGGTCCTAGTACATAGATTACCATAGGCTTGAGAATAGATCAAACCTCCATCGCTTTGGCGTAAGCACCTAGGAAAGACTATCAAAGAGGTCTTTTAAAGGGTTGTAATGTTAGGCTTACGGTAGGGAAACAAGGGTTTGGTGGGATAGGCTATTTAGTGGTGGCAAGTCAAAAATCTCTATGTTAAATGCATATGAAGAATGGCGTTGCTAAGCCAAGACTCGACACTCTAAACTTTAGATAACTGAAATAAACAAACATAAATTTAAAGATAGATGTAGGATGGTAGCCCGTATGTTTTTTTTTTTTTTTCGATTTTTTTTAATCATACACTTTTACTCTACCATCCTCTACGATAACATCAAAATACTAGGGATTTATGAGCACATCCCTACACTTGAGTTTTTATTACTCTAATACTAATTTGACCCGATTTGAAAAGATCAAAACACTTGGGGTACATTATTACGCAAACAAAGGGAATTTGAATTTAACGTTCCCTTCCCGTCATTTCATAAACTTTAACTTTTCCCATGAATCCCAATCATCCCAAAACTGTATACAAAGGATATGACTCGACTTAGCAACTTATGCAAGCAACCAGATAATTGAACTAAGGGTTTAAGGTGATAACAAATATTTGCACTAAAAGTGAGTGCATAAGGGGTAGGCTAAGGCGATTTGGGTGTATATTTGGGGGTGGGGTGTAGACAATGCTCTTCATTGATATTCCGAAAAAATCGAAACATCACGAGAACCGCGAAAAGGATAGGCTCTGAGGGGTTAACTAGGGGTATCGTGTACTAAAGATGAGTACAACGCAAAGGGTGTGGGGGAATTACTCAACCGATATGGAAGAAGTAATTATATTACAGGTATCAAACAAGGGTTATCCTAATGCCTCTTATCATTTAGTTATTCCTAACTACACAAGTGTAGCCTCACTTGCGATCTCGGAATGCATCACAAAACAAGTTCTAGAATCTATTATACTACCGGTTCACACTCTAAGCATTAAAGATGAATGCTTTAATTCCTACTAATCTAAGGGCGATCCTCACATTTTGGGTGGAATTTGGGTGGTAAAGGGTTTTTGTGCTAGTCATGCAACTTCCTATCCGTGAGACGCTTTTGTTAAGACTAATGGCCTACTCCTATATGTCATGAAAATTTTTAAATTTGGTGCCAAAATTACCCTAACCGACATTTTCTCATGGTTTATTACACAATCACAATTGGACGAAACAAATAATCAAGGATAAGCATAGTTTTAAAGTTCCGTTTTATTTTCCCTCCCTACACTTAAACTGAACATTGTCCCCAATGTTCCCCGAAAGTATCAAAGTTATGATAATGGAAGGTAATTAAAAACGAAAGAAACTAATACTCCCCTGATTAGCTCGGTAGGATCCGTGTAAAGTGGTGGTTAAACTCTTTTCCAAGAAGAATTATTGCGTGAAAAGCTCATTCCAATCTTATGTAACTTCTTCTTGACAAACTAAACCTGCACATTTGAAGAAAACAAACGAAACCTTCGCGTAAAATTGGCGGTAATAATATATATAAGACTCGATTTAAACTAGGATATAATGCTTGTGGAATGGATGTTTACAGAATTTCTAAGAAAATTAAGACCTGGAAAATTCCAAAAATTTATAAGTAGCTCAGAAAACGAGAAAAAAGTAATCTGATGTTTTTACTCCAACCGGACGCCGTCAGGTTGCAATCCTGACGCCCTCAGGTTATCCTGACAAAAACTGGTCTGCGATTTTCTGGAAAAAATTCTGGAAAATTTACATCTTTAGAATCTGGAAAAATTTCTGCAAAAACATCCATTATGACTCGATACAAGCATTTGACTCGAACAAACAAACATAAATATCTTTTAGTTAATTGTTATTCTCATGTTTACGTTTCTTTTGAAAACGTGTGTAATCCTCCCTACACTTATCCCTTATGTAAAATACCTTTATATGCAATTAAGACGAGGTTAAAAACAAAATAAAGCATTTTTACAAATTTAAACATGAGGATAAACAATTAATAAAAGATATATGACACACAAATAAAAATGAAAAAGGAAAAACACATGGGTTGCCTCCCAAGAAGCGCTTGTTTTTGTTCGAGTCACGAGCCTGACTCTACCCTTATTTAACGGATAAAGGGGAGGTTTTCCCTACACTTAAGTTTAAGTGCGGGTGATAGTAGCAATATACACCCTTAGGGTGGAAATTTGCTACGTGAGGAGAGGGTGATGGGTGATTTATGTGCTCAAAGGTGTGTGCTTTATTTATTATAACCTTACCTAATTCAATTGGTGTAGCGGGTGAATCAAATCTCTCTCCTAAAAATGGATCATCTTCTATCAAATTCAAAAGATTCTTAGTTAAGGATCCATCTTGACCTAGTAAACCCGGTTTAAACCCATAATGTTTCTTGTTATCAACCATGAATGGGTGATATAAGTGTGTAAGGTCATGGGTTACTCCTATATTAGCTTCCACTCTACATGGCCTAGAATCTACCACCTTTATCAAGCAACTACCCGGACTATCTATTTTGATGGGTGGATTGGGGCCTAATTCAATTCCAAGATTCACATCTAAAGACGGAACATTGGGTAAGGTTTTTGGTTGAGGCGCCGGTTCATCAAAATTAGGAACTTCCCTAGGACTAAGAGAGAGGTCATGATAACAAGCATCTAAACCTACATTCTCTAGTGGCGTTTGGTCCAAAGGTTCTACAATCGGGGTTCCTATAGTCTCTTCTACTTCTTCCGGGTAAGTTATAGGCGATGTGTGTTCCTCAAGTGATGGTAGGACTTGTGGGTTATCCGATGGGATTGGATTTTCTACTATATCCTCCATCTTATCAAGATTACCTATGTATTCATTTTGTACTGTGGTAGCGCCTAACCATGACATGCACCTTGGTACCTCAACTCTAATCATCTCCTTCCTAAACAACCTTTCCGACCGAAGTTTCCAAATTGAAAATAGGTCTAAAGATTCGTTTTTTGGGTCCCATGTTCCACTTCTAAATTGGGCGTGAATCTCAAAGGTTTCCCATGCATTTCGAATACCACGTCCCCAAATATCCCCATCCGCTACATAGTCAAGTCTCCTTTGGGTTTCGTGGGCGATACGAGTGTAAAAGAATTGTAGTGGAAACAGTAAATCAATACCATGATAAAGGACTTTTTGTAATAAATATTTAATTCGAGTCCACGCCTCAGGAAAGGATTCATCATGATATTGCTGGAACCTCAAGATCTCATTTTGGAGTGGAAAGGGTAGATTATGTAGTGGATTTCGTTGATTGGGTGACAGTTTTGGCAGATTCGCGTTCTCCATAACGGCTAACGGAATAGTTAATGAAAATGGTTACGAACAAAGGTCACGAAGAAGGGGGATAGACTAAGAGAAAGCTAAAAATAAGAAAAATTTACTTGATAGGAATCAAGCAAAGAACCTAAACGAGGTGGACTACTAACTAGCTATTCTATTCCCCGGCAGCGGCGCCAAAAACTTGATAACGCTACACGCGTCGTTCGGGGTCAAAGGAACTTCCTTTTCTTCGAGCAAGTTTTATAACACCCTAGGCAGTGAACCTAATCGTTGTAGTGTAGTAATTAGGGTAAGCCACGGGTATTGATATCGTTCTCTAGGGGAATAGGAATGCTAGTAGGGAGTTACTACGCTAAGGTTAAGGTTGAGGAAGATTATTTTTTTATCTTTTTATATTTTATGAAAATGGAAAGGTACGAATCTCGGGTATTGGATTTGGGGGGGTTGGTATTTCTACCGATTACTCTACTATTATCTAATTATCTAAACTAAGGTTGTGGGAGTCTATGTCTAATTAATGTGTGCTCGTATGATAGTTTAAAGATGTGTTTACTTAGTTTGTATTACTCCTTAATTATCTCCTATTGATGGTTGAGTGTCACGTCTTATTCCTAGTTGCGTTGTGTGTTTAAAGTTGTAGGGTATGTGTTTCTCCCTAACTCTTTGAACTTACCAAAGGGTCTTGTCTACAAACCCACTAGAGATTATAGACTCCTACTCTAAGGCGCTCTTCGGATGGTTTAGCCTACAATCACTCAGGTAATTATACTCTAAGGTTCACAAAGATGAATCAAGCATTAAGTGCACAACGGATGACCTATCGCATTACTAGATCATAAATCAACTAAGATAAGAAACAACCAATCAATATTCAATAATTAAGTTTCATACTTCCTAAGCAAACACACAAATAAATTAGCCGGATATGGAGAACATGCAAGCATACACACAAATAATCAAAGACATAATTGAATTAATGAAGCAAAGACTTATCTTGATGTAAGATAGGGTTAAAAACCCTAAAATACTGTACAAGACACCTTAGGTTCGGTTTTAGGTTTTTACTCCAAAGACTCTCCACACAAAGACTGAAAAATTCGGATTCTATATATAAGATTACAATTGCGACGGCGTCACCTTATGTTTAGTGACGTCGTCGTGTCGCCGCCATTAGGGTTTCGTCTTGGCCACGTTAACCTTGCGACAGCGTCACCTTATGACCGTGACGCCGTCCTCTTCAGCTTCTGACGTCGTCTGGATTGCATCTAGGCCGTCTGAGTAGCGACGGCCTACTCTTTCACCACTAGACGTCGTCTCTTGAAAATACGAGTTTTGAGTTCTGTCCCGTCACAATAATTTTGGGACGGCGTCACCAATAGCACCTGACGCCGTCGCCTTCTAACTTCAGCAACTGTGAGTGCCTTGATTTCGACTTTGGCCATTTTCTTCATATATTCGCGCCTTTCCGTCCAAATAAGTGCCATTCCAGCATTTTGCCTTCACGAGACCTAAAAAGTGAAAAGGAACGATATTAAGCAATAACGGATACAAAAGTGATCAAATAAGGACTTAAACGACCCCTCAAAATGGTACCTTTTAAAACCTTATCAAGATACCTTTGAAAAACCGGTCGTTGTGCTTAAAATTATTTTCTCTAGCACATCGACTGTGTATTAATATTTCAAAAATAAAAGGTGCTTATGATTGATATTTGATTTTTCTCAAAAACCTTCGTTGTATTGCAAAAACAAGTTATTGAGCAGTACACGATTGTTTTTCAAATCTCTTTTCATCAATCAGGGAATCTCAAATTCGCTGGTTCACTCACTCCGTGTTGTCTTCTTTGAGACGTTCCAGTTTGAGAACAGCTAGAGCAGCTACGAAACCCTGTCAAGGAGATTCTTCGGAATTATACCTGATCACAGGCAGTACTTGTACTGATCAACGGGGAACCGTGGGCCGTGTATCTCAATTCAATGAAAGTCATCAAAGACACTTTCGTGCGCTTTATTGCTAAATGTTGTATGCAGGTACACCAAACATTCCGCATGCTCACACAATACATTCATTTCTAAAGATATCATGATAAGTGCATCAACGACTCTGATATTACCACTCCATGCTTCTGCTACGCTGCTGCCAATATCTTGAATCAACTAAAGCTTCCGCTACTCTGATAAGAAGATATCATGATCCAGAATGTGAGCATGTCTGTCCGTAAGTCACAACATCATATGCAGGCAACACAACAAAGGGTAATGCTGAGAACTACTGTGACTGATGATCTCAAATAAGGCTCGAAGGTCATCAAAATGTGGATCAGCTCTATAACCTCCACTTAATGTACAAAGTAGTTGGACTATGATGAAATCACCACATAAGCACAAAGATTGAATATTTTCATGAATTGAAGTCTACGAGCCCAAGACTGAAGATTAAATTGAATGCTAGGATGCGGATTGTAAATCATGGGGTGACCTCCCTTAGGGGGAGATTGTTAGGAATTAGAAATTCTATTGTAAAGCACCGGTCACCCCAAATATAATCTAGCTTAAGTTAGCTCGTAGACATATCGTTTATTACGTTATTTAGTTATTAACATAGTATAGTCTAGTGCAACACCGTGGAGGAAGGACGGGTCTTTACCCATTGTATGCCTGATCCACAGCCCGAAGGAGGGTGTAACACTTTGTATAAATAGCCCTCTCCCCACAAGGGAGAGGGTTGGATGTTCATTTGGAATCTAACCTTCCATGTGTTTCTCTCACTAGAATATCCCACTTTCTCTCTCTAAAACCATATAATCATACGCCCATATTTATTATATTGATGTGTTTGTGAAATCCAATATGTTACAGAGTTAGACCGGGTTTGGTTAAGAGGCCCGGTGAGAGATAAAAATATAAAAAGTTTATTATGTATAATTTATAAAAATTTATTATCGAGTTTGAGGTGTAAAATATCCCGTGACTTGTCGTGTTTAAAGTTCGAAACGAAAGAAAAAAAATATAGTCGCGAAAAATCGGTAGGAAAATTTACGTGTGGTTACAACGATCTAGTTACAGCATAACTTAAGTTGAGAGTTACGCCGTAACCTCAATAATTTCAAAATTATGCTCTCGGTAAGCTGGTTACAGTGTAACTCTTGGGAAGGGTTACGCCGTACTTCAATACATGTTACATTTGGTATGATTACGCCGTAATCATTAGAAGGAGCTACGGCGTATCTGATGGCGGCGCGGAACATTCCTTGACCTAATTGGTTACGGCGTAATCATTAGTTGGGAGTTACGCCGTAATTAATGCTGAGTTGGTCTTCTGGGTCAACGCGCTAGCTACGGCGTAATGTGAGAGATGGAGTTACGCAGTAGCTTCTTCACAGTAGGCGCACTATCATAAATCTCTAAGAAAATCTCTAAATCCGCGTCTCATTAGCTCCAATGCTCGCAATTTACCTGAAAGTGAAATATAAAAGAAAACAAGCGTAAAACCATATAAATGATATAAAATACGAGTGTTATCGGGGGGAAATTGACACTTAATATTCAGGACTAGTTTTCTTTTGTGTTAAATGTTTTGGTGTTGAAGTGATGTGGCGCTGAGGTGATGACAATTTTTTGGTTTTACGATACCTAGAGATCTTAGCAAAAAAAAATTTCCATGATGTCATGCGAGCCTCGGTTCACAGGGTATTGGCTGAAATTTTGTTAGATAAACTGATCTTCAGATCCTCATGCACACACGGAGGTTTACCTACGCGACTGCGCCGATTCCGAGCTATATCCAAAGAGTAGTCGTTTGGGATTAGTCGCCTCACAATGTCGAGCCAGAAACCCAAGTAACCCAAAAAATTTTGATCTTTAGATTTCCGTGCACACACCGAGCTTTGGCTTGAATTTTGTTAAATGAATGGGTCTTAAAAAAAATACGATAACATTCAAAACATTGTAGTTTGTTAATTTGTAAACATTAAAGAATTTACAATAAACATAGATAAATGGGTTTTGAAAAAAAAATATCATAACATTCAAAATATTGGACTTTGTAAACATTAAAAGGTTGACAACAAACATTAACATAAAATAAATTATATTCGAATTACATAATATTATTTAATCTTGTGATTCATCTTTGTATTCTAGTGTTAGAGGCAATCAATATGAGCATTCACATTTGCCGGGTCGGCATTGGCAAGTTCTTTCACGTACTAGGCAACAACAAATATCTTCCATCATAATTTTGAGTATATATGGACTATAGAATCATCGTCCTTATAGTTGCAAAGTTCGCATACACTTATCCGTAATACTATCGAGTATGTGAACATCCGTTGTTTTTTTTTTTATTTCAGAAATTCAAGAATTATCCCTTTTTTTTGTACCATCAACTTTTGAAAGTGAATTTTCAACACTTCCATTATCAAAATCAAAGTTATTTGATGAATCAACTTTATCATCTTTAACAAATACTTTGATATCAATTGCTTTATCTTTATCGAGTTGTTTAGCAATTCCCATTATAAATTCGAATTACTATAAAAAAAGGGCCTGCATAAAGTTATGTAGGAAAAAATCAATAATAATAATAATATTAAAGTAAACACATATGTAACAACTCGTGAATTTCCCTACCCGGTTTCGCGGCTATTTTTTTCTTTCTTATCGAACTACAATTACAACAAGTTACGGGTTATATTTTTTTGAAACTTACCTCCACCTCGATAATATTATAAATTTTATAAAGTATATAATAAACTTTTTATATATATTCTTATTTATCAACCGGGCCTCTAAGCCCAACCGATCCACCCCATTTACTCCTTTCTCTTTGGGCCTAGCCTCTCGTTTAATTCTCAGCCCAATGCACCCTTATTAGTATTGTAAAACAAAAACTTGGAAAAGTAAAAAGTTGGTATATGGCTGATGCAAGTTTTACTGACCAGGTTTTAATATTTATATAGTCTCGTTATACCTATAGTCTACCCTAATGTACTAACGGGCAGTGTACCCGGTCGTGTGTAGTGTAGTATTCGGTAAAACCGAGGTCGTCCCAAGAGCTATGTGTGTTGTATTATTACTAAGTCTAGGTGTCACAGAATTTAATATGATTTTGATAAGGAATTAATTAATTAACTACTAAAGCAGATAAAAGCAAACAAAGGCAAAGGTTCAATCAATAGAGGAGAGTGGTGCTAACCTAGTTAATCATCCTAGCTAGTAATGTCTACGCCTAATTACTTCCAATTACTTCAGGTGGGGTCAAAGTCGAGAGGACAACATTTGGTCAATTCGCCCTAACCTATCAGCAAATATGCCACCACTGGAGAAGTCAGGTGTCCCCTCATAAGTCCAGTTGTTCCTGGTCCCCTAAGCCGAGTCATTAAGTACCGCTACATGCTAGACTTATAATAGTGAGTGCCCGGGCGTTAGCAACTTAAACACTCACCCCTAATTCTTAAGTTCATCCAAACGGTAGGTGATCAATTGGTCAAATCGTACAAGTAGAAAGGGTCGTCAGTTGGTCATATCTTACCCTTTACATCTCAGTCTACACACTTAGGGTCAGTTGGTCATATCTCCTAAGCAACTAGCCTCTACCGCCATTCAAAACTACCGAAACAAGGATAGCTACCAATAAACTATGCATGCATACACTTAGAAATAATTATACGGAAGTAATGTAAACGCAAACAAAACAATTAAGGAATCATAACTAGGCAAGCACCAAGAGGTGCTTAGCCGCTCATATTAACCATACAAATTAATTCAATATTCAATGTTACGAAATACATGAATCGAAAGTAAAGAAAAGATAAAATGCTAATGCTTATCGTAGGGGAGTGATTTCTCCCTTGGAGACAGCTACGTATGCTCCTCTAGACCTGCCTTTGGCTTCTTCCCACGTTCTTTGGTTGTGGTGTATGAAATGGGATGATTTGAAATGCTGGAAATCATGGGGTATTTATAGGCCAGATCTGGGTTACGGCATAACTAATATAATAGTTACGCCGTAATCTTCTATTTCTTCGTAATTTGCACTAGATCTGCTGGTTACGGCGTAACCTTATAAGTGGTTACGCCGTATCTTCAATATTACTTGGTTACGCCATAGTTTAAACAATAGTTACGACGTAGTTATCAACGGCGTGGAACCTCATTTGACCTAATATGGTTACGTCGTAGTCTTTTGTGAGAGTTACGCCATAATCTTCTGATGAGTTGGTTTTCTGAGTCACGCTTTAGTTATGGCGTAATGTGAGAGACGATTTACGCCGTAACTTCTTCAAAGTGAGCATACTCTGATAAATCTTTGATAATTCTCCAATTCCGCGTCTCTTTAGCTCCAATGCTCGTAATTTACCTGAAAGTGGAAAACAATGGAAAACAAGCGTAAATCCATATAAATGATATAAATTACAAGCATTATCGGGGGAAATTGACACTTAATATTCAGGACTATTTGATGTTATCAATGGCCTATGTTTCTGTGATTGTTGTGAGACACACAAAGTAAGCAAAAAAAAAAACACTTTGATCATAACATATCTTACATGGTAAGCGTGGGACCAAGACAAGAACCAAATGCACTCTTTTATTTGAAATGGTAACACAAAATAACATTAGGTCAATATGAAAATTGTTTTGCTATTATCACATGCTTTGTCCATAGCTACTTTTCAGTATATATTTTCTTGTTAGCAATTATATATGTTCATGTGTTTCTGTGATTCAAGGTGACCCCATAAAGCCACAAAACAAATTCAACTTTGGTCAATTATATGTATCATGCATGTAGAGGTGACCAACGTGCAAAACCCAAGCAAAAACACAATTCCTTGGCCCCATTATGCATGTGTGTATAGTGATACAAAGGAGAACAAAAACAACATTATCTTTGATCAACCTTATCATGTATGCGTGTGTAAGAAGGGACCAACCAAACTCCATGCGCACCCTATATTTATATCACAAAATGTGTAAAGTAGTTTTAGAATCTTGTTTCTTTGTCTTCTGTAAACATCAATGAGACACAAACAAAAGCAACAAAAACAAGTGCATTTTTTTGGCCATCCTAATTAGGCGTATGAATGTAATCCAAAGAGGAGACACGTTTGTCTTGTTTCCTTTTTTGTGGTATCTAACGAAGCACTAGACACAAACCAAAACAAGCAAAGAACACAACATCACCTTGGCCATTTTAACATGCATGTAAAAGAGGAGACTAAAAGCTAAGCTAAACCACCCTATCACTATATTATAATACCCTAAACACATACCTTTTGGTCCTTATGTTCCCTTGCCTCAATTTGAAGAGACTAGTCCAAGGCATGCCCTTGTTTGTAGCTGCCATGTCGAGCTCACTCAAAAACCAAACACATGCCATGCTAAGCTTTCTCTATAAAAACCACCCTCCCTTGCATCACTCCTCACAACTCACTCTCAAACACAAACGCATGCATTCTCAACTATCACTCACTCTCATATTCGGTCAAGCCATGGTAAGTTAGATAACACTTAAACGTCATTCCATTTGAAACTTGTGTCTTTCTGTCATTCCTTTTTTTAACCTTCACGATAGTAAACAACTTCCGTTTCTAGCCTTGTTTATCCGGCGAGAGCTCCGGTCTCCGACGAGTTTTGTATGGGTGTTTGACGAGTTGTGCACCATTATTTTTCTGGCAAACCTTTACCGTTTTGACGGCTTAGCTTTCGCTTCAGTCTTGAAAAGACGTCAAGGTAAAAACTTGATACTTTGTACTTCAACATATTTCGATAGAGACTCCACTAGATAAACCAATATTCATATGGGTTAAATGAATTTCATATAGATTTCTATGTAGAAGATGATCATACAACAAATTTAATATTAATATTAAACATTAAATAAAATGAGATGTATGTGATGGGACAATATGGTCTGTACGACCATGTGCATGTATGCATAACAAAAATGTTGTCACTTAATCTAATTTACAAAATATATCCCTCAAGTTTTTGTAATTGGCACTGTAAACCCTTCAACTATGGTAAATAATCTTGTAACTTTTATTTGTTTATTTATTTATAGAGGGGTAATTTAATAGTCATAGTCTTCAAATAACTAGACATTAGTCTTATTAAGAGTATTATTTTGAACTTACGACTAAAACTATACTTTTTACAAAAAGACCACTAGTAGCTAAAAATATGTTCTTTTATAAATAGTTTTCTAACCATTAGGAACGAGATATGTGAAATTGGTAAAGTAAGACTAAACGAACGGGTCATGCCGAATTTTCATAAGAAACTTAATACTTAGACTATTTTCTCTGAAAATAACTTTATAAAAACAAGTATCTTGACGACCTAGAGTTCATAACGAGAATTATTAAGATGATAATTAACTAAACATATATATGTTTATAAGTAAATAAATATATGAAAACATTATTCGCTATCGACACACCTTAAAGTAAATAAACTAAACTCTTGATAATATCGTCATATTTATAAATCAACGCTCATATTGCTCTATTGAATTGTATGTTCAATGCCCTATTATTTTGGTCGCAAACCAAACATTTTTCATTATTCTGAGACTTGCCATCTCGTTCTTAGGTTCTGGGTAGGAGCCACTGCTATATCACACTTGATCTCTTTGTGCTTATTCACTATCGCTAAGGTGAGTTTATAGCCCCACTTTTACTCTCATTACTTACTTTATAAAACTATGGGGTGAGAAACATGCAAAACTCTTTTCGGACCTCAAACTGATTACACTATTACGTGAAACAACTTGGAATCCCACTATGCTACCGTTAGTTTCCTTTTAGGAAGCATGATTGTTATGAATAGATCTATTGGGGATGACACCCCCGTTCGAGTTTGACCGGATAGGCAAACGTCGAGCGTATATCACATCGATTACTTGTCAGGCCTTTATTTATCATGCTTCTAGATGCATGCACACTGTCGTAGTTTCGGTTGCATGAACTTGGTACTAACGTAATAGACTTTTACTACATATACTATCATTCACGGAGATGCTTATATGTACAACTGTGGTCCAACTTGATTACTTAAACTTAAACCTAAACCTATGAACTCACCAACCTTTGTGTTGACATTTTAGCATGTTTTTCTCAAGTTTACTTATTGGCGTGGGCAATGGCAAAGGCATTCATTTAAGACTGGCATCCGAAATATTTCCAAGCATATCTAATACAACTTTTAATGGGACAACATATATTTTTATTGGCTTTACTTCCACACTTTGAAACAATATTGTAAAACTATTTCTTAAATTAATCTATCTTTCGATAATGGAATAGAATTTCCATTCTTTATTACCTTGAGTTATGAGTATTGATTTAGTAGCATCCCATAACCCAAACGCTTTCGCTGTGCAAATTTTGGGGGGGGGGTGTTACAGATTGGTATCAGAGCCAAGGTTATAGAGAACTAGGTATTTTTCAAAACATAAACTACAAACAAATTTTCCTAAAAATACTTCAAAACCGCCACAGCTGCCGATTTCTGCCATGCAATGCCTATTGTTACACGATGTAGTCGTGCTATGTGTTACTGCTACATTTTAGGTTCGAATAAACCCTCATTTGATTTAAGTTGATTATTTCTCAAAATCATTAAGTTTCTTAATTAACTCACATTTAAACTTTAAGGATGTTCTTGTTTGATTGGGTCGCGAAGTTTAAATGTGTATAAGCTCATTCTCATTTAAACTTTAAGGCTGTTCTTGTTTGATTGGGTCGCGAAGTTTAAATGAGAATAATGTTGATGTAACAAACTAAATGAAATTAAGGAATAATTAGCTTAAAGAGAGTGTGGAGTAGAGTACGAATGCCTATAATTGTTACCTCTCTATGTTAAACTACACAACGTGCACACTATTACATATTAATGTTATGCTATGCTCCCATAACTGCTTCTATGTTATTTCTTTAGGTAACATCCAACTACTTGATTTATATTATTCTCACACATATATTTAAACCACCTATGTGACTGGTCACGATCTCTTATTTCACTCTTATGCTTTGTCCTTCGTAACCTCATACGACTCTGTTCTTTCTGTTTTGAACTCAACTATCGCCTCATGTCACTAAATCATTCTTGAACGACTAGCCCCTTTTCCCACGACACGTTTTAGGTGTATATACTCACATCCCTTCACTGTATCGACCTCGATGATTCCCGCATCTTAAACCACGAGGACGTGGTTTCGTTTAAGGGGTAGGTACTGTAACAACTCGTGAATTTCCCTACCCGTTTTCGCGGCTATTTTTTTTCTTTCTTATCGAACTACAATTACGACAAGTTACGGGTTATATTTTTTTGAAACTTACCTCGACCTCGATAATTATTTAAATTTTATAAAATATATAATAAACTTTTTATATATATTCTTATTTATCAACCGGACCTCTACCCAACCCGATCCACCCCATTTACTTCTTTCTCTTTGGGCCTAGCCTCTCGTTTAATTCTCAGCCCAATGCACCCTTATTAGCATTGTAAAACAAAAACTTAGCAAAGTAAAAAGTTGGTATATGGCCTATGTTTCTGTGATTGTTGCGAGACACACAAAGTAAGCAAAACAAAAACACTTTGATCATAACATATCTTGCATGGGACCAAGACAAGAACCAAACGCACTCTTTTATTTGAAATGGTAACACAACATAACATTAGGTCAATATGAAAATTGTTTTGCTATTGTCATGTGCTTTGTCCATAGCTACTTCTCAGTATATATTTTCACGTTAGCAAGTATATATGCTCATGTGTTTCTGTGATTCAACGTGACCCCATAAAGCCACAAAACAAATTCAACTTTGGTCAATTATATGTATCATGCAGGTGGAGGTGACCAACGTGCAAAACCCAAGTAAAAACACAATTCCTTGGCCCCATTATGCATGCGTGTATAGTGATACAAAAGAGAACAAAAACAACATTATCTTTGGTCAACCTTATCATGCATACGTATGTAAGAAGGGACCGACCAAACTCCATGCGCACCCTATATTAGTGTTGTGTCAAAGGCATTAGTGAAGGATGCCGAAAGAGTCAAGACGAAAGCATTAGTGAAAGGTGCTTAACGTCCATGTCAAAGGCATTAGTGAAGCATGCCAAAGAAGTCAAGACGAAGGCATCAGTGAAAGGTGCCAAACGTCCGTGTCAAGGGTATTAGTGAAGGGTGCCTAGAAGTCAAGTCAAGTGGCATTAGTGAACGATGCCAAGGGTGTATAATCGATGAGGTGCATCGATATACAAATAGAGATAGGTTGTATCCAAGGATATTGATATCCTTGATGATGTTGTAATAAGGAGTGGGTTTCCTTTGGGATAGGTGTTGTGTAGTGTTGGGTAGTAGCTCCTCCTTTGTAATGGAACTCAGTATCTAGACTAGTACCGGATAAAGGGTAAGCGAGGGTTGTGATAGGTTTGGTTCTACCTTGTGGAAGAACCCGGTGTCTAGCCTAGTACCGGAAAAAGAGTAGGCGACGTTGTGAAGGCTTCTCCGCCATAAGGAGTTAGTGTCGTGTAGTGATTACGAACTCTCGAGTAGGTGACTCGGGGAGTGGAGTAGGGCAAGGAAGGTGTCCTTGTAGCCGAAACACTATAAACACGTGTGTCGTGGTTATGTGTTTCTTACTCTTTATCTTCTCATTATACATATACATATCTATCTATCAATGTCCAACATACACATCTAAATAGATTGACATAAGTCGATCTAAATATATTAAAACAAAGTTTTAATAGGTAAAACTATTCAACCCCCTTCTAGTGGAACAATTGGTATCAGAGCTTCGTTACCAAGTTTCTTAAGAGTATATTGTACTTTTAAAAACTTAACACGATCTATGTATGTTTGAAAAACTACAAGGAAGGAACTTCTTTAAAAACAAAAGGTCACGTTTTAAAAATCATCATATTTTATAATGTTGGATAATGATAGAACGTTCTAATATTCTCTTTGTTAAAGATTCTCCATACTTGGATTTGGGCATCCTAAGAAGATCATGAAAAATTTCTCTCTAAATACTTCTTTCCTTAAAAAGAATATTTAGCAAAGGTACGATCTTTAATAAATTACAAATAATTTTTGTTGCTTTCTAGATAAATTAATAAGGTCATTTTTTTCATGATTAAGTTTTAGTAGTATCTTTACGCTCTCTTAATAATCACTAAAGTAGTTATCTATATTGAACTCATCATCAAGAATGGTATTCTTCGTTGATCTCTATAGACAAAATTACAAACTAGTGATAATGATATCTCGGCTATTCGAGAGCCTTGATCATCACTTCTCACATAAGGATTATTGACATTTCATCTATGTCAATAAGTATCCATGAGAAATTTCTTACATTATGATAAAATGAGATTTTATCATAATCTTTGAAAACTTTCCAAAGAATTATGATTTATTCATAAAAAGGGAACACCGTCAAATAGGACTAGTACAACACGTCAAAACCCCAAACCATCAGTTATAGAGCATAAACATTGATCCTAGGCAATTTAGAACTCCCAAACCAAAATTATCAAGGAGAACTTAAGCTGTCAAATTGCTGATATGCCGGATCCCTGAGCTTGAACTAGCTGGATCCCTCATACAAGGGATCCGTGGGATCTGTGCAACAGAAGACAGCATAAGTAAGAAATGAGCAATGTGGAAGTTCCACTACCCACTTTCTCTATCAAGACTCACGAACATAAACCTAGTTACTGTTCACAGGAGCAAATTGATCATCTTCTTCAAGCAAAACAATCTCTTGTGTAAATATAATCTTCACTACATTGTTATTTTCATTCCTTGATTCCTAGGATTACAATTTTAATCTTTTGAAGTTGAGTTCAAATGGGTTTGTCACAATTTGTCACCACATTATTTTCTAAGATAATCTAAATCAAAGAATTAACATTGTTAATACAAATTAAACTCATTCCTTGAATTCAATGAAGATGTTTTGAGCAAAATTGTGATCAATCCCATTAGGTTACTATTCACACAATTAACACCACATTGTGAACACAACATGATAGGATAAGTAACTAGGTTAGCACACTTTACCCCTATTGATTACAACCATTATCTTATTTGTTTGCGTTTAATTCTTGTTTTATTAGTTTAATAATAATTTCAATCCTTAAAACAATTAAAACCAGTGACATCTAGACTTATTATAGATTCGCTCACATAGCTCTTGGGACAACCTCGATTTTACCAATTACTACACTACACACGACCGGGTACACTGTCCGTGAGTGCATAAGGTGGACAAGGTAAACGAGACTTTATAAATATTAAAACCTTGTCAGAAAACCTGCATCAAGTTTTTGGAGCCGCTACCGAGGAGTTATATTAGGGTTTTTATTAAGTCGATTTTTAATTTTCTTTCTCTTTTGAAATGTCAGGCTTCAAGACCAGAAGCTCCAAGCCATTTCTGGCCACTCCATTTGACAATCCGGAAAAACAGTTACGGGCGAAAAAAGACTACTCACCAATTCCTATACATAATATTTTCTAATTTTATGAGTCTGATCAATCTGATGCAGAGCCCGAAGTAATTGAGGAAGTTAATATTGAAGGGATAACTATAGAACAATATATGGAGCAAATCAACGTAAACTGTCAAAGAGCTTTCACGTAAGACTCTGAAATGGGGGAATTCTCCATTCCAAACCGATTCATCCGGGAAATACATGAGTTACAGTTCTCAGGAGACAAGAATGAAGATGTGCAAGATCATGTGGAAGAAGTGTTTTACTTGTCTTCTCTTTTTAGCATCCGGAATGTCTCTAGTTATTCTGTTACGGTAAAAAATTTCCCTATGACCCTTATGGGGACAACTAAAAGGTGGTTTAATAGACTCCTTGCCGAGTGCAAGGGAACGTGGGATTGACTAAGAAGAGAGTTTGTTCATCAATTTTTCCCTCCTTCGAAGATTGCTAAGCTTCTCAGTAAAATCCATCAGTTCGTTCAAGGGAGAGAAGAAACATTGTATCAAGCATGTGAAAGATACAATGAGCTTCTCTACCGTTGCCCTACTCATGACCTGAATAAGCACCAGATTGTCTATGTTTTCTATAGAGGCATTAATGCTGAGACCCGTCAACTTCTCGATTCACATAGACCTATTCCAGGCATGACACCCGACCAGGCTTTGGAATCTATTCGACGGATATCTGATCATTGCTACAAATGGCATGTGGAAACCGGCTATGGACCCAAAGATAATTTCGAGCACAAGGTAATGAAAACTTTAACCAAGAAGGAAAATGACTATGGAGCAATGTTTGAAAAGAGGAGACTGGAAACGGCTAATGAGAATGAGGCTCGTAGGGTAGAAGAAGTAAAAAGTTTATTTGGGACCAACGTTGAAAATAACTTGGAAAAGATGATTCTTGATCACATTGAAGAATCGAAGGAACGTGACGAGAGGGTAGAAAAAATGATGAGAAAATTCGTTGAGAGCACAGTATCTTCCCTTAGAGTTCATGAAGACCGGATCAAAGGATTGGAAAAAATGTGGACTTATGCTCAAAAGCCATTACGGATTATCTTGATAAGCGGGATGAAAAAATTGTCAATTCAGCTGAGACAGTTTCTGAGGACCCAGTTACCTTCTCCGAAAAGGTCAAAAGAAGAATCAGCAAGGAGAAACTCCTACTTCACGATATTGGAGCTCTTCCGGTAAACATCCCTTTAATTAATTCCCTTAGAACTAATCCTAACAACGTTTTGCAGGAATTAAATGATGAAAAGAATGTTCTCGATGAGACGGTGTCAGTTCGACTAAAAGAAAGGTGTTCGACAATTCTAGGAAATGAACTACCATAAAAAGAAAAAGATCTAGGTTTCTTTACTCTCCCTTTCTTGATTGGGAATCTTAACATCTGCAACGGCTTAGCTGATCTTGGGGCAAGCATTAGCATAACGCCTCATTCAATGTTCTTACGCATGGGAATCGGAAGTCTTAAACCGGCAAAAAAGAACATAGAAATGGCAGATCGATCCATGCAATTGACTTTGGGGATTGTAGAAAACGTATTCGTAAAAATTAACAAGTTCCTCTTCCCAGTGGACTTCGTTATCCTGGATATTCCGGAAGATAATAGGATACCTATCATTCTAGGTAGGCCCATGCTCGCTACTGCCCATACGAAAGTTGATGTCTTTGCTCGGAAGATGACGCTTGAAGCTAATGGGGAAACTGCTACATTCAGATCAAATGAACTTCTGTCCATCCCTAAAAAGGTTTGCGCAATTGACCCTAATGGCGATTTTGGTAATGTGTTGGAAGAATTTCTAAGTGAAGCTCCAAGGACCCCTTCAAATCCTAACGATATTGCTTCGGGAAAAGATTTTGATGTATTTGTTAACTTTGAAGAAGAAGAGGAGAGTTTGGGAATCAGTGCTGACGATTTTTCTAGTGGCATCGAAATGGTCCATTGGCACAACAATTCTGAGGAGACTTTTCCACGATCTGACCAACCTATGTTCTATGAGATTGGAAAACGGATTCATCATCGGAACCCTTATAATCTGAAATTTTCATGTAAGATAGGGTTCATCGACTTCCATCCCTTTATTGACACAAAGTCCCCGGTAAACATCATATCGAAAGAATGTTACAACCAAGTAATGGTAAAAGAATTAGAGTATAAAGGGAACAATTTTCTGGGGATTGCAACAAATGTTCATGTCTTTGTTGGAACGCATACATTCTTGGTCGATTTTGTGGTATTAGATGACACTAGCGAGTTCGTGGAGGACGGACTGATGGATCTAGGACACTCTACTTTGTGTCAATGATATTTTGTATAATATTATCAAGCAAGCGGAATTTACTTAAGTAATACTTAGAAGACGAATTATATTATGTATGAGTGTAAACACAAGTCAACACAAAACTCAAGCTCCAATATTATTAATGAATAATATGAGTGATCTTAACTTATCACTAGGGTTACACCTTGAAGCTTTCGTAGGTAATATTGTAATGTAATACATACCTAAGACAATAACCTAGGATCTCCTTTTATACAACAAGGAGTCCTTTACAAGATAAGTATATAGCAAACATAATAGAATATACACAAAATCTATTCTATACTTATCAATACGCGTTTAACCTTATCATAAACTAATAGCAGTGGTAATAAAGAACTTGCAGTGGGAATACGTTTCCACTGCTAGTGTTAAACCAAGCAGTGTAAACTACTACTATCCGTGGTAACGGATTATTCCCAACAATCCTCCCCTAAACTTATGATTTCTCTGCAAATCAATAAGTTTCTTCAATATGCATTAACTTCAAGGATTTGGGGAATTCAATCAAACACTTCACTTCTTTTCTCTTAACTTTTGTATAGCTCTTGAACACTGATCTTGAAGCCTTTGTAATAATGTTCTGACCTTCTCATTGTCTTCATTGACTCTTATATGTAAGCTTAACATTACTGTAAGAGCTCCAGCTCTAAGTGGATATTCTTTCTCAGCAAGCATGAAAAAGTCTTCTCCATTAGCTGTAGAGACATGATGAACTTCACATGAATCATAATAAAACCATTTTGTACCAAGACATGTGAATAAGGTTTTCCAGTAGTCATCATCAGCATTTGGTTCAAAAATCCTTCTAAGATTTACCCATAACTGCATCTCCTTTGTATCTTTGAGATCTTGAGCATTAAACCTTTCTTGAACTAATTTCCATAGTGTATTAAGGTCATCTTTGTCAAAAGCTTTAATAAGATCTTCAAATGTCATGAATGATGAAGTTTCACCTCCCAGCCTTGTAATCTTCCATGTTGGAGCAAAATTGCTAGCAGTGTAAACTTCTCAATCAATAATAGGATGTCGAATTTGCAGTGGTTCTGGATAAAAATCTCTGTCTTCAATCAAAATCATTCCAGTCATCTGTTCTTCAGTGAACTTCTCAGTAGGAATCTCCTTCTCAGTAGACTTTGTAGAATCTTCATCAACCTTAGTCTTCTTAATAGTTTGAGAATCACTAACTTTGGCCTTTCTCTTCAATCTAGTAAATATTCTTTCTTCTTCTTCAGAACCCATTGGAATAAAAGATTTATCTTGTTTCACAGTTCTGTAGTAAGCCCTTTCAACTTGATCATCAGACATTCCTTTAAATTGATGCCTTTTCCAGTTACCAACATGACAACAATAAGTCTTCATATATGCAAGTATTTGTGCCTTGGTTGGTTGTCTTTGTTTCTTCTGATTCTTCTTGACTGAACTGATTACATTATCAAGTGCTTGATTGTTCTTCATTATAATAAAATCCTTTAACTGAGCAGTTCTTTGTTCCTCAGTTAAGGATGCATCAGCAACAAGGTCAATTGCCTTTTTCTTGATTTCTGGATTATTAGCTACCAGAAACTGAATATCTTCTTCAGTAGGAACATAGCTAAACTCTGGAGCTTTTTCTTTCATAATTGTAGGTTGAACAGTGGAAATTGAATCAGTATCTTCCATTCTGTCCAATCTTTTAGCTTCCAAAAAACTTGCAACTTCTAGTTCTTTCAATCTTTTCTTTTCAGCAACTTTCTCAGCAATTTGATCTTCTGCTATCTTCTTAGCAATTTCTCTATCAAGATCAATCTGAACTTGTCTTTTCTTTGAAATCTTACTTTCAGGTTGTTGTACATCTTCCATAAATGCTTTACCCTTGTTTGTCTTCAATTTATCAAATTCTTCACTTGCAGTGGCAAAAGTTGGCTCTGCAGTGGAAATAAAAGCAGTGGTAAAATCAGTTGCAGTTTGGAAAGTGTCTTGATCTTCAAGTTGCTCTCCATGAGTTTCAGCTTCTTTTTCTCCTTTACTTGTATCTCCTTCATCTTCAAAATCAATTTTCCTCCCCTCAGTGTCAGAACCTGTTTTCGTCCCCTGTTTGGAGGAATTTCCCAAATCTTGATCAGCTGAATCACCATTAGAAGGTGAGGATGAAGATGAAATCACCATCTTTGCAGTCTGCATGTGCTTTTTCAACCTCTGCATCTCTTCCTTTATGGTCTGAATCTCTTTCTTTAATAATTGAACATCCTTGGCATGGTTCTTCTTAACAGTAGCCAAGTCTTGTTGTAGAAACTCAATCTGCTTTGCTAATTTGGTACACAAAACCATCAATTCCATTTGGTTGCCACTGCCCTCAACACTTCCAACTGTGTTACCTGTTGGGAGAGGTGAATCATGGGGCAAAGGTCCAGATTCCTCCATAGTAGGACTATGTGGAAGTCTAGAACCACCACTGCTTGTTCCTAGACCAAAAGGTTCAGAAACTTGTTGTGTTGTCATGAGAGGAGTTGACTGTTTAGGCCTTCTCTCATAGGTTCTTGAAACTGGTGGGGTATAATCAATGTTAGGAACATTAATTATGTGTGTGTTTTGTTCAGTGGAAATTTTAGCAAGCATATGGGGTAGGAGAGGTGTAAAAATCATATTGCCATCTTTATTCAAATTTTGAAAAACTTTAGGCTTTAGGCAACTGATTTGATAAATAGTAGTATGAGGTTGCAGTTGAAATTCATTAAGCACAGCTTGCACAAACCTTGGATACATTAAAAATTTGGTTTTACTTTGTACATTGCCTTTCATACTTGTAAAAATATAATGTGACCAGTTAAAAATCCTAAAAGAAACTAGACAAACCAAAGGATAAGCCATGGTTGAACTAACTTGCTCATAAGGTGTTTTCTTAGGACTAAGGCAATGTAACAAAGTATGAATCAAAAATCTCCAATGGGGACAGAAACCACTCTTTTTGAAAGTAGCCTTTTTGTCAGTAGTAGCATACCCCATAGATGATAAAGTATCATGAATGTCAGACATAGGTAATGTGATGAGACCATTGAGATCATCCAAGTGAAGTACTCTCCTCAAGGATGCCTCAGTAACATCAATAGTTACCCCATCTACAGTGGCTCTGAGAGCATCCACTGTTTCATGTGTATTTCTATTCTCAAGTGTTATGGACTGAGCAGAAGTCCAAAACTGTTTGATTTGAGAGATATAGATTGGGGGTTTGAAAAGCAAAGCATACCTTATATGAGTGGTATGAAGAAAATCCACAATCTGATGAAAAACACGGCCACTCTTCTCGTTAGACTTTTGTAGGTAGGTCACTAGGTTGTGCTCATCTGCAAAGTTCAAAGATGCCATAGAAACTTTTGATGAAAAATATTATTATGTCAGTAAGAATTGAAAGAATGACTAGCCAATTGAAAAAGAAAGATATATAGGGTTAGGGTTTATAATTATTGCGCAAGTAAAATTATCTTTAGAAAGTATTTATTATTTGGAAAGAAGATAATTTGCTTAAAATTTTAACCCTATATATATGACAATCAGTGGTTACTTTCAACGGCTAGTAAAAAATAAATTACTGACACAATCAGTTGTAACGGCTAGAACAGCAGTGGTAAAATAACACTGTCAGTGGAAACTGTGAACTAGCAGTGGTAATTTTTTCACAAAAATTTCAAAGAGCAGTGGGAAATAAAATCATTAGTAAACTAGACTGCTCCCATCATAGTTTTTAGCAAACTACCAGCTATCAACGGATTTGATATGTCTTTACCATGAGCCGTTTGCTATGGACTAGCCAACTCTTAATCATAAAGAATATGGTGAGTTGATAACCATATAGTTTTTGGTAAACTATCAACCATAAACGGATTTGTCAAGTCTTTACCAGTAGCCGTTTGCTCTGGACTAGTTGATTCTTATGTGTACTAGACATGGTGAATCAATAACCATTTATTGTGTATCTCAGATATACACCTTTTAACTCCAACTCCTCATCAAAACTTGATATACAAACTCATACAACAATTTCAGTACCCAACAACCTCCCCTAAACACTAACATAATTATGGATTAAGCATTCCAATACCTGTGACCAAGTACTGAAATCTTCCCACATCAAGACATTTTGTTAACAAATCAGCATAGTTGTCATCAGTATGAATTTTGACAACTTGAATTAGTCCCTTTTCATAACAGTCTCTAATGAAATGATGTCTAATTTCAATATGTTTGGTCTTTGTATGTTGAACAGGATTCTTAATGATGCATATGGTACTGCTATTGTCAATATGAATGATGGTATTCATAAAATTGTACCCATAGTCCAAAAGTTGATTCTGAAGCCATAAAACTTGAGCACAGCAACTTGCAGCAGCAATATACTCTGCTTCAGTTGAAGAATTAGCCACCATTGTTTGCTTCTTGCACTGCCATGACACTAACCTATTGCCAAGAAATTGACATCCACCAGTTGTAGATTTTCTATCCAAGCTAGCTCCAGCATAGTCACTATCTGAGTAAGTAACCAGATCTAAAGGAGAATCTCTGGAGTACCACAATCCGAGAGTAGGAAATGCTTTAAGATATCTGAAAATCTTCTTCACAGCAGTCAAGTGAGAGAACTTGGGAGTAACTTGAAACCTTGCACAAGCACACACAACAAACATAATATCTGGTCTAGATGATGTAAGATACATTAAGGAACCAATCATAGACCTATACATATGCACATCAACAGCTTCACCACTATTTTCCTTAAGAAGTAGATGTGTAGTCTTGTCTGCAGGAGTGCTGGATGACTTTGCATCAGAAAACTTGAACTTCCTTAGTATCTCAGCCACATATTTATCTTGATTGATGAAAATACCATATGGATTTTGTATTACTTGAAGTCCCAAAAAGAATGTGAGTTCACCCATAGAACTCATCTGAAATTCTTCTTTCATCAGTTTCTCAAAATCTTTGCACATCTCTGGCTTTGTAGATCCAAAAATGATATCATCAACATAAACTTGAACAAGCAGGATATCATTCTTGTCTTTCTTGATGAACAAAGTTTGATCAACTCTGCCTCTATGAAACCCATTTGCAAGAAGATAAGTAGTCAAGGTTTCATACCATTTCCTTGGTGCTTGATGCAAGCCATACAAAGCTTTAACTACCCTGTAGAATTTGTTAGGATATTCAAGGTCTTCAAAGCCTGGAGGTTGTGAAACATAAACCTCCTCATCTATATGCCCATATAGAAAAGCACTTTTTACATCCATTTGATAGACTTTGAAGCCCATAAAGGATGCATAGGCTAAGAACAACCTAATTGCTTCAATTCGTACAACTGGGGCAAATACCTCTTCATAATCATTACCCTCCTCTTGAGTGTATCCTTGAGCCACAAGCCTAGCTTTGTTTCTGATAACAATTCCCCTTTCATCTTTCTTGTTTCTGAACACCCATTTAGTACCTATTACCTTCGTGCCAGAAGGCAAATCACAAAGCACCCATACCTTTTGAAGCTTAAATTGGAGCAGCTCTTCTTGCATTGCTTCCACCCAACTTTCATCTTCAAGTGCCTTGTAAACATTCTTTGGCTCCATTTGTGACAGAAAACACATAAATAGACATTCATTCTTGCCTTCATGTATTTTAGATTCATATATTTTACTTATGAATCCATGAACATCAGGCAGCTTTGTTTGTCTTCTAGTCTTCACAGGTGAATAGACATCCCCAATCACATTTTCAAGAGGATGTGATTTATGAACAGTGGTGTGGGGAGTCTGAGGAACTGCAATCTCACTTGGCATATTAGAAATTTCAACATCATTGGCTTGAGCTTCCATAGTAACTGGAGTGGTGATTCCCACATCTGGTGTTGCAGTGGAAATATTTTGCCTAACAGTGGAATTTGAATTTCCACTGCTTTCAGAACTTTCAGCATTCAAGTTGCCATCTCCTTCTTTATTCACATCACTAGAAGGATGAGCATTTCCAGTTCTTGGTATATCATCATAATCTGCATAGCCCCAAAGAGGTATATTGAATTCATCTTGATCATCAGCAGGATCCTTGCATGGTTCATCATCATCAAGAAACTCTTCTGAACCTGCAAAATCAAAAGAAGATGTTCCTGTAGAAACAGGCACATAATTCATAGTGTTTGTTAGAGTATCAAGATCAAACAGTCTTTCTGGACCAGTTCCTTTGACATTGACTTTGTTTTCTAGGAACTCAACATGCAGTTTCTCTTCAATCTTTTAGGTTCTTAAGTTGAATACTCTGAAAGCTTTACTAACCATGGAATACCCAACAAAATACCCTTCATCAGCCTTTTCATCAAACTTGCCCAGATAATCCAAGGTATTAAGAATAGATACATGACACCCAAATGGTCTCATGAAGTCAAGGGTATGTGGTCTTCCCCTAAACAATTCATAAGGTGTCTTGTTCTTTGTCATTACAACTAAAACCCTGTTTTGCACATAGCATGCAGTGTTAACTGCTTCAGCCCAAAAAGTAATTGGCAATTTTGAATCAGCCAACATGGTTCTAGCAGCCTCTATCAGTGTCCTGTTCCTCCTCTCAGCAACACCATTTTGTTGAGGAGTTCTAGCCACACTAAATTCTCTTTTAATACCTTTATCTCTGTAAAACTCATCCATAACTCTATTCTTGAATTCGGTTCCATTGTCACATCTAATGATTTTAACTTTCATATCATAT
Source organism: Chrysanthemum seticuspe (assembly GCA_019973895.1). Taxonomy (NCBI): domain Eukaryota; kingdom Viridiplantae; phylum Streptophyta; class Magnoliopsida; order Asterales; family Asteraceae; genus Chrysanthemum; species Chrysanthemum seticuspe. The sequence continues at coordinate 47,954,133 of BPTQ01000004.1, read as the reverse complement.
TGGTTTTCTACTTATGTGATAAATATCTTGAGGATGCCAGTTGTTTCATCCTTAGTTCCAAGAAAGAAAACCCATGTGAACCTACTAAAATCATCAGTCACCACTAGACAATACTTCTTCAAATTCAAGCTGCTCACAGATGTAGGACCAAACAAGTCCATATGTAACATTTGAAGTGGGTGAGCAATAGAGTTAACCAACTTTGACCTGCAAGAAGCTCTGTGTTGTTTGCCTTTAAGACAAGCCACACATGTTTGATTATTTTCAAATCTTTTCTGAGGCAGACCTATCAACAAACCATCTTTGACAATCTTGTTAATGGTTTTGAAGTTAACATGACCAAGTCTTCTATGCCATAACATGGATTCATCCACTGTGGCCTTTGCAAGCAAGCAAGCATAGTCATCTTTAGCAACAATGTTGTTCATATCAAAGCTATATAAATTGCCTTTTCTAGGAATTTTAAGAAGAACTTGACTTTCATCAGGCATCTTAAAATCCTTAGAGAGTACAAAACACATATCTTTGGTAAAAAGAACATTGTTCATTTTGTCACACATTTGTGACACACTAAAAAGATTATACTTAAGCTCTTTTACATAATACACAGGTTCAAAGTCCAAGTTACCAGTTTTAATAACTCCTTTACCAGCAACTTTACCATTTACTCCACCTCCAAAACTGACATATTGTCCATCATATTGCTCAAAGTCTGAAAGATAGGACTTGTTGCCAGTCATGTGCCTTGAACACCCACTATCTGTATATCCTTGATCTGATCTTTTTGTCCTTGGATGTTCCTGCACATTAGAGTAAAGAGTTAGTTTCTTTTGGGGACCCAAGCCATGATTGACTTGGATCTGCCTCGTGTATCAATATAATTGTATCTATCAAAGGTCATTGATACACCATTGGGATTAGTTGTAGAGGTGTTTCCTTTAGGTTTCCATTCCTAACGTGCTGAGGCCTTCACAGCATTTCCCATGTCCCCCCTTTTCTTGTTCAAGACCCTTGCAGTGGTAACTTTTGAATGAGCAGTGGTAACTGCTGGTTGCTTTTTAGGTACCCATTGTTGACTATTATTAACCTTTTTAGCTTAAAAGGTTCTTTTTCCTGTTTGTGCAGATTTATTAAAACTTGTTTTGATGTTTGCACTTTTAACATGTGACTTAGGGTGAGCAGTGTTAACAGTTTTTGCAGTGGCAAATGTTTTGAGGCCACTTCTAAGTTGAACTGCTCTTGGGACCATTTTGCAATTTGAACTAGGGTGTACATTATGTTGATATCTGTTAGACTCCACCCTTTTATTCCCATAGACTACCCTTCTCCCAACATGATAGTTACAATAAGCATGTAAATGATCAAAACTACCACAAATATAGCATGCTTTATTGTTCATCACAAAATCACTACCTAGTTGTTGAGATTTAACATGATTCCAACTCCTCTGGTTACCCCTAGGAGCTGTAGGCTTGTTCCTATACATCTCAGCATACTTTACAGTTGGTCTAGGTTTATTAGCTGGTTTCCTAGGTTCCTCTATAACAGTATTAACAACTTTTAGGATAGTAGTCTCTACATTCTTTTTAACATTTTCATCAACAACTGATGAGTCACTAGCACTCTCAAACACATCATTATCAAGCTTACTCTCTTCCTCACTCTTCACAACTGTGTCTTTTAAAGGACCATATTCTCGTTCAAGATCCTTAAAATCCTCTATGCCTGTATGAGCTAAATCTATACCTGGAGGTGAATGAACACCCCTTAGTGGTGGAGGCGCAGTATTATAACCCATACCAGACTTAGCTTTATTATATATTTGAGCATTCCAAATTTTATCAATTGACTCAGACTGATGATAACATGTGTCTATAGTTAAATTGACATTTTCAATTTTCTTTTGAAGTTTTTCAAGCTCCTTTTGGTATGCTTCATTCACAGCAGTTGTATGTTCTACCTCTCTCCTAAGAAGAATCATATCATCATTATAATTTGACTCATTTGCCTGATAGTGCTCTATTTGTTTTTCTAAAACTGCCATGGCTCTCCTAAGATTAGCCACAGTATAATTAGCAGTGTATAACTCTTGTCTTTCATTAGAATATAAATCATTAAGTCTTTCAACTTCTTTAGCAGCCCTACAAGTTTTAGAGCAACATTCAGAGTTTTGTACCTCAGAGTCAGAGAAAGCCATAAGAGCAACTTCAGCAGAAACAAGAGCAACATCAGTATGTTCTTCTTCACGATCATCAGCCATGAAACTCCAATCATAGCTCACACCATCAATAGCCAACATTGCCTTTGGTTCTTCCACAGTCGGTCCCTTCTTTTGCTTGTACCATGTAGACCTATTGTCCTTGGCCTTTGGTCTTCTACATTCTCTAGCAAAATGTCCAAACTTGTGACAGTTAAAGCACTCCACTTTCTTCTTATCAAAGCCTGCAGTGTCATCACCATTAACATGGATAGGCTTGCCAGTCTTCTTGTAGAATTTCTTTGCCCTCATGCTAAGAAGAGCTATCTGCCATTTTATATCCATCTCCTCCAAGTCATCTTCATCGATTTGCTCTATGTCTTCATGAGTTAAGAGAGAGCCATCAACTTGTGTGGAGATAAAAGCATAAAAGGTAGGATCTCCAATACTAGCAACCTTCTTCTTTGATCCTGCAGTGGCAATATTTACATTACCAGTGGAAACTTTAGAACCTACAGTGGCAATATCATCATCACTTTCATCTTCAGAATCATCACTGTCAACAGAATTTGACAACAATGCCAAGCTACTAGAGCTTGTACCAAGTTTCCCTGCCTTCTTCAACCTTTGCTCAATAAGTTTGAAGTTGTTGTAAAGATCATTGAGCTTCATTGTTTCAATGTCTGACTTGTTTTCCCAGACAGTAACATTGGTTTGAAACTCTGAAGGCAAACTTCTTAGAAACTTCAAATTGAGGTCTTCATTTTCTACCTCAATGCCAAACACAGTTAGCTGTGTAACAATCTTCTGAAGTTTGGTGAAAATGATATCAAGTGAGTCATTGCTTGAAGCAGAGAAGTTTTCATAACTTTGCTTTAACAATGTCTTTTGAGTCTTATTTGTAGCATCATTACCACCAAACACAGAGCAAATCTCTTCAAACAGTTCTTTAGCAGTCTTGAACTTGCTGAATGCAATAATCTGGTCTCTAGGAAGAGTCATCAGCAACAGACTTCTAGCTTTAAGATCATTCTTCTTTTGAGCTTTTTAAGCATTTGATTCAGGCACAGAAACTTTCACAACATATGTGTCACCAACTTTTGAAGTAGTGGTCACAGATTTGAAGGAATCACCAAGTTGAATGATCTCCCATAGAGCATAGTCCTGTATGAGGAAGTATTGCTCAATCAGTATCCTCCACATCTCAAACTCATTAAGCTTAAGCTTAGGGAGTCTGGGTGTAGAAGAAGAGTTTGATTGAATGTTTTCCATCTCCATTGAATTGAGTGAGCGAGTCAAGCTAATTCCTTGGATCTTCTAAAACAAAATATCAGAACCTGGCTCTGATACCACTTGATGGATCTAGGACACTCTACTTTGTGTCAATGATATTTTGTATAATATTATCAAGCAAGCGGAATTTACTTAAGTAATACTTAGAAGACGAATTATATGATGTATGAGAGTAAACACAAGTTAACACAAAACTCAAGCTCCAATATTATTAATGAATAATACGAGTGATCTTAACTTATCACTAGGGTTACACCTTGAAGCTTTCGTAGGTAATATTGTAATGTAATACGTACCTAAGAAAATAACCTAGGATCTCTTTTTATACAACAAGGAGTCCTTTACAAGATAAGTATATAGCAAACATAATAGAATATACACAAAATCTATTCTATACTTATCAATATGCGTTTAACCTTATCATAAACTAATAGCAGTGGTAATAAAGAACTTGCAGTGGGAATACGTTTCCACTGCTAGTGTTAAACCAAGCAGTGTAAACCACTACTATCCGTGGTAACGGATTATTCCCAACACGGACTCTCAGGGGTAATTTTAGGAAAGCCCATTAAAGAATTATCCAGGCTTGATGGGAATGAAAAGGAAGGGCTAGTGTGGTTGAAGATTGGCAACGATAAAACAGTTTTCAGAATGCCAAGAATATTAAGTGTCAATTTCCCCCCATAATGCTCGTATTTTATATCATTTATATGGATTTACGCTTGTTTTCCTTTATATTTCACTTTCAGGTAAATTACGAGCATTGGAGCTAATGAGACGCGGATTTGGAGATTTTCTTAGAGATTTATGATAGTATGCCTACTGTGAAGAAGCTACGGCGTAACTCCATCTCTCACATTAGGCCGTAGCTAGCGCGTTGACTCAGAAGACCAACTCAACATCAATTATGGAGTAATCATACCAAATGTAACATGTATTGAAGTACGGCGTAACCCTTCCCAAGAGTTACGCCGTAACCAGCTTACCGAGAGCATAATTTTGAAATTATTGAGGTTACGGCGTAACTCTCAACTTAAGTTACACCGTAACTATATCGTACCTATAAATACAAGCCCTAATTTCTGCATTTTACATCATTCACTTCACACTAAAAAATAGAGAACGTCAAGAGGGGTCCAAAGGCAAATCTTGAAGAGCATACAGAGCCATCTCCGAAGGAGAAATCACTCCGTAACGATAAGCATTAGCGATTAATTTATCTTTTACTTTTGATTCATGTATTTCATTATGTCAAACATTGAATCTTTGGTTTCATTTAATATGATCGGCTAAGCATCTTTGGTACTAGCCTAGTTATGATTCCTTAATTGTTTTGTTTACGTTTACATGCTTCCGTATAATTGTTTCTAATGTATGCATGCATAGTTCGTTGGTAGCTACTCTAGCTTCGGTAGTTTTGAATGGCAGTAGTATCTAGTTGCTTAGGAGAATTGACCAACTGACCCTAAGTAGTTAGGTTGAGTTGGGGAGGGTAAGAATTGACCAACTGACGATCCTTCCTCGCTTGTGCGAACTGACCAAATCACCTGCCGTTTGGATGAACTTAAGAAATTAGGGATGAGTGTCTAAGATGCTAGCGCTCGGACACTCATTGTTACGAATCTTGCGTGTAGAGGTACTTAATGACTTGGCTTAGGGGACTAAAAACAACTGGAATTTCAAGGGTAGTAGCTTGATCTCCGGTGGAAGCCTTTGCTGATAGGTTAGGACGAACTGACCAAATGTTGTCCTAGCGACTTAAACCCCCACTTAAATCAATTGGAAGTAGTAAGATGTGAACACAACATGATAGGATGAGTAACTAGGTTAGTACACTTTACCCCTATTGATCACAACCATTATCTTATTTGTTTGCATTTATTTCTTGTTTTATTAGTATAATAATCATTTCAATCCTTAAAACAATTAAAACCAGTGACATATAGACTTAATATAGATCCGCTCACATAGCTCTTGGGACGACCTCGATTTTACCGTTTACTACACTACACACGGCCGGGTACACTTCTCATGAGTGCATAAGGTGGACCCTAGGTAAACGAGACTTTATAAATATTAAAACCTGATCAGAAAACCTGCATCACACCACCTCAACACCACCTTTTGGGACCCACTTTAAAAAAAATACAAATTACGGTAACTTCGGCATAACTTGGACATAATGCGGGTGGGGTATGGTAACTTGGGCATAACTTACGTTTCTTCCCAAGTTACTACAATAACTTGAGATATAACGCCACCATAACGCAGCCCAAGCTGGTATGGTAACGCGGCTTCAATATCGTCTATATAAGCTCAACGCACATTATTATGTTACTAGCATGGTACCCGCGCGTTGCGGTGGCGGGTACCCTGAAATAAATTTTTTCGGTGAATCATATATTTTAGTTTATTATGTTATTTTTGACAATAAATTTACGGATATTAAGAATTTCATGTGACGTAGTTCAATGACAATGTTTTTCATTATACAATTATGATAATAAATATTAGAGGTAGTAATTATACACAAAATTAAAAAATGGGCTAATTTGAGCTAATTTGTAAAAGATTATGGCATATTTTGCCCTCTTTTTTTTGAAATGGGCATGTATGGCCCATTGAAAATTTAAATGGCCACTAACAGACACATAATTTCTCTCAATTGTAGAACATTACAATCGATTTTATAGAAAAACATATAGATATAATATATTTAATTTTTTAAATATATATGGGGTATTACGTTTAAGGAATTTATTTCATATTTTTGGGTCTTTTTTAAAGCGATTCGTATAACATGAGCCGGTGCTCGTTCGGGCTCGAGCCCGTTTGGACTGTTGCCTGTTCGGGCTTTAAATATTTGTATAATGTGTTTTATTACTTGTAGACTAAAATACACCGTTGGTCCCTAAACTTGTCAACGCGCTTCGCGATGGGGCAAACCTGGGCATTATCATCGCCGGAGGTCCAAAACATGGCCTTTATATGCCAAACTCGTCCCTTGACCACTAACGCCGATGTCAACGTCTACTTTATGTTAGTTAGTGAAGGGTATTATAGTCCATACACATTTATACCACACCTTAGTTAATTCTAACCTAAGATTATTCCACCAACACATAAAGGGGTTATTGGTTGAACGAATTATACCATTATACCTGACCACTTAAGTAGGACTTTATAAAAGTCAACTGCTAAACAATGTATGAATGCACATAATTTTACCAGGACAAACAAACAAATTTATACATAACCAACAACTTAGCAAGTTGATTTATAACAGTCAACTATATGTTCAATGTTTGATAAAATTGGAAAATAACTGTAAAACCCTAAAAATATAAACGCATATAAGACTATTTTACCCTTGAAATCAAAATTTTAAAATACGAAAAATATAATAACGTTCATTTAACGAAATTAAATACCTAACTTATAAATAAGTATAAAAACCTAACGTGCATATAAATTAACGACATTGGTACGACAAGAATATAAGTCACGCAATGGGCCGCTCGTTACCTTTGGGCCGTGTGATGTTTGCTTTCGGATAGGACCAAGCTGAGAGCCCAACGGGCTGTTTTCTTTTCTTTCTCTTTATTTCTTTGTTGAGCCGAAGCCCACCCTCAATCCCTTGAGGATCCGATCGGTACCCTATATAAACCACACACTAATACAAATTTTGGAACCCTAGTTTTGTTTTCCTCTTTTCTTTCCTTGTTCCATTCGGCCGAGAGTTTTCTCCCTTGGTGTCGAGACCTTTATTCCAACGAGCTAAGGTATAAACGAAATCTTTTCATCTTACTTTGATACGCCTAATGTTATTATGTATTGTATCGTGTTTTGTTTAGCCGAGTAGTGTTCTTTTCTTTTGGCCGAACCATATGGAACCAAAAACCAACAATATGAGTTGAACTTTATAAATATTAGAGAATATGTTATGTAATACGTATTGTTTGAACCAGTTATTAAGTATGTCGAGATATAAGAGACCGAACCACATAGATCATGAATCGGCCAAGGTAAACATGCAAACGTAAATATGTAAGGTACGTAGATGAGCTAGGGTTGAGTAAAGTATATTAGCCGAAACCCTAGGTATGAACCGAACCATGTGGAGTTGTAAACGTGTGTTAAACAAGAAAAGGTCATGTAAAACCAAAACCCTAGAGTGAGGTGTGAACCGAACCTTAAATGGTTTGTGAACCGTGTACCATGCGTGTGTTTTATAAGTCAAGTAAGCTTGTCGATATGTAAACATAGTACGTGGTCATATCTAGTCAAAACTAGTATGCAGGTGTTCGTAGATGTGTATCTAGTCCGGATAATAAGTAACTTTTGTGGGCACATGAAATCATAAACGTGCATGGGAATAAAAGTTGACGTATAACATGTATATAAGTAACTTATGGTTAAGACATGAAGGTGTTGAGCAAATAAACGAGAGTTATTGAGTTGTGTGAGTCGATTTGAGTATAAATAAGTGTTTGCATGTGTGAGTGCGTGCATGGTGAAACATAAAAAGAAAGGTTGTCTTCATTACGTGCTAGGTCAAGTAGCGAGTCATTAAATGACGTAACATGTAAAGTAAATGCGTACTAAATGATATTAAAAGTAGGGGAAAACCCTAGAACATAAATAGGAAGTCGATTAGGGTTAAAAGCTAAGTGTGTAAATTCGTTATTTCATGTGAGAATGGTAAGTATTGGGGTCGTTAATGACTATTGATTAAGAATAAATGAGCTAGTACTAAACGTGATGTAAACATGCGTGAGTTATGATTGTGTACAAGGAACTAAGTCAGGAATTGGAAGTATTGCATGCATGGTCTCATTTAGGTTGCATTCGAACAATGTTACGCGTGAGTCTTGGTTAATCATGTAAGTTTTAAAGGCTTATGTAAACTATTTTGAAAGAGAGTTCTAAAATCCGTTATTGACCTTTGTAAACCCTATACTTTGAATGACGATCATATAAGCCCTCAATTAAGATATTGTCGTATTAAAACCTTGAGTTTACCCTTTTGTCATTTACAACCCCTAAGTTTGGCTAATTAATGATTAAGACTCTAAAATATTGTAATTCCGTCCGTCACTAAGAATAAGATTATACTTACGACTTTAAGAGTGTGAACAAGATAAATCCGTTATAACTTAATGATGCTAATGAGTATTAAATAAATCATAATCCATGTAGATTTGTTGAAGGAGACGCGACGTTACACCTTCGTGATTCACTCATTCGTTTGCTTTCCTCTCATTTGCTTTAAGGTACATATATTCTGACCTTTTTCAGTAAAGGTTCCTTATAACGTTTTCTTTTCGTTAGCTTTTATATTAGGGTTTCCTAAGCCTTTGCTATGAACCCCATTTTGTTTGTTTGAGCTGTTGCTTATCTGAACTCTGATTTTTGAATTATAAAACATCTGATTTTGAACTATATGATATGAAAACCTTGATTTTGAAAACATGATTAATCTTCTGATAAAGTATGATCTGTGTCAGTTTTGACATTCTAATTTGACCTAAGATAGTTTGACACCCGAGCCAAAATAATAACTAGTCATGGGGGTTCCATGTCCGTGTCAGTGATGCACCTCTGACATGACTCTAGGGCAGTAGAGTGAAGTTCTGCCACGTCCCTTATCTGTTATCTGTTATGAGCTCAAGTTATATTATATTACCAATATATGTTTGTGGGGCGTATGGATGCATCCTAGATCTGATCTGTTATCCGATATGTTTTGTCTGGTGAATGATGTCGTGTGCAATATGCTCTTCACAAAATTTTGGGAGTTATATGTTTAAACATGATTTATGGTATCTGATATTATGTTAGCTTAACGTTACGTGAATGCGTTGATCTACGAGATGAATGTGCTAGTGTACAATTGAGTGTTTTGGAAGTTTAGTATGTATGATGGTTCAGTTATTGTATAAACCTTGCCTATCGGTTAGTTATCTGTCTGCATATGTGACCTGCCATGTTAAAACTCTGCTGATGTTAGGATTTGATCTAAGAACTGGTTTAGCTTATGATATATGTTCTGAAAATTGCTAATGGCTATGATATGTCTTGTCTATTTAGTTATAGTATGTCTACTTTGTTTGTTTTGGTATGTGAGGCTGCCATGACTTCTGCTAGTTCCGCTGCTACAATATTGAATTAAGTGCGTTAAATGTAGATTTGTTGATTTGTATGAATGCCATGTTTATCTTCTGGAAAGTGTTTTCTGTTAGTCTTTAGACTTTTCGTTTGGGTTATTTGTAATCTATGTTCTTGATATGTTAAGTGTCTGGTTATTATGATGTGTTGCATTTGTGTCATTTATGTGCTACGAGGTGTTATCTGTTATGTGTTTTCTGGATTTCCTGTATATTTGTGTTTCTGCAGAATCCTCAATGATTCATTATTCTCGTTCCGCTACGATTTTGTTATTCGTTTCTTTGTTCAATTCGTATTTATGTTCTGTTTAGTTTTTGGTTTTGCTATATCTGTTCACTGGGCTTTGTAAGCTCAGCCGCATTTTCTTTTCCTGCGGCAGGTTTTAAGCATTCAAGATGAGCTTATGGGATAGCTGATCTGGGTTGAGAGTAGAGACGAGAGCAAGATTTGGAATAGGGATCTTAGATTTATTTTGATTATTAAGTCATTTATATCTTCTTTTGTAAGTTTTGTAAAGGCTTTTGCTATTGTATAGTACTTAAGGTTCTGATATGAAACCGTATTTGTGATATCTTTACCCTTGTCGGGTTGGGGTGTTACAATAACTGATACTACAGAGTCATTGTCTGATACATGGTTATATTGATATTTCACAAAATATAAAAGATGAATTTGGTCCAACTTCAAAACGTTCAACTGCTGAACCTTCAAATGATCTACACATCTTTGATCGATATCCATAAGCTGTTGAACCCACAAAACATGAACCTTAAAGTGATGATGCTACTGCTACCTTGTCTGCAAAAACAAGTATACAAACAACAAACATATAAGTTAGGTATTGTACTACAGCTGAATGGAATTAAACACATGACATGGTATTTATCACTGAAACATCACCTAGGATGGCCTTTGGGCGAACAGTGCTAGGACGCAGTTTGTAATCTTTTCTTTGCTCCTAAAGGGTGTCTTAACACCGCTAGAAACATTAGCAGCAGCACCACCAACCCTTTTAGCCTTCCTCTTCGCATCAAAACCAGGCAAGTTCTCAACATCAAACCCAGCAAACTCAACCATTTTAGCCTTCCCCTTCCCATCTAAACCTCGTTTAAATTCTTGAACAACTTCCTTCCCCTTTTTTTGGGGCAAAACATCCCCTTCCTTAACCAGCTTTCATTTTCCTTTAATTTTCTCCCTTTTTTAACTACAACCCCTTGTTCCTCTTTGATTACAACACCACCTTTCGTTGTTGGTGTCTTGGTTCCACTCACATGCATTTTTTTGTTATCTATCCCCTGCCATTTACGTCTAGTCCTAAAAGGTGTTGGACTAAGCATTCTAAAGTTAGCATCCTGCTCTACCCAACCCACAACTTCAAAACTGATGTTTTTTAAGTAAAATTATGCTAAATTTTGGGGCTTGTGGGCAACGAAGATATCAACTGACTCATGTGTTTCAGCCAGTGCAAACAAAGTATGAACATGATCATCAGTATGAATAAAATGCAAACCATTTTCTAGGGATTCTTTGGGATCACAGAAAAACAACGCCCATTTTTGTTCATTAATCTCTGATAACACATTATCAAGGCTTGAACTAAATATATCCCATCACTGGTAAAGGCACACAGATTAATTAATGAACCTCCTTCATACCTGAGTGGGCTATAGTCAAAAAACCCATTATAGTGGATTCTGAACAAGACCTCACCTTCTTCCTCTTCCTTCACGTCCTTAAAAGTTGAGACGAATATGCTCCTGTCTTTCATTGTTTATTTTTTGTTTTTTTACGAATGGGTTTGACTAAATGTGTGTTTCAGTACGTGAGTGTGGATGATGTATGTTAGGTTTGGTTTGGATTGGGTTTTGTTAATTGGGTCGGGTTATTATGATAGTGTTTATTGTTTCGGATCTTGTTAGTTGGGTTGTTTTGGTGTTTCCCAATTCATTAATTGTGTATAAGCGTATCAAGGAAGGCAAAGGTCAAGTTGCAGGTTTCAAATGTCACACTTGGTCCCTGAATTTGGTCAGTTAGCCATTTTTTGTACTTAAAATTCCCGCGTATTTTTACTCACAAAAACTTGACTATTTCTCTATTTACTAACTTCACAATTAGTCCTTGAATTTGGAACGTCCCGTTGGTTTTGGTATTTATGGGTTAATAACCTATACCATTTGCATACCAACAATAAAAAAAAAAACAAATTCTAACAAAATCTCAACAACCTCCCACCCAATGGCTGACTTCCCACTTCTTCAAGAGCTCGCCAACGCTTCGAAGTCTGACTACATGTTTGACTCGATTTCTCTCATTTATCAGAGAGAAAACGATAAGGACATCAAAATTGCTAATGGCCTCCAAAACACTTTGAATGACTTGATTCTTGGTATGAAGGAAACCCAAAAATACATCTCTGAGCTCGAAGGCTTTCGAACTACAGTGATGAACTACAAGTTTCTTGAGGATCTTCGCAAGAAGCAAAAGGCTAATGTCTTGAAGGCGTTGGAGATAAGGAGGATGATCTGTCAAACACACTTACAGGTGTGTGACAGGAACAACTTCCTTGATGATCTTAGGAAGACAAAGTGCCGAAAAGGGAAATGAAGTGGTTATGTTTTCCTTTTTTTTTGGAAAAATATGTACTGAATATTTAATGTTTAATATGAAATTAATGAATCTATATGTTATGTTCTAGTGTTATAATTTGTTAATTTTGTTGTTAATTGTTGTATTCGTCTTAGATAGTTGTTATATCGGTTTTGATTGTATTGGGTGTTGGTAGAACTATGGTCCTTGCTTAAACAGTTTAAGAGTATAGGGGACTAAGGTTTTAGTCCCCTATCCTGTCCTCACATTTGCATTAATTTATAGGAAGCACTTTATTCTCACATTTTACCCCAAATTTGAATTCATAAACATAAAGCCTCAATTAAGTGAAATTGCGTCAAAATGGGTAAATCTAGAGCTCGTAAACAGATAAAATGCTCCAATTGTCAAACTGTTGGACATAATAAGTCTAGCTGTCACAAGGATCAAGTACCAAAACCAACAAAGGAAACAAAGGTTCAAGGTAGAAAAAGGCATTGTGATGGCAGAAGGCAACATGTATTCATTTAATTGTCATTTGCATAACGATTGTTCTTGTGTGTTTACATTCTAGTTGATGTGCAAATGTATTACTTTTGCAGTGGATGGATGAAGACGATATAAGGAAGACTATGGAACAAGAGTTTCTTGAAGCTCTTTATGATCAAGAAGAAGAACACACAATTTTGGAGGAAGATGAAAAGCAGTCAAGGTTGGATGAAGAAGCATTCAAGCAGTTTTTGGAAGAGGAGAGAATGTACACAAGAATTGATGAGGAAAGGGAGAGGAAAAATTGGCTTGAAGATGCAGAGTTTGAGGCAGTTTACTATGGAGTGTCTGTGGAGGAGTTATATCCAAGACATCCATATGTGCTGGATAAAAGATGTTGAGCTGGTGTTCGAAGGTTGTAGGCTTCTACTCTTCTAGCCATTTGTAATTTGGACAATATCATGTTTGATTTTTTGTTGACTTTATAAGTCAGAAGTGGTTATTCCAAAGACCCCCTAAACTGCGTATGTTGAGTAGATTTTTAGAATTTATGATGTCTTTACTCCTATCTACTTGTTCAACAACCACAACTCCTATCTACTTATATAATACAACTTAACTCATCAATTCTTTATCATACCAACATATTATCACCATGGATGCACAAAATGGTTGTCAAACGGTATGCATTGACTGTTGGGTTGAAAGTGAAAACAGGGCTGGATTGACCTTTTTTGCAAGGCGTCCACCTTATAGAGATTTCATGTGGTATGTTTGTCCAGTGTGCCTTGAGATAAGGGGAAACACATCTTATACTGGTAGAGATGGTGTTACAAGGGAAAACACAACCACAGGAGATAGTGGTGGATATGTGATGGGTCTACATATTTCAGCACCTACTAGTGTTGGTGCATCCTTGGGCAGTGATGAAGAAGAAAGTGAACCACCTACAGCTAAAATAGCAAGTGGAGAGCACCCAAGCCAAACACAACGTGAAGCACCTGCAACTGAAAGATCAAATGGAGAACGCCCAAGACAAACACCACTTGAACCAACTGCAACTGACAGACAAAATGGATCACCTACTAGTCATTTAACGCAGTGAATTCCTAGCAAGAAATGCTATGTTGTCTTTCAGTCTAAATGTAGCTTAACTGATATGTGTGTGCTTCTTTTGTTATAATAATTGAATTTTGGTTACAATTTGAATCTGTTGACTTTATAAGTCAAACAAAAGAGATTTTAAATACTAACAATTCGGTGTGGTTCCTCTAATATTTTGGTTTATGTTGACCTTATAAGTCAAAATGGGTTCTCCCAAACACCCACCTAAACTGCATAAGCAACTGCAAACTACAAAATGAAAACAAGAAATCCAAAATATACATACACCACCACCTAATTACACCATATCAAGCAAAATATACATGTTAACAAGTATCGTTTTCAGTAACCATCATCAGCCAAAAAATATACATCTTCATTACATCAACAACTAAAAATAACAGGTGAACTTCTTGATGGGAGACTTGATATTCATGGGGGAGACTTGAGGTCCTTAGGGGGAGGCACATACCACTCATTCCTATTTGTGCTGGAGCATCCCACAGCCACTACAAGACCAAGTACAACCTTGGGAGCGGAAGCCTTGGATGCTTGGGAAGTGGAACCTTTCAAAGTAGTGGTCTTAGAAGACATGTTCCCACACTCATCATCAGATGTGTCTGAAATAATGATGACATCAACTTCATTTCCTTTCACGTTATTATCTGAAAAGATAGACAAAATAGAAAGAAATCAGAGTTCAACCATTACAACTTTCTTAGCTTGCAAACATTAACTCTAACCTTTCTCAGACTCCTTATTCCCATATTTTTTCCACAAGTCTTCAAGTATCACATCAGCAATGTCATCTCCTATATCCCACTTATTCCCATAAGTAGCCATGACATACTCAATCATATCGTCAGATACCTTTAGCTTGCTATAATCCCTCTTTTTTACAGATTCTGACACTGCTTGGATTTCTGTCAAATAAAATAGAGTTATTTATGCTCATCCCTTAAAATGCCAATCACACAAATACAAAAAACCCGACTAACCTTTCATCACTTCAGCTTCTTTCGCAAATCTGTATAACTCATCAAACATTTCATCAGAAATTTCATCTTCTTGTAACCAAGTATCCCCATATTTTGCCTTCACATATTTTACCATCTCATTAGTTACATCTGTAAAAGTAAGCTCCTTGTCTGCCATTGTTAAAGTGTGTGAGAGGGTTGTGTGACGAGGGAGGGAAACGATCAAGATGGTATATGGAAGCTTTTCTCAGAATTAACTAAGGTGTGGTATAAATGTGTATGGACTATAATACCCTCCACTAACTAACATAAAGTAGACGTTGACATCGGCGTTAGTTGTCAAGGGACGAGTTTGGCATATAAATGCCATGTTTTGGACCTCCGGCGATGATAATGCCCAGGTTTGTCCCATCGCGAAGCGCATTGACAAGTTTAGGGACCAACAGTGTATTTTAGTCTTATTTGTATTAGTGGCATTTAATGCATGAATTGTGTTTAAGTTGGTTGTACAATATGCTTGATAATTTGTATTTCTTATGTAAGGAGTATTTTAATAACTGCATTAATTGTATTTATTGACCAGTTAATTAATTGACTACATTAATATCTTGATCACATTAATAGTGCTTTGTATTTTGTACATTAAGGTTTAAGACTTGTAAGTCTTAAAATTAATATTGATGAGAAAGATCATTAATAGTGCTTTGTGTATTGTACAATAAGCATTATGGCTTGTAAGTGTTAATTTTAATACTAAGATGAGAGAGATTCATTCCTACATTATATGTAGTATAGATATAGATATATATGTGTAAAATATGTGGAATCATATTAATTAACACTTAGCACTTTACACCTTTGCAACATTTTCTTTGAAAAAATAGTCCTATTTTTACAAAACACAGTTTTTAGTTTATACGGTAAGGTTTATCAAAAAAAATTCTAAAATGTGTATATGCTGGTTCTCGAGGCACTCTTACGATTTAATAATATTTTTTGAACATTGTAATTTAGTATCATTTTAAAACTCTATTGATTCAATAATATATTTACATTGAAAATGAGAGTACATTTTGTGTTATATAGGTTTGTACAATAAGCTTAATAACTTGTATTTTTCATTTATGCGGTGTTTTAATAATGTAATTAATTGGACGTTGACCGGTCAATTTTTTGAATTTGCTATAATAAGTAAGTGTGTTCGCTTAATATTTTAAGACTTCCATTTTAGTAATGTACCAAATAGTTTATAATGTAGTATAGATTGCACAGTGTAATCTTAAAAAAAAAATAGAAAAAGAAAAAAGAAAATTGTTTTACTCTTCATTCATTAAAGTCTTTGCATGGCAGCCACACAATATATAAAAAAAATCCCTATCACCCATTCTCCGTCACACATCTTCAAACACTCCGTCACTCCATCACACTACAATCTCCAACAATATGGCATTACAAATCCACCAAACATTCCGTCCATCTAAACTGACGTCACAATCACCATCAGCTGGATCATCAGTGACGTCACTTGCAAAGCAGTCTTTGAAGTTGACGAAGAAAACGGTAGTTAAAGTAGGGTTAAGAAATAATGTGAAGGTGAGATCATCGAGCTTAGAAGGTGGTGGTTCTTCTTCTGTTACTACGGCGGTTATTGGAGTGGTTACGGAAGTTGATAAGGATACATTTTGGCCCATTGTTGAAGATGCTGGTGATAAGACTGTTATCCTTGATATGTATACTCAGTGGTAAATATTTATTACTGTATTACTACGTATGTGTTTTGGTTTTGATATTTATTAGGGCAAATATAAAAAAAAAGTACTATACTTGCCACCTATTCCTCTTCAGGGTAGCGAACAAAATTTTTTGCTTCTGCGGGTAATATACTTTCAAATTCATCCTCTTTAGGGTATTTTCATGAACAGTTGGACAATTTTACCCCTATTACCCACAAGAGGAAATGGAAAGTATGATACTTTTTTTTTAAATAATAAATAATGTACTAGCCGTACGGAAAACGTGTTTTGGCTAAGAAAACGGAATAAGAATTAACAAGGGTAACGTATTTGTGATAGGGAAACGAATGTATTTTGGCCAGAATTTGATCGGTGACGATCAAACTCAATAGGTTTATGGGTTAAGATGCCGGAATTGACTGCTTTGATACCAGTTGATACACTCTTACAGGAATCAACGAGATTCAAATAAGAATTGAGCTCAAGAATTAGTTAATAGGATTTGTTATGGCTTACTGACTTGTAGAAGTTTATTACAAGAGAGAATTACAAAATCAAAACCGCTTACAAATGTGAAATGAATTGTGTTATATACAAATGAAATGATGAAATGGCTGTAACGGCTTTTCCCGCCTAAATGGTAAGGGTTAAAACTGCTTATTTGAACCCCACACGTGCCATGCACGCGTATACTTATTTAAACTCATGTCATTTGCAAATGGAAGTGGCTGTTGGAACTAAATTATCTTAATAAGTAAATAGTGTAAACTTAAAACAAAACATTTTTATCATAGATTTAACACAATTATAAATCATTAAATAATTTATCTTAATACATATCCAAAATTTAACATAATAAAAAACTAGGGCAAATGATAAAAAAAAGTATCATACTTTCCATTTCCTCTTGTGGGTAATAGGGGCAAAATTGTCCAACTGTTCATGAAAATACCCTAAAGAGGATGAATTTGAAAGTATATTACCCGCAGAAGTAAAAAATTTTGTTCGCTACCCTGAAGAGGAATAGGTGGCAAGTATAGTACTTTTTTTTTATATTTGCCCTATTTATTAGTGTTAGTTGAGTTGTTGATAGAATAGTGAAGAGTTAGTGGTGGATATAACAAGTTGACTTCACTTTGACCAGGTCAACGCATCATTATTGTTTTATGATTTGTGTGCGTAAAATATTATTAGGCTGTGTTTGGCGACGAGCTTTTAGAAGCGTTTAGTGTTTAGAATATTGGGTATGTTTGGTAGCAAGCTTTTAGGAGCATTTTGAAGCAACTAATTAACGACAAGCGGTTAGCGTTTTGCACAAAATGCTTGTTTGGGAACTAGCAACTAGCATTAATACTTTTTCTAAATGCTCCAAATCAAAATGAGAAGTAGCAGTTACGAGCAACTAGCGTTTCCGGTTACTAATTATGAGTTTATGACTATAGAGCTATGTTACCAAACGCTTTATCAAAACAAACAGCTATTGCTTTCTGCTAGCTAACTGCTACTACTTCTTGCTATCGCTATCTTCGCTGAACATGCCCTATGTGTTACCAAAAGCTTTTATAAAACAAACAACCACTCTTGCATAGAGATAATGCTAGATTTGCCAAACATAGCCTTAGTTTTGTTGCGACTCCTATAATTGATAATCCGAAACTGATTATTTGACCTTAAATGATCCAATAGTTAGGATTCGTTTTGGTATACACAAACACTAGAAAATGATAAGTTGTGATTTGGTTAAAGCAAGTATGTTTTTCAAGCTTTCGTTATTAAACTGGACGCATGATGCCATGCTCCTTTCGCTAAACGCAATATTTAGATAACCATAATAAAGAATGCAATGCCAAACACTTCCTATTTAGGAAATGATTATGATTTACAGTTACACGATGTCAAATTGTCACAGATGCGGATCGTGTTTCGTTCCTTATGTTATACTTCACTAATTAGGTTTCATAGTCGACATAGTGGTGTGCTGAATGTTGATTATGGTTTATGTATGATTAGAGATGGTTAAATACTTTTGTCAATTGAAGTTATAAGTGCTTGGGAATCTT
Source organism: Chrysanthemum seticuspe (assembly GCA_019973895.1). Lineage (NCBI taxonomy): Eukaryota > Viridiplantae > Streptophyta > Magnoliopsida > Asterales > Asteraceae > Chrysanthemum > Chrysanthemum seticuspe. The sequence continues at coordinate 47,935,526 of BPTQ01000004.1, read as the reverse complement.
ATGAACTTCATTTGGTGTGTTTGGGTTTAGTTTTTTTTTTAGAGTATCTCTTGTATAAACTTTAAAACTCGTTAAAATGTCAGATGTATGATATGTTGCAATGGAAACAATAGCAAGCGTTTTTGAGTCTTGTTAACAGCCTACATAACGTTATTTTGTAAACACGTAATTATCTTGAATAGATTAACCATTTCTTTATTTTCCGATTGGTGATACAATTATACAAAAGAGTGCAGATGGCTGAAAGTAAGTAGTTCTAGAGTGTTTGTCTGACAGTCTTTCTAGCTGAAATATATGACTCATATGGACCTAAGTGATAGCTAGGTGTTATAGCATTTTCCTTTAATAAGCCCCATGAGCCCTTCTACAGTTCTACCCCTTCGCCAAACATCAAAGCCCCCCCTGAAAATGCGTACATAAACTCAATCATACCATCTGATGTGTGATGTTGTCTTTTGTTTTTGGCTTTATTACCCTGTTTCTTGTTAGATGAGTGTTATTATTATGGAAGCCTTTGGGCTTTGATATTAGTGATAGGCCTAGCCCGTTTAATGTTTTGTATCTAGAACTATCTACAAGGAATTATATATTGTAATGGTGTGTTTAATTAATGGACAAGCAAATCAATTCTAAATTTCTAATAGTTTCTTTGCTGTTTCTTAGAAAAATAGTGTGCATTTGTTGGAATTAAATAAAAAGCTGTTCCAACTTGTGAATTATATATCTGTAAATAGTTATCTGTGCACTTACATGCTAGATCACGGGCTACCTATTTTTAGGGGATGTTAATCTGTAACTGTAAAGTAGTATACAAAATGTTGAGAAATAAGCAACACTGGTCAAAATTTGGGTGTTAACCATGTTTCTCCTTAACAACTATAATCGCAAGATCCATGTAGGAACATTGACTGTCTATTGGCACATGTACGTTGTAAGGGACTGTCCACCAAAAAAGGAGCCAGTCTTTGAAGTCTGAATATCTGTTGGATTGGATTTAACAATGGTAAACAAACTGGGAAAGTCTTTATACACCATAAAAGCCGTGGACCTTTTCTGACATTTTCTCAAGTAAAGGTCAACTTGCACGAGTGTCATCGTTAGAATCCAACTTGGTTAGTTTAAACCTCTTCATGTTAAATGTTTAGAATTTGCACGTGATAAATGTTTATTTAATCCATATAGTGATAGCATAGCCGTATACCTGATCTGTTTTAGATAATCACTGTCGTTATAAATAAGCAAAACATGTGATGGAATTTTATGTCCTAAAAACGGAAGTAAGAATTGAAGGAAACCAAGAAATCCCGTAGCACAACATTCATTATAGACACCTGATAAGCACAATAAGAATTGAGGGAAAGTCTTTATACGCCATAGAATCCGTGGACCTTTTCTGACTTTTTAGCAAGTAAAGGTCAACTTGCACGAGTGTCATTGTCGGATTCCTACTTGATTAGTTTGAACTTCTTTCGTGTTAAATGTTTAACAATTGCACTTGATAATCGTTTATTTAATCCATTTAGTGATAATATAGCCTTATACCTAATCTGTTTTAGATCATCACTGTTATAAATAAGCAAAATATGTGATGGAATTTTATGTCCTGGAGAAGGATACAACGGAAGTAAGAATTGAAGGAAAACAAGAAAGCCCGTAGCACAACATCCATTATAGACACCTGATAAGCACAATAAGAATTGAGGGAAAGTCTTTATACACCATAGAATCCGTGGACCTTTTCTGACTTTTTAGCAAGTAAAGGTCAACTTGCACGAGTGTCATTGTCGGATTCCTACTTGATTAGTTTGAACTTCTTTCGTGTTAAATGTTTAACAATTGCACTTGATAATCGTTTATTTAATCCATTTAGTGATAATATAGCCTTATACCTAATCTGTTTTAGATCATCACTGTTATAAATAAGCAAAATATGTGATGGAATTTTATGTCCTGGAGAAGGATACAACGGAAGTAAGAATTGAAGGAAAACAAGAAAGCCCGTAGCACAATGCACTTGATAATCGTTTATTTAATCCATTTAGTGATAATATAGCCTTATACCTAATCTGTTTTAGATCATCACTGTTATAAATAAGCAAAATATGTGATGGAATTTTATGTCCTGGAGAAGGATACAACGGAAGTAAGAATTGAAGGAAAACAAGAAAGCCCGTAGCACAACATCCATTATAGACACCTGATAAGCACAATAAGAATTGAAGGAAAGTCTTTATACACCATAGAATCCGTGGACCTTTTCTGACTTTTAGCAAGTAAAGTTCAACTTGCACTAGTGTCAGCATTAGAATCCAACCTGATTAGTTAAAACCTCTTTCGTGTTAAGTGTTTAAACAATTGCACATTCTAATTGTTTATTTAATCCATTTAGTAATAACATAGCCTTATACCTGATTTGTTTGAGATAATCGCTGTTGTTATCAATAAGCAAAACATGTGATGGAATTTTATGTCCTAGAGAAGGAAACAACGGAAGTAAGTATTGAAGGAAACAACGGAAGGAAGAATTGAAGGAAAACAAGAAAGCCTGTAGCACAATATCCATTATAGACACCTGATAAGCACAAATTTATTTAAGATCTAGGGTTAAATACCTTCTCATATGATTTCACTGTAGCCATTTGCTAAATAGGAATAAGACAAAGCTCGGGTCTTCTAACAAAGTTTATATTATTTGCCTTATAAAAGAACAGAGTATTATGCCTATTAAATATTTCATCAAACCTACCATCCGGTGGCATGGTGTAAATATTTGCAAGATGTTGACTGGACATTATTGTTAGCGGATGTTAATGTATACTTTAAAAGAGCATTAATAGTCTCAACAAATAAGCAATGCTGGTCAAAATATACATGTTAACCATGTTCCCTGTAGACAACTTTAATTTGCACGATCTATGTAGGAACATTGAGTGTCTATTGGTTCATGTACATTGTGAGGGACTGCCCACCAGAAAGGAGCCACTCTTTGAAATCTAAATATCTGTTGTGTTGGATTTAAGTTTTAACAATGATAAACAAGCTGGGAAAATCTTTATACGCCATAGAATCCGTGGAACTTTTCTGACTTTTTCTCAAGTAAAGGTCAACTATGGTACACGAGTGTTATCGGTAGGATCCAACTTGATTAGTTTAAACTTATTTCGTGTTAAATGTTTAACAATTGCACGTGATAATTGTTTACTTTATCCATTTAATGATAAAATAACCTTATACCCGATCTGTTTTAGATAATCACTAGTATGTGCTAGAGAAGGAAACAATGGAAGTAAGAATTGAAGAGAAAAACAAGAAAACCCGTGGCACAATATCCATAACAGACACACCTGATAATTAATCACAAATTTTTTTAAGATCTAAGGTAAATTACCTTATATGACTTCAAAGTAGCCTTTTGCTAATAGGAAGTCAATTAAGAAAATATCCTGGTCTTCTAACGAAGTCCGTATCATTCATTTGGTGGCATGATGTTCTAATGTATATGTTAAATTGATAAATCAGTTGAATAAAAATTTGTCCATTTCTGGGACAAGGGAGTCTTATAAGTCAGTGGATTTAACTTAAATGATTTATCTTCTCGTATGCTGCAAATATACACCAACCATGCCTGAAGTGCAACCCTTATTAAAGGAACACTAAATCTTAGTCTGTTGTAACTCTTTTACTTTTCTCAGGTGTGGTCCTTGCAAAATCATGGCTCCCAAGTTTCAAGAATTAGCTGAGAAGTACGATGATGTTGTCTTTCTAAAGCTCGACTGCAATCAAGAAAATAAGGTACAGTTATTATTTCGTAATATGGATGTTTTGTCACCCAATGTCATGGTCACAACTCACACGTCATGAAACATCTTTACATAAATACATAATAGGATAAACAGAACAAAACGTTTTTTGTTTCACCTTTACACCAATTACATATTCAAACAATAAGGTCATACACTTGAATCCGAATAACTATACTAGTCATATCCTTTTTATCCAATTATAGATTATCATCAGCAGTTGAAGATATAACGATGAAAATGATGAAATTGATATGCTTGTAAGAGTAACTTATTTTTGCTTTTGTGACCAGTCATAAGCAGTGGTTTTGGTAGTGTTAGCCAGAAAACCTGAAGTTTTATTAGGTCATGTGGCGGTGACATTTTGAATGAACCCATAGATGGATTGGATTTGTGCTTCCGATTTCAGAATATCTAAACAAAAACCAAAGCTTCTTTGTAATATGCCGACCAGAAGACTTAAAATTTAGCCACTCCACGGATTAATTGGGCGTCTTTTATGGACCAATTGGATCAGAATTACCTAATAGAACCTCGATTTAGTTAATATATTATATCGTCTTGAATCATGTCCCTTTTCTTATGCATTTATTGGCAGCCATTAGCAAAGGAGCTTGGCATAAAGGTGGTTCCTACCTTCAAGATTCTTAAACATGGTAAGATTGTAAAAGAAGTTACTGGGGCAAAGTTTGATAATTTAGTTGTTGCCATGGAGGAAGTTAGATCCAGTTAAACCCAACCCCGTGTTTATAATGTAAGAATTTATATGTATCAAATCAATTCAATAACTGTTCGAATTCCGTCCTTACTATATCCAATTCTATTCCCTTTTATAACGGCCAAATTTACATAGATCTTCGCAAACACTCATCTTAACCATTTACAACATATATTATTGTTATTATTATAACCATTACATAATATAACCACTATTCAACATTCAAAGAACACATATTGAAAATGGCCTATAAATTTTATGCTGACATGCTCAAGTCTTCTTCTTAGCTGGTGGTGGTGGTTTTTTTCGTACATTAAAATAAGTGATCCCAACTGGATCTCCGAGCTTGTGATCGCCTGCAAAGTCACAAGTCTTTAAGCAACCTCGACACACGAGTATGTTGATATTCTTGATCTTTTCAATCTTTTCTTCTTGTTTGTACAAAACAAGTCTGTACCGTTGGACACCAAATCCAGGGCCTGGTCCTTTGTAGGAAACAACTTGGGTACCTGTAATATACAGAGTTACTAGTAAGCAATGACCAATGCCTAAATACTAGGCCGATGTTTGGCTGGGTTTTCAAATCAGAGCTATCTTGTAAAACATATAACACAAGTAACATTTATCCATAAATTATTTGTTTACCTTGAGCACATGTCGTCCCGCCAGGTATGTTTATAACAAGCCTGCAACACATTGGCCAAGTATCAAGAAACATGTGACATTGTGACACTATAAAAACATGTAGGTCTTCATTTTTTACCTCAAAAAGTGAAGTAAAAAAGTTGTGTTTATATGTGTGTGTGTGTAAGAGAGAAAGAGAGGAACCATGAGAGATTTTCTTGCGACAATTCCTCATCGTAGTTGGGATCATCTGAATCTGCCATTATTAGTGTGTATTTCTCATCACGTTTGCCACCTATGACGACCCTTGGAGTAGTTTGAGCAGTAAGTGTGTGAAGCTCACAACCATCGGTAACCTTCCGGTTATCGTAGTACACTGACATAGTGACTCTAGGTGAAACTGGCTCATTAAGATATGTGCTTGGATTCATCTGTAGCTTGTGTTCGGATGTCTATTATGTTTATATGCAAAGTCCCCTTATATAGAGGACGCAAGAGTTTTGAAGGTGACAACTCTTGTGACAGAATATTTGTTACATGAGAACAAGAAAGTAAACATTGTAAGTCACATTGTAAACCTTGTAAAAGCAAGTTTTTATGCAATAAAGTAAAGCACTGGGCAAAAACTTGGGGGCGTAGGCAACGGTTGATTATGAACATGTAACATGTGAGGGGTTAAACGTTAAAACAGTAAGTTTTACATACAATTGTGTCCAAACTTGAATTCAAAGTAAAAACTAATTTATCGGCATTGGCTTCATTAATAGTTAAATTTGGTAGTTTTTTTGGGCTTTGTTATTTGGGGTGGGTTGTTCATGTTTAAGGTAGCTGGTATAGTAGGGATGGTGTTATTATAAGGATAGTTAAACTATTCTTCTATGATCTATCACACATATTAATCGTTGATCGCCTTGTTTAATGGAAATTGTAGAATATTTGAGGTCATAGGCGAACAAATGCACAATCGTTTTTATCAAATTGTGTAGTTTAGGGATCAATTTTGTAGGATAGCGTATAATTTTTCTGTACTTGTATCCATTGGGTTTTCATTCTAACTAGCATATAGATTGGTTGAATGTAATAAAAGTATAAACGCATTTGCTCGTTATGAGTCATTATATGGCGATTCGTGCAATGATTTAGCTTCCTCAAGATTCAGAATTCACACACGAGCCCATTTTACATTCAGCAAATTCTTTTGGGGTTAGGAAACTAATCTGCAAGCTCTATTATCACGAGAGAATCACACCCCATCCCATATTCATTGCGACGCTAAAGATCTAGGAGAAAAGATATTTGCGACGCTAGAACTACCTGCATTTTAGAGAAACCCTTAGGATGTTTTTGGAGAAGAATACAAATACTTCCAAATCGAATCAGTATTTTTTATAAAATTGATCAGTTGCTTCACGACATTTTTGGAATTAACTTGCATTTTATAGGTATCAGATAGTTTATAAGAAATTAACTTGTATATTCATGAATTGATTAGTAGTTTCACGACGTTTTTGGAAACCATGTGTTTTGATTTTACGATTGCCCGTATCAGAATGTGAAAATTCTTGATTATTCATTGAACACCGTTGATGCAAACAGAGAGAATTTTATTTATTGAAACAGAAAGTTCGATTATATTATTGAACGATAGTAACATATCTAGCGAGACGCTAGTAGATACAATAATTATACCATATGACTTACAAGATCCAGAAACAAGACACTTCGAACATGAAATTACAAAGAACCAATATTATGAACAAGACACGACTATGCGGGCATCTAAGATGCACGCTTTATTATCAGAAAAACATAATAACGATAATATCATAACGAACAAGGAACACAATAGAGCACTGCCGATTAATCAACCGAGATTCTTCCTCTTCCTAGCTTCCTTTCTGACATTGTAGTATGCCAGCCCAACTGGACTCAGATTGTGCTTGCTTGCAAATGCACGAGCGTTGAAGCAAGTCCTGGATGCAGGTGTCTCGATGCCATCAAGTGTTCCCTCTTGCTTGTATAAGACAAAGATGTTACGATGCACCCCGATGTCAGGGGCTGGTGCATTGTACTCGAGGAATTCAGTACCTATTAATACACAATTACTTGTAAGCAACTAGCAACAAAAATTTCTTAATTAACTGACTAAATAAAAGCCAATTTATTAATTTTATAAAGAACTAATATGTTTAGTTAACTATATTACGAACGAAACTTAAACCAACAACCTCTTGATTAATAGGTAATTTTCGTACCGATTTGATATTAGATTTAAGTTTAGATGGAACATAATTCAAAATATTTCATTCATGCCTAAAAAATAACAAATTTTTTATACCAATAACATATAGACAATGAAACAACTTATTTACCTCGACCAGTCAAGGAGCCACCAGGAATGTTGGTGACGATCCTGAAACACATTGTTCAAGTGTTAATTAAGAAACATATGATCATGAACATCGTGACACTAAAAAACAAAAAATTTATACAAAGTTAAAAGGGAGATATCATGTACCATGACACAACTTCTTTCAAAGATGGCTCATTTGGGTTTGGAGCATCGGGGTCGATCAAAACCAGTGTGTATAGCTCATCAGGAGATCCTCTGATGGAAACTCTTGGAGCAGTGGCTACAGCAGACGCACTGTAATCGCGACCATTGATCATCATATTGTTGTTATGGTACACCTTCATATCAACCGAAGGTTCAAATGGGACACTCATGTCTCCAATAACAAGCCTAGCAATTTCATAAAATGCCGTTGAACCCATTTTGATTTATGGATGTTTGAATGTATGTCCATTACACTAGTACTCGAGTCTCGTTATATAGTGGATGCAAATGAAGTTAAGGTGACGAGTCTTGTAGTCGACTACTCGTCACATGAAAGTGGCCGCATTGTAAACCGTATAAAAGTATGTTTTATCGCAACAAAAAAAAACTGAAAGTTCAAGTCGAGTACACTTTACATCGGCCCTCATGGTTTTCATTTTCGTAATGCATAATGCAAATGGATCGAAGTCGGTATGTGAATGTGTACAGGTGCATTAAACATAAGGACGATCGAGTGTGTTCTATTGCGTGAAGATTTCGTATAGCAATACTTTGTTCTATGTTTTCTCGATCTATTTGTTCATTTCAATCAGTTGATATGATAATTGTGATTATGTAAATGACTATCTAGAAATAAAACAAAAATAATTGAATCTTGTTTTATTGATAGTATACACTGTAGCCTAGTTTCTTCAGAATGGCATAAAAGCAACATGGTCAAAGATCATTTGGTTCATTGTAATATTCTGGCGCACAAAGATACTAACATCTCTATTTGATGGAATCTATAGGATATAAGAGTTGAGATCAATATAAATCTCATATTTATCATAGATCTAATAAACCAATCTTAGTCATACATTTTTAATCAAAGTTAATAAAAAATCATTTTCGCATTTTTTTTTAAAGCAACATATCTTGCAAACGGTAAATCTTTAAATATAAAAAATACACCATGGCGACGAGAATTAAATTATCTTTCTATTAATATGCACTTTTCTATATTTTCGACAAACTATCATATATGATTTGTAAAATCATATATGATTTTTAAAAATCGAATCATATATGATTTTCACAAATCATATATGATTTTCACAAATCATATATGATTTGTAAAAATCGAATCATATATGATTTTCACAAATCATATATGATTTTTCTGTGCCGAAATTTAAAAAAAAAATCGTTAAAAATATATATTAGTGCATATCTATAGAAAGATAATTTAATTCTCGTCGCGATAGTATGATTTTTATTGCGTAACAATTAATGGTTTGCGAGATATTTAATTTTTAAAAAAAGGGAGAAAGTTTTTTTTTTTTTTTTTTTTTTTTTTTTTTTTTTTTTTTTAAATGAATGGCTATCATTGGTTCATTGGATCTATGGTAAATTTGAGATCTATATTGAACTTTTGCCTAGGATATAAAGTTAATACAAAAAATAAATGGCAATACAATTGGGCATGTTTGGAAAGGGCTTTTTGGAGGAGCTATTAGCTTTTTGTTATAAAATAATCTCTTATAAACTAAGTAGCTTCGTTTGGATGCATTACCTACAAGCTTTTATTTCAAACAAATAGCTCCAAAATGAAAAGCTGATTCATGAAGCTTTTTAAATGTTTATGAGCTGTTAAAACTTTAAATTACTAATATACCCTCCAAACAATTATTTACAATTATAGATTTGTCCTTTTATGTCATTTTACATCTTATAATTACATTTAACAACTAATTTACCAAACACTGTTATTAAAAAAATATATACAGCTTGTAGCTCATGTTAACAGCTTTGCAGTTTACAGCTTACAGCTAGTTTTGCCAAACATAACCAATATAGTTTACAAAAAGATAAACTTTTATAATTTTGTTATGGGTAAACATACTTTACATAGTACTTTATTAAATAGTACAAGTATCCGGAAAGATTTTTTTATATGCGAGGTGATCAAGACACTCATATTTTTTATTGAGACACTCACATGTACAAGCAGTTAAAGCACATTGTAAGCTTTGTACAAGTATATAATGCATACATTAGAGTGTCACAATTAAAAGTGTGAGTGTGCAAATCATTTTCCTTTATATATAGAATATAAATAATATTATATATTTTTTTCATACCACAAAAGTGTTAATCTTATTATTTGTGTTTGTTTCAAAAAATATTCAGTTTTTATATACAAATAATAGTAGTAAATATGACTATTCTTTTTATTTTATGTTTCTAATTAAAACTTTCATTAATTGTTTTGAGGGTTTGAGTATAAAGGAATGACTTTCATTACCATTGTAGTTGTTTGGTTTATTAGTTTGATAATTAAAAATGAGAATCAACCCCTCAAAACTAGGCATTCTCAAAACACACCAAAAGTAGTGGGTTTACAAACCCATTCCCATACCAATACCCATAGTCATTCCCATAAAGAACCAAAGGCCCTCTTAATTTATAAATTTTATAGAATATAAGGGTAATGTTTTTTATCAATCAAAACTTGCATTAATTACACATATTTTAAATTATTTGTGGACACTCATTTTGAGACGGGTGAATATTTAATTATTTGAGTGTGATTTGTGCTATATGACTAATGTTGTGCATTTTTATGTATATCAGAACTACTCGCGCTTTATTTTGAAGTTTATGATTACATACATATACAAAATCTTTAGTATTACAATTGATTTAATTCTTGATTGTTTGTGTATAGAGAGGTTTTGTTAACAAGGGTGCTTAGAGCATCAGCAATGCTCAAGTTGTTCAATAGCTTTTTACATTAATACATTGTACTTTTTACTCATTTTTAAGTATCAAAAAGCTTTTGCTAAAATGGGTCTCCAATGGTAAAGCTTTTTAGAATAACTTGATGAAAAGAATAAATGATGATGCAAGAAGAGTTAACTGATATATTTTAATTAAAACAATACTAAAGTACAAAACTTCAAACGCTTGAAGAATTACAAGTCTTTCCAAAAAGCTTTTGAAAAAGCTCAAGATTGCAATGGTGAAAAGTCTTTTAAAGACTATTTGAAATAGTGAAAAGCTTTTGAAAAACCTTTGCATTGCAGATGCTCTTAGGGAACAACTAATTACCGGAATTCAACACAAATACAATTCATTCTCCCCATTGGTCATGCTAGCGAAGTATCCAGAGATAGTTTCTAACTATGTCGTATTATTAGCATATTTTGTGAAAAGTTTGTTGTTATAAGAAACTCTTGAGATTGTTAGCATTATCATAATAATAATAATAACATAGGCTTAATAAAAGAATATGAGATTTTAAATAGTAACTTATTATTTAAAAGGATTACACAAGATAGGTTGTGAATGAATATGTGTTACATTATTTCTAGCAACTGTTTGCATGATAAATTTGAGACCAACCTCTTGTGTCATATCTTTACTTGTACTGAACGAATAGGATCTAATAATGAGATGTCTGAATCTAATAAGTGAAAACGAGAAATTTAAAGAGAAACTGCTATTTATTAGGGGAGCGCCATAAAGGTTTCTGTCTAAAATGCTACAACAACCTAGACAATAGGCGTACATGTTTATTATCCTTCTACATACTTGCTAAAAGTACCAAAATCGTGTTACATCCATCGTATCATTTAGGATTAGGATAGAATAGATCAAATTTCCGCACTTGTGGTAATTTATAGTCAACCTTGTTTTAGCATAAAGTTTCATATGTAGTATTAGGGTTCTAATAATGGTAGTGATTGTGGCTCTTTATGAGTAAGTGGGGTCGGGGATAGAAACCAGATGGAATAAGCAGAGATTTATAGTATCTACATAATCTACTTATAAGGGTTCTCATGTTTTGATCTTCAAGATGTGTCAATGGAAGCAATTCATTTTTTAATTGTTGTAACAATTTGACTCGTTCGCCATTTTATAGGAAACTCTAGAAGGTTATATGACTAAATCATGTTTTCAATTTAACAATCTTACATATGTAACATCATGATGGTTTGGTTGTTGAAGACGTTGAAATTGTGATCCCCTGTGTGTTTTACTCAAACTCGCTCTCTAAACTACTATCATCATGTTACATGCGATGTAGACCTTTAGGGTTATGTGATCTCATCTCTTAGACCGATAGATGATTCATCATCAACATATTGCTTTTTATTTGGGTTATGGGTATTAAGGTTTTAAATCTGACACCAACAAGCACCTATACGAGTAAAGTGAGTTGAACGATCACGGGATCAAGGTTTGTTTTATGACGTAAGCTACCATGATTTAGAAAGATCTTACATCTTGGGGTTTTAAATCCAATATCTTTGAGCTTTGCTTGTACACCTACGCCACCAAGTAACTATCCCCATAACCCCGACCCTTTGACTTTATTCATTCATAATAGTCTTGTCGTTCTTAAAACCCTGATACTATATTTGGAATGAACGGGGTGACGATACATTACCATAAATACAGGGGAGGGAGATGAGATTTCCTAGCCGTAAATGTTTAAGTCAAATGCAACAAAATTCGATACTACAATTAAAATTATTAGTTGAACGAACTACCATTTTTGTGTTTGGTGTGCTTCATATTTTAATATCACATGACGAATACTACTATATCAAGAGATATTTATAATGAAGTATTATTACGTCAATTGGTTTAGATCGACTTGTTTTAAATTGTTAGCACTCTAGTACTGCACTTAGAAACCTATGAATCGAAAGTTAGTTAACGTTAAATTACCACAATTGTGCGCTTTTAGAGCTAGCTTCCTAACCCTAAAATCTATCTCACATGTAACATAATCATAGTTGTAAAATCACGCCTCACACCGACAAAAATAAGAAATTTGGGCCCCTTTTAATCTTTGAATTGTGGCCTCATATTATCCTTCTACCAAGGGTTCTAGTTGAACCTTGAAGGATATCCGAGTAGTCCATTGTTATCGAATTTTGGGGGAAGTACAACAAATGGTATCAGAGCGATAGCCTCTTCGGTGTAATTGGTACATATCTTGATAACATCAAATAGTCCTGAGTTTCTAAGCATTAATTTCCCCCTTTATCATCACATTTTGAATATATTATTAGTAAAAACGTCCTTATTCCTTTATATTTCATTTCAGGACGCATTGGAAGCAAGGAAGCTACTATTGGACATTTTCATGACATATTACGACGTAACCATGTTACGCAGTTACGACGCAACTGAATATTTTGATGACTACGGCGTAATCCTTAGATAAGGTTACGCCGTAACCAAACTACGGCGTAGTCTCAGCTCAAGATACGCCGTAACTATGACTTACACTGGAATTTAGTAACTACGGCGTAACGCCGAATAAAGTTACGCTGTAGCAAATGGATAAGCACTGAAGATTGAAGAAATTTACGGCGTAACTACCGAATAGGTTACGCCGTAACTATTTTGAAGTCTATAAATAATCGACGATTTCATCAGTTTTGAGTATCTCTCCTTTCCCAAACCTTCTAGGGTTTGGGGAGATCAAAACACAGAAGAAGAAGCATGGTTTAGGAGCATGAATAACGAAGTTCTCGCTTACGATTTCTTTTGTATTCGAGTTTGGATTCTTTTTATATTTTTCTAGATCTTATATTATGAATTCATACTATTAATTAAAGCTTGCATTTATGTTATTGTTACTCTCTATAATTCTTTATAGACATTTGCTAGTCTTTTCATAGATCGCTAGCCTCAGTAGTGTTATAAGCTTGGTAGTATCTAAAGGGCTGGGAGATATGACCAACTGACCCCAGTCTAATAGATAGCGAAGTATGGGAGGAATTGGCCATAGTGCGACCACTCTTCGTGTGCGAATCGACCAAAGGATCACTTATCAAGTAGAGGTACTTAAGAGGTTAGGGGGAATCTAAGTTCCTAACGGCCGGGTTCCCACCGTCTAGATCTAGTAGATATGGTGCTTAATGACTGCTATTAGGTTGCCGAATGATCCCGGGTGACCTGCTCATCTTGGTGAGGAACCTAAGAACCATAGGCCATGACGAATCGACCAAAGGAGTCTGGTGATAATTCCACTATATTGAATCTTAGTATAGGGATTCAATTCATATTTGTTTTCTTTATTAAGCTTCGTTTATCCTTCTCTTTACCTAAATTTCTGGTGTCTGTGTAAGTAGAATAATTACACACCTATCAAATACATTAGTTTTGTCTACCATATATTGCCTATGTTTTATCTAATCAACTTAGTTCTTTTCAAGGTCACAGCTCTCTTGGGACGATACTCGAATTTACCTAAGGCTTTACTACATCTGATCGGGTACTCTGCCCGTTAGTATGTGTTTATCCTAAGTTATTCAAGTTTTATAAATATTAAAAGCAGGATGAAATAGCACATCAGCTTTTTGGCGCCGCTGCCGGGGAGCAGTTAATGTAAAGATCTAAGGTATTCTATTTTCACCTCATTAAGAGATTTAAGCATTCCCACAAGGTACGTTTTTAATCTCTCCTATTGCAAAATTATATAATTAAATATTCGGACGCTATTAGTTACGGCGTAACTATTTCATCTAGTTACGACGTAACCTTACTGCAATTTATCTAAAATTGTCTTTTTGACTTATTAATTACGGCGTAACCACTAATAGAGTTACGACGTAACCCTTTCACACCTTATCTAATTTCTAAAATAAATTAATTACGGCGTAACTAACTTAACTAATTACGCCGTAACTATTGTAGCGGTATAAAAACCTTCCTGAATAAAAATTAGGTTTTACACACAAATTCACCGCCTTCACAAACAGAAAAAATTTTCTCTCTAAAATTTTTTCATCGATATCACTTCATCCAATCCATCTTCATGGCTGGTAAGACCTATTTTCACTCTTTTTGATTTAGTTCTTTTGATTATTTCAATTAGGGTTCAATTTTAATATTTTAGGGTTCTTGCCCATTCGAATTAATTATTGATGTTGGAATGATTAATTGATTGTTTTGATATTTCCCCCATGTTATTTTGATTCGTGTCTTAGTTCTACGGGTTGATTTGGATGTTTTGGGGTTATTAAAATAAGGTTTTAGGTCAAGCGCTAACTTGGTGGGTTAGACACGATCCCTCAGCACTAGTATGTTAAAATATATCTAAAACTTTTTCACCCTTGATAAAAATTGGTGGTTCCGGCATAATCTATTGCGTAATTGATTTATCTGAGGTGCTGAGTTTCTGGGGAAGTTACGGCGTAACTTGGGATTTAGTTACGCCGTAATCTTTATATATGCAATTACGGCGTAGCAGTCTGTCATAGCTACGCCATAACCATTGAAATTTTCTTATTACGGCGTAATTCTTATCTTTAGTTACGCCGTAACGTGACTTCAGTAAGATCTTCACTTACTGTTTCTTATCTTATTTTTAGGTGCAAACAATCCCGCAGACTGGCCTAGATTTTTAGCACACCCCAATGCTGGTATTAGGCAACTGTGCGTGGAGGAATATGAGAAATTAATGGAAAAAGATATCAGTCAACCCGAGGCTCTTAACTTTGAGACATTCGGTACTTTGGGAAGTGGAAGAGCTAGTAGGAGATTGAGGAAGTTTTGCAAGGTCAAGTTCACATCTACTGATGGGGATTTCACATGTACTGCTTGGTTGAGGTTGTTTAGGATCAGGGAACCAGTCATTCCTGAATACGTTCGTGAATTCCTTGCTAGTGTGGAGTTTAAAACTGACGTTGATGATGATGAAGAGGATTCTATGTTTTTCCAGCTTGGAGGCATCTGGAGGAGATTGACTCTTAGGGAGTTTACTATACGTATGGGTTTGTACACCCAGGCGGAAATGGAGACTGAGGCTTTTAAGCGGTTCTATAACACATGTTGGAGAAGAAGGGATGAGAGTCAAGACCTTGCAGCTTATTTTGACCAGATTGTTGTCACAAGGGGGTATAATCCAAGTAGCCCTCCATCATATACCATGGTGAAGAGCCCCATTCGTCGACTTGTGCACCGCCTTCTTGCTTGCTCGATTCGGGCAAGGCACTCAGCCAAAGAGAAGATGACTATGGAAGACCTTTATCTGATTCAGGGAATGGAAGATGGGAACATCATTGATGTTCCTTATTATTTGGCTAGGTTTATGGCTGTAGGTGCTAAGGGATTTTCTGGTAGGAGTCCTTTGCAGGGGGCACATTTGATCAGGAGATTGGCTAGGAGTTTTGATCTTATGACTGATGAAGCTTTGGCCCGAGTAACCATTGGTAGGGATACTCTTTTGATTGGCCTGCCTAAACTAGTGGAGTTAGGAATTTGCATCCAGGATGTTTATGGTGCGATTCACCTAGCTGGGATGGCCCCTAGAAGGGAAGAAGGGGAAGCTAGTGGTGCAGCTGGTGATGCAGTTGGTGGTGCAGGTGGTGAAGCCGGTGGAGAAGCCGAGGAGCAAGTGCCCATAGGACGTAGAAGGGCACATGTGAATGTTGGGGATAGATTGCAAATTATTGATGAAAGGCTCGAGGAAATGTCATCCCACTTCAACGAGGAAATTGAAAGCCTTGGAGTGGGTCTTTTTGGTCTTAGTAACCAATTTGAGGGTTTTTCAGGTACATTGGATCAGGTGCAGCAGCTCCAGCAGGATTTCTTCCATTGGAGTGCAGATCGGACTAGCCAGATGCTTCAGCACATGCATTTGAGCCACCCTAGGTGGGAAGGTCCTGAGTACGTGTATCAGCCCAACATTCCCGATGTCGGAGTCCAAAGAGGAGTGGCCTTCATGAATCCCGGTGCCACTCCTGGAAGCGCCGCAAGCACTCCTTTTGATCATTCTCAATTCCACTCTATGGATCATGATCTACCCGGGGACGAGTGATTTCCCCATTTGATGAAACAATTTGAAACAATTTTAAAACTATTTGAAACTCAAGTCTGTAATAACTTAACTATTAGAATGTTTGCCTTTTCTATCGTTAATTGTACCCGTCGGGTACAAAATTTTCCTGGTATGTTGTGCAGGTTTTTGTTCTGTGACACAGTTAGCGTAACCTTATGATATAGTTACGCCGTAACTACTGCTGGAGTAGGGAATTTTGGAAGCAACACAACTAGTTAAGGCCAACCCCTGATTCAACAAACATTACCCAACCCATGACCCACCTTCAACCTTTAGTATGACATCGTGAGCAACCATTCGAGAGGGGAGTTTCTTTCTTTCTTGATTATTTTTCATTTCTATTTTATTTTTCCTTTTTCGTACAAATGGGACTTTGTACACTTCAAGTGGGGGGATAGGAATAGAAATGAAGTGTATGATTACTTAGCTTACTTGCCCTAATTTTCTGATTGGTTTTAAAAAAATTTAAGCTTATTTGAAAATTTTTTGTCACATTTTTAACCAAACTAGAATCGCATAAAAGTCAAGCACACATTAACCCTTATTACCATTGGTGAGATTTAGCCTTTCCGTTTCCCCCATTTTACCCAAATTTACCATAAATTGTGTGCCGGTAGTATTGTAAACTTTAGAACTTGGCTTTTACATCACTTCAAGACCATAGACGAGTAGTGTATCAAGTTAGCTTGGTGCATTTGGAAAAGGCAATTTGAAAAAAGTAAATGTTTTAGGTTTTCACCCAAAATAGCCTATATGTGTTCACTTATGTGTGTTTATCGATTAGTCGCATTGGCTTTTCGACCCCCGTATTAACCCTATTTGTTGCACTCATCTTTAGTGCAAGATACCCCTAGTTACACCCTTTTGAGCCTATCCTTTCATTTCATTACCCTTATTTTCGTTACAACTTTACACCTTAGCCTACCGTGTAGTTTTACCTTTTTACCTAAAAGCCATTGTTCACCAGAGTTTGAGGTTCAAATAAAGAAGCATATAACATCTCGCTTAAAGATCTCGGAAGACCCCAAGTAATCACCTTATGCTCTGTTCTAGTGGGAAAAAGTATATCATTGTATCTCAATCATATCTTAGTATATGCAGCAAAAAAAAAAAAAAAAAAAAAAAAAAAAAAAAAAAAAAAAAAAAAAAAAGATAGCACGATCATTTATTAGTGCGACAAAGTATTGGCACTACGTAGATTAACATTGAGAATAATCTTCTCATAAGTTTGGAAGAATTTGTTCAAGAATAATGTTGAGGATTCCGGAGGCTTGCACTGACCTAATGAAGACGAACCTTGAATTATTGGATGGATGATGCCAACTAGGTTTTAAGCTAAACTATTTGTTTTCTTTTTCCTTTTCACCCATTAACTATCCCATGCCTATCCTTACCCTTTTTGTCGTGAAGCGTGTCTAGGTGATGCAGCGAGCAATCCTTGATGTCTTGGCCATGGATTTGGTCATGTATCATTGATTTTGTCCACTTCGCCGTGACACGTTAGTAATGACACCACCCTTTTAGCCTTCATAACTCAACCCTACATTGCTTTTTAAATTTTGTCTTGACCTTAGCTTTAGTGGTGGAGTTGTGTGTAATTGCCAAGCTTATGATAGAATACTTGCTATGTCCGTGCAATTGAGTGATCACCCCGAAATTAACACTTAGAATAGGATGAGTGAGAGTGTTTTCGTTCACTTTCGTGAGGTGTTCGGCTTTTATTAATATTCTAGCATGGAATTTAAAACTACGCATTCTTCATGAATGTATCTTTTGCAGTCTAAACTGGTCTACTTGAGGGCAAGTAGCCAAGTAGAGTTTAAGTGGGGGGATATTTGATAACATCAAATAGTCCTGAGTTTCTAAGCATTAATTTCCCTCTTTATCATCACATTTTGAATATATTATTAGTAAAAACGTCCTTATTCCTTTATATTTCATTTCAGGACGCATTGGAAGCAAGGAAGCTACTATTGGACATTTTCATGACATATTACGACGTAACCATGTTACGCAGTTACGACGCAACTGAAGATTTTGATGACTACGGCGTAATCCTTAGATAAGGTTACGCCGTAACCAAACTACGGCGTAGTCTCAGCTCAAGATACGCCGTAACTATGACTTACACTGGAATTTAGTAACTACGGCGTAACGCCGAATAAAGTTACACCGTAGCAAATGGATAAGCACTGAAGATTGAAGAAAGTTACGGCGTAACTACCGAATAGGTTACGCCGTAACTATTTTGAAGTCTATAAATAATCGACGATTTCATCAGTTTTGAGTATCTCTCCTTTCCCAAACCTTCTAGGGTTTGGGGAGATCAAAACACAGAAGAAGAATCATGGTTTAGGAGCATGAATAACGAAGTTCTCGCTTACGATTTCCTTTGTATTCGAGTTTGGATTCTTTTTATATTTTTCTAGATCTTATATTATGAATTCATACTATTAATTAAAGCTTGCATTTATGTTATTGTTACTCTCTATAATTCTTTATAGAAATTTGCTAGTCTTTTCATAGATCGCTAGCCTCAGTAGTGTTATAAGCTTGGTAGTATCTAAAGGGCTGGGAGATATGACCAACTGACCCCAGTCTAATAGATAGCGAAGTATGGGAGGAATTGGCCATAGTACGACCACTCTTCGTGTGCGAATCGACCAAAGGATCACTTATCAAGTAAAGGTACTTAAGAGGTTAGGGGGAATCTAAGTTCCTAACGGCCGGGTTCCCACCGTCTAGATCTAGTAGATATGGTGCTTAATGACTGCTATTAGGTTGCCGAATGATCCCGGGTGACCTGCTCATCTTGGTGAGGAACCTAAGAACCATAGGCCATGACGAATCGACCAAAGGAGTCTGGTGATAATTAACCACTATATTGAATCTTAGTATAGGGATTCAATTCATATTTGTTTTCTTTATTAAGCTTCGTTTATCCTTCTCTTTACCTAAATTTCTGGTGTCTGTGTAAGTAGAATAATTACACACCTATCAAATACATTAGTTTTGTCTACCATATATTGCCTATGTTTTATCTAATCAACTTAGTTCTTTCAGGTCACAACTCTCTTGGGACGATACTCGGATTTACCTAAGGCTTTACTACATCTGATCGGGTACTCTGCCCCGTTAGTATGTGTTTATCCTAAGTTATTAAAGTTTTATAAATATTAAAAGCAGGATGAAATAGCACATCATATCTCTTGGGAGATGAAACCTAGTTATGTATGGGAGTTTAAGTGATAGAGTTTATTACAACCCATCCAACACTGATATAAAATATGACAATTGAGCCCTTATAAGCTTGGAGTTGTGGCTTACTAGTATCATTCTTCCATGGCTTTTTAGTTGAACCCAAAAGGATATCTAAGTAATCCAATGTTTTTGGCGGGGGGTTACAATAGTAGTTTAGCATGCAAGAAAAACTTTAATGTATCTCTACGTGAACTAGCCATTTTTAATAGGTGAATCCATTGTGATGACTTATACTTAGTGAAACATTTATACTACTAACTACGATATTTCACATGTAGGATTGTTGACTGAAAACTTACTATCATTCTGAGCACCATAAATGTTTTCATAAAATCCCTAAACTACTCAATATGGTACAACACTTACAAATTTTGGTTTAAAAACTACGCCATTGTTCGGTAAACCCATCTATTGCATGTGAAAATCGTCGTGACTTAAAATATCTCTATACAATCTAACCACCTCATAAGTGAACTTTCATGGAAGGAAAATTAGTTTATTCAAATCAATACGCATGGAATAGCATAATTAAAAAATATGAATTTAACAACAAAGCAAGCTAAAGGTAATAATTTAATCTCAAATCTAAGTCAGCAAAACTAGATTGGCTAGATTTGAGAAAACGTTAGTCTTGAAAAGTGTGCCACTAATCCACAAACCAATATCGATGATCTCTCCCTCGTCAACACTATCGTAAAATTCCGAGCAAACAGACCCTCATGGTGTGCGACCACTTAATATCAATTTCCTTTAAAATTCTCCTTTTTCATTTGCTGCATTTAAGCATATCATACTCAAGTTCTTATTCAACTATTTATAGCTAAAGATGTGAAACATCAACCTTCTTACAAGTGTTAATTAATATATGTAACTTATATAATTAATTTTGGGCTAGACAAAGTAAGTTTCCAATAATTAAAAACAAAAAACAAAAATGATTTTAGTATACACTGCAAAAACCGCCAATGTGGTTTAGTTAAATTTCACTGGAAGTTCGAGACATACTATTTGTGAGGAGCTTTTGTGTGCAATTATTATACTTAACATGAAAATAAAGAATACACGTGCCTTTTCAAAATTATAAGCAACTACAATTTAGCCAAACTAGATGGACATTTTATTATTCAGTTTACAACTTAATTTAATTAAAAACAATTTGTTGACAAATATATACATCAACTTTATGGCAATAACGTTATTAGTTATTTTTTTATTCTTATATAGATTATGAACAATGACTTAACATTATGAAACGGTAAACTAAAAATATTAATTAAATATTTCAAATGTGGAATTAAAATTTAAACAATGTTGTCAGACTGTGGTACAAAAATAGTAGTGAGTATTAAAAATAAAATCAAAACTTTCGTTGCTTATGAAGATTTTTGCCAAAATACTTTAATATTGGCATATAATACAATATATCTTATCTCAATATACTATAAAGCACGGAAAACAAAAATTCTTAAATTTCAATTAAGTGTATGAAAATTACAAATATACTCTTACTAATAAAATTTGATTTCACTTAAATACTTTAATTCAATATAGCTATATTATATATATATATATATATATATATATATATATATATATATATATATATATATATATATATATATATATATATATAATAGTTTTACATGTGTTCTTCTTTTGTAATAAGATTTCATATTTTTTTTAACTAATTACAAGTTATGACAATAAATACAATCAATAAAACAGATAATAGAATAAAATTTTGTTAGGACTAAAAATGATGGTCATTCTATATTTAGAAACCTTGTATAATTGTTATAAAATAAAATAAAGTAGAATGATATTTACCCTCTTGACACTTGTATAGTCGAGAGTGGAAGTAAAATGCCAACCCTCTCAACCATCCTTGCGAGATGTTGAGAGGTCTCACAACATTCAAATACTTTAGTATAAATACTCTCTCAAGTCTCTTCTCAAGTCTCACTTAAGATTGTGTGTGAGAATATTGTAAATGTGTGATTTTAGAGAGAGAAACTAATATACACTCACTTAAGATTGTGTGTGAGAATATTGTAAATGTGTGATTTTAGAGAGAGAAACTAATATACACTTTTGTTCTTATCACCATATCCTCTCATCTCTTCTTCTTCATAAGCTTACTACTACAACATCTTATGTGAAATGATAACATTTTGCTGGCCTAACAAATTTGTAGTAATATAAGTTATTAAGCCAAAAAAATACATGTCTTTTAGACGCCCCGTACTTAAAAAGTAATGTTTGGTCAATATTTAACTTATGTCATTCTCAACACAATTTAAATAATAATACAAGTTGTTAAACACATTGTATGGTACTACTACAATTTGTTTAAACACATTATACATAGGTTTTTTCTACTGGTCAACCTTTCAATTAGTAACATTCTCAATAATCATTTTATTAATGAAATGGTACCAAATAAGAGTGTATCTGTACAAAAAAAAATTACACAAATGAGAAAAAAATGTATAATCCAAATATATTACTCACTGCTATTAGCTTATAAAATGGGAAACTTTTTAAACACATTGTATGGTACTACTACAATTTGTTTAAACACATTATACATAGGTTTTTTCTACTGATCAACCTTTCAATTAGTAACATTCTCAATAATCATTTTATTAATGAAATGGTACCAAATAAGAGTGTATCTGTACAAAAAAAAATTACACAAATGAGAAAAAAATGTATAATCCAAATATATTACTCACTGCTATTAGCTTATAAAATGGGAAACTTTTTACCAAAAATTTCTGACAAGTCATATATTATAGTATGGTGGGTAGAAAGGGTTGATGACTGGTAACCTAAACTGACCTAAAATTGGTTGTCTTTCGTCCATAATATGGGTGGCATACATGACTAGGGTTGAGCAAAACCGATCGAAAATCGAACCGGATAAGGAAGGGCTGAGCAAAACCGACAAGAAATTGAACCGAGCCAATCCTAGTCGGTTCGATTTTCGGTTTTATATATTTATGGTTTTTTGTTCGAGCCAAATCTGAGAAAAACACACCTAAACCGTTTAAACCGAACTGACCAGTGTAAATCAAAACTAACCGAGTCACTTCGGTTCGGTTCATGTCATTCCATAAAATTGGTTTTCATGTCAAATTGGTTTTGGTCGGTTCAGATCTATTTTGACCTGTTTTTTAGCCTTATACATGACCTAATCAGCAGTTATGGCTATGGGGTGCTGATGAGTGTCTAAATACTCATCATTTTTGTACCAATTAAACTGCAAAAACATCTGAAAACACTCAGAAATGCATCAAAATGATAAAAATATCACAAATAAGTGTTTTATGTGTTTTAAATGCAAAAATATCAAAATCTGGTGAAAAACGTATAAAGTTTGCATAATTGGCAGTTTTAGTCCCCCAAGTTTCAAAAGTTGTCAAAAACAGTCCCTGGTAAAACAAAATAAAGAAAAATGTTATTCAAGGTCCCTGAATTATTCTAACTTGTCAAAAATGGTCCTTGAATAAATCTTTTGTTAAATGGCAGAAAAGGTCCCTGAACTTTCAAAAATGTCAAGTTTGGTCCCTGGAAATTTGAAAATGACAAAACTGGTCCTTGTACTATTGGAACTTGTCAATATTGGTCCCTTGTTACAACTTTGGAAAATTACAGGATTGGTCCCTCAAGATATCAGAAATTGCACAAAAGGTCCTTGTCAAATAACCTAAGCCTAGACTTGTCAAAAGCATTTTGATCCCCTGCCAAAACCTGTTTTGACCCTCCTGTCACACCCTTTTTGACCCCTTGGTCAAATCCAGTCAACCAACACTTTTCCCTCCCACCTGCTTCTTCCCCACTGGACCAAGTTGTCTGCAACTGCTTCTCCCAACACCCATCACCTCACCTTATCACCTTACACTCTCACCCCTTCATCATATCACCTATCCACCCCCCCCCCCCCTTACCTGCAAAATTCAGAGCAGAGGTCAAATTTCAGCTTTCCCGCCAAAATTGACAAAGTGGCCAAAATCCACAAAAATGACCCAATAGCTCTGGAATCAAGTGGGATCCACTCAGAGACACGTGGCAAGACTCTTTGAAGTATAAAAGAGGAAGAAGAAAGATGAAACAGGAGTAGTTAGTTTATAAATTTTCCTTAATGTCGTTTTTCTTTATAAATGTTTTAGTTTAAATAAAAATGTTGTAATTTCAGTTTTTCTGTATCAAATTTAAGTAATAACATCTTTGTAATGTATTTTGAACATCAATCCAAGTCTTTCATCTAAGTTCCAAGTTTAATGCCTACTGTTGCATTTTTCAGTTTCAAACTTTTATGAGCAAGTTCTTAGAATTTTATTTTTAAGCTAAATCAAGCTTATGCAAGCTTATTAAAGCTTACTGTAAGCTTATCTTTCATTTTCAAACAATTTTGAATAATAGTCAACAAAAGTCAACTGTTGCAGCAAATTGGGTTTGGTAATGGATAATGGAAGATGCAGCTTTGATATGGGTTAAAATAGATTAGATAAGAGTAGTTTTGGGTGTGGTTTAGCCTGCAACACCAGCTGGGGCCTTGTGAGTTCAAATCTTATTTCCAATTTTTCTTTCAGTTTTGCATAGTATGCTTGTCTGTGTATCTGTAGCCACCATTAGTGCAAACTTGTTTACATAGTTGTATTTAGTTCATGTAAGCTCAGTTTGATTAGTATCTCAAACCTGTTCATTAGTTAGTCTTATTAAACTTGCAAAACAGTACTTTAAGGGGTGTTTGGATCTGTTAATGCACCTGTCTATTTGGCCTGTTCAGTGCTTAACTCTTGTTACTTTAAACTTAGGTAGCTCATAGGTACTAAGATCTGTCAATACTTTGTGCCTAAAAGCAGTAAAAGTCAAAATCACACCTTTAGTGTCTTAGCAGCTCCACTGTTAAGATTTTCACAAATCAAAAGTTAGTTTTGTGTTTAGAATTCATAAACAAAGTTTGCAATAGCTTCATTTAACCTTATAACATCATTTTCAGTTGGAAAATCCAGATCAAAGTTCCATTTAGTCAACTTTGCAGTTTCTTCAAAAGTCAAAATTGTGCAAAAACCTGTTTTGGGCTCAACTAGGAAGAATTTTCATGAGCTCATCTCTTGTCCAATTTCAATGAAACTTGTTGTTTTAAATCCTCCTGTTGGTCTAGTTTCTTATGAGCATTTTTGTATAATTTTGTGAAATTTTTATAAGGGTCAACTTAGCTTGTAAATATGGTGTCAAATGCCCTGTGCAGGGCATTAAGTCTGCACAGGGGATATGCAGCTTTTGCAAGGTTTGCATCAAGCTCAATTGAGCTTCTCTAGGTCTGATATTTGGCTCATGTGTAGTTACCCAGGTCTAGTGTTAGTTACAAGTTTTGGTTTTTGGTTGCTAGCTTATTTGAGTACTTATTTCCATGTCCAAAGTTGCCTACCTAAACTGCTTTTAGCTTATTTACTCATTTCATCAAATCTGTACTAGCTTGTAATCCAGAGGTTGTGGGTTGTTGATTCTAGTTGTATTTGGTCATTTTTAGCATAGTGTAGCTTCTGTTTCAGTTGGGTGGCCTTGAGTGTCCATTTGCTTATTTCTAGTGCTTATTGTTAAGCACTTTGGACATCAGTTTCTATTTCCTCCAAACAAGCACTTGTTTTTCCATTTTTCATAGCTTCCTTATATAATTTTAGAGTTTTCCTGAAATTTTCAGATTTTTCCAAGCTTGTTTGCTATTTTTCTTGATTTAAATTAGTTTTTAAGCATTTTTAATTAGCTTTAAATACAAATAATTAAGAAAAGTTTCAAAAAAATAATTTTTCATTTTTCTTAAGTTAAGATAAATATAAAAAGCCAAAAAAATATTTTTTCATATTTTTCTTAGTTAAATTTGTATTTTTAAATAATTTAAGTAGTTTTAAATAGTATTTAATTCCTAGAAAATCCAAAAATAATCAGAAAAATACAAAAATAGTTTTGAAAATTCTATTTTGTTATTTTAGATTTTTCTAAGTCTTACTTTTATTTTTCTAGCTTTATTTCCTAATTTCTTGTATTTTAGGTTATTATTAAATAGTTAAAAATAGTTTTTAATTAATAATAATTAGATATTTAGTTATAAAAATAATTTTCTTTTTCTATAAATTTTCTTTTATCATTAGGTTTGTAAAAATGTATTTTTCATATTTTTAGGACTTTTATTTCTTAGATTTCACTTTTTATTTTGTACGTTTACATAATTTTTATTTAAACGTAAGTTTTTAGTTTTAAGTTTTAAACGTTCATCAATTTTAAAAATAGTGATAGCGTTTATTTAATAGTTTTTATCTTTTTAAGTTCCTTTAATTTGCATTTAAGCCCTTGTAGTTTATGTACTTTTTCTGTAGTTTTAATAAATCATCAAATCTCTTTCCCGTTCAAATCTCTCGATCACTACACGTTTGGCTATTCTCGCACAGCTCGTTGGGACTTAACGACCTGGGGAAACACTATACTCTCCTGATCTTCATTGCATTCGTGCTTAAGCAGTTTTAAGCTGATTACGGTCTGCCATTCACAAGTGGCAGGCTTGAGTGATTTAGCTTGACTGTTTGGCACGCATCAGGTGCCAAAGATCAAATCCTTGAACTTGTGTTTGTTAGGTGCAAAAATACCTCAAGCGATTACTATTTGAGCTATGCGTAGTGATTCCAAGTTTCATTTAATATTTTTCATAGTAGCTTTATATTAAAGGTCCTATGCAAATTTAATTTCTAGCTATGTTATAGTTTAACTTTAACTTATTATTTTAGTAATATGATTAAGGAAATTTGCATTATTTTCAATTTGATTCAACTTTGTTGCATATTACTAAAGTATGACTCAAATATGTGAACAGACAAAAAAGCCTTCACTTTTAAACTTACGTTGTCCACGATACCTTTTTTTTGCCTAAAATTAAGGATGAGCCGGTACCAGAATGGTATCGAACCCGTACCGAATTAGTGGTACCGATTTTTTCTCGAGCATGAAAGTGCGTGCTGGTACCGTACCGTACCGTCCAGAAGGGATTCGGGTACCGGATCCGGTACCGGTACTCGGTACCGGGAAATCGGTACCTATACGGTTCTTCCCCTTTTTTGTTAAACCAAAAAGGATTTCAAGAAAATGCAACAAAAAATAGGAAAGAACATGCATATTCAAGTGATTTCAAACCACGACGTCTCACAAAACGCAACCAACACTTAAATAAATGCATCACCAAGATATTCGTAACATACAAACATTCCAAAACTTATAAAATAGGTTCGGGTTTAATGTTTTTGAGCGATTACGAAGGATCTATAGTTTCCACAATAAGTTTTTCGAACGTTTGATTTCTTTTAATATGTTTTACATGACTATTTTTTGACATTGAACGGGTCAAATGGGTGTTTGGATAAGTTATTTAATTAAAAAATATGACAACTCAATTTTCGGTACTTTCTGCTTTGGTACCGGTACCGTATTAGTGGTACCGGATTTTTTTTGGCTCAATTCATTGTACCGGTACCGTACCGTGTATTGGGAGTCGGTACCGTTTCTGTACGGTTCAGGTTCGGTACCAGGATTCGGGTCCAAATGCTCATCCTTACCTAAAATATTGTAATTTTTGTTCAGATTGTTTTGTTTTATGTCTACATTTTCACTCTCTCACATACTTAAGACATATTCTTCTCTTTTAATCCCATGTATATTTAACACTACAACAGAAAAAATTCAAACAAATTATGGCAAATAATGTATTATTTGGTATCAATTTCGATACTATTCAAAAGCTTTTTATTAAGACTTTTTCGTGAAAAACTCTAAAAAAAATAGCAATATTTTGTAATTAATTCACAATACTATTCAATTTCGATACCATTCGCAATATATGCAAAAACTGATATTCTCTCATATAATGAACCTCTTATTTCCTCCCAAGAACCCCATATTTCCTTCAAAAGAACCTCATTCTTCCTTCTATGAACCCCTTTCCATATTGCGAATCCCGCAAACCAATTGCGAACCCACCATAACTATTGCCAACGTTTTACGAACCTCCTCAATTATGAGGCCCTTCTCCTCCATCTTCACTCCTTTCCTCAACATAAATTTTCTTAGATTTAATATCATTTGCATACCAAACTTTATTCATATATCAAGGGACCAATCCCCACACTCCATCTTCATTTGATCCAATAGATGAGATTAAACCCAACATTTTAACAAACCCATTTTCATAAGTTTTTTTCAAATATTAATATCTTGTAAACCGTTAATCGTTAAGCGAAAAAAAATATATCATCACGACGAACATTTAATTATCTTTTCTATAAATATGCATTTTGATATACTTTCAACAAACGTTTTTTTTTTTTTTTTTTTTTTTTTCATGTTTTTTCGTCTTTGTTTTTCTTTTTTCCTCGTTGTTGAAACTTGAATGAGAAATCACGTGTGATCAAACACTAATTCGAATATTTCTAAAATAAAATCACAATTTTTCTAACACGTATCTCAATCGCATGTGATTTTTATAAATGAACTACTATAATCTATAAAATCACATGTTATTTCTTTGAATATTCAAATTATTGTTTAGTTACATGTGATTTCTCATGCTATTTTCAACAACGAAGAAAAAAGAAAGTCGAAAAATGTAAAAAGGGTGAAAATACAAAGAAAAAAATTGTCGAAAGTATATCAAAGTGCCCGTCTATATATAGGAAATTAAATGTTGGTCATGACGGTATAATTTTTTTTGTCTAATGATTAACGGTTCATAAAATATTTAAATTATAAAAATATATTAAATATTAAAATGCTTTTAATATCAACCATTGATTTTCTTTTTATATGGATGGTGGGTATGAGTCTTTCCGGTATCCAAAATAACTCTCCTCATTTTCTTTTTCACCTTTATTTTTTCTTCATTTTACCTACAATTACAACCTTAATATTCAAAAAAATTCTTCTTCTATTTCTTTTAAAAACCCGCTTATTTCAACATAAATTTTCTTTTTTAGCTTTATTTCTTTATTCATTTTACCAATAATTTTAACACTAATATCTTAAAATATTTGTTTGCACTTATTAATTAATAATACTATATTTTAATTCGAGTCATCGTAATCAACATCTTCATGTGACCGTTACATTGATGGTTCATGTGATTGTTATGTTTGTAAAGAAGATATAAAATGGATGAAAAATATGAATGTAACAAAAAATGAAGAAGATAAAGAATAGTGAATTTGTCAAATCTGTTTTATCATTTTATCTATGTTATTTGTACAAATTAGACATGTTATGATACGAACACAAAGAAAGGATTACAAATAAAAAGGCATAAATTTAGAAATAAAAAGTTTAAAAAGTTGGTTTAAGTTTAAAAAGTGCCATCTTTTATGTTAGTTTTGCAAATATTTCTATGATTATAACATTTGAGTATTAAAGATTTCTTTTATTATTATTCTGTTTACGTATATTTTGTGGTATTTATTTTACTTTACAATGTAGTGATACATTTACTATATCGATATAAACAATTAAACAAGTAACTTTGAAATGTATTTGCTACTACAAGACACACACATAAAAAGCAACATAAGTTATAATTACCTATTTTTAAACACAAAAACATTTAGCAAAAGCAATGCTTAACCACCTCTACTTGATAAAATTTAATGCTTTTTATAAACATTCTTGAACACAATCTCTATCAAACAACCACCCCCTTGAATATCACGAGGTGAGAGTATCCAAGATAATCTTGATACCTTGTTTAAGTATCCAACCCTAAATTTAGTAAAAAATTTACAAAGAAAGAAGAGGTGGAAGAAGATGTAATAAAAACATGACTCTTCACACTATACACCATTTTAAAACCATCTTAACTTTATTTCATCATCATTTACATCTTTTTTGGCTTTTATATCATCATAATCTAGGTGGGTTTTTCATCACTTTATTTTATTTTATTTTTTGAAAAATATATATATTTTTTAAATTTAGTGCATGCATATATAAAAAAACAAGAAACCCTTTTGAAAAAAATAAAGTTTGCAAGCTTTTTAATCTTTTGAAAAATGGGTTTGTTAAATCTTGTTTGTGTTTTTATGATTGTTGTTCAAATGGGGTTTTGGGTATCTGGAAATGTGGTTTTTAAGGTGCATCATAAGTTTAGTGGCAGTAAAAAAAGTTTAACAGTTTATAAAGAACATGATTATTACCGTCACCGAAGAATTCTCTCCGCTGTTGACCTCCCTATTGGTGGTGACGACAGCCCTACTTCTGCTGCGTAAGTTTTCTCACATGCACACATACAGTACAATTATGTTTTAGTATATTATTTTTAATCTTTGTTTATATGATATGAAAATTTGGTTTCTTGATTGTTTTAGTGTCATTTTGTGTTAACAATTGTGTTTTTGTAACCTTAAAATTAAATGATCATTTTGGTTTTAATAAGAAAAAAACCCTAATTTTATTGGGTTTTTGTAGGGGTTTAATAAAAGACTTGTTTATGTTAATCAAGAATTAACAAGACATGTTTGGTTATAGTTTTGGGATAAACATAATTACGTTTTTTAGAAAAGCCGATTTGAGTAAAATAAGGGGGTGTTTGTATGAGCTTATTTTTTCAACTTATGGGCTTATGACTTATTTAAGTTCATAAGCTCAAGTTGATAAGCTTATAACCCAAAAAATTGAGCTTCTAAGGTTTTCAAAAATTCATTAAGCTTATAAGCCATAAAAATAAGCTTAAACAAATTAAACACCCCTTAAGTTGTTTTGAATGAGTACTTTAATTTTTTTTTTATCAATGTGATTATTCTTTTGTGGTGTCAAATTTACAAGTTTGGTGAAATGTGTTGTCTTTAATAAGTAAGTTGATTATTTGGTTCTGCCTATAAGCTTAAATTAATATAAGCTGTTTACATTGAGTTACAACAAAATTAACTACATTTCTTAGTGATTGGGATCTTTTAGATACTATACACTTGTTTTAAGGTATGGAAGAAAATGATGTTTGTTTGTATCTGATTAGTTTATGTAAGGTTTTAATGTTTGTGTATATGGTTGTTTATAGGCTCTATTTTACCAAGATCAAAATCGGTACTCCACCAAGGGATTATCACGTGCAAATCGATACAGGGAGCGATCTCCTGTGGATAAATTGTGCCGGATGTTTAACTTGTCCCAGGGAAAGCGATCTTGGAGTATGTTTTCAAGATAGTTTGACTAAATTTTATTCCGTTAATATAAAAAGATATTCATTACATTCCTTTTTTGATTCCCTTTTGCAGATCCCACTGGCACTATACGATCCTCTGAATTCCTCGAGTGCCAAAATGATTACTTGTGATGAAGATTTTTGCTCAGCCAGACTTGACCCTTCTAATAGTAACTGTATTATAGGGTCACGATGTCAGTATGTTGTTAAGTATGGTGATGGGAGTTCAACGAGAGGATATTTTGTTAGAGATACGGTGCAACTTGATAGAGTATCTGGGAACCTTCAAACGGATAGTATGAAAGGGAAGATTTCATTTGGGTTAGTTAATTGTTACATTACTTTAATAAGAAGTTTATAAGAAATGGAGTTATATAATCTAAGGGTTATTGCATAAAAAGTAACCAAATTTCGTCTGATTTTTTCTTTGGGTAACCATCTTTATTTTCACCCATGAAACCGCAGAACTTTAAAAGTTTCATATTAAGAGACTCTGTACAATTTGACATGTCTGTAAGTTTGACCATGTTGACTTTATTTGCTCACTGGTATAAGATTACCTTTGATCTATTTGTATGAAGTCGTATACTTTTTTCATTGGTGACAACTCATATGGTTGCTCAAAACATATTTCAGCCCAAGGTTCAGGAGTGTTTGGGATTGCTTATTAACCCTACTTATTTGCTTTCAAATGTTATATATAGTAGTTACCAACATAGTAAATTAAACACATAAGCTATTCAGCCAAACACTAAAATGCTTATGTGCTTTAATAATAAGGAGTTAAGCACTTAAATTTACTTTTATATATGCTGCAACTTTTGGTATTTGCTAAAACTTGCAGTATGATTCTAAGTCTAACTTTCTTAATTTTTCCAAGATAGGTGTGGATCCCGACTACTAGGGCAATTAGGTGGAACTGAACAAGCCCTAGATGGGATACTAGGGTTTGGACAATCAAATTATTCCATAATTTCACAACTTGCTTCCGCAAAAAAGGTCAAAAAGACGTTTTCACATTGCTTGTCGGGTTATAAAGGCGGGATCTATGCCATTGGAGAAGTGGTGGAGCCAAAAGTACAAACAACACCAATCATGCCTAATGAGTAAGCAAGCGTTTATAATTTTTATAAGTAACCTACCTATGACATTTGACATTTGTTTTATGTATAGTAGAATCTATATTATGTTCTTTTTTGGTTTTTGCACAATTATGAACTACTGTTTGAGTCTCCACGTGCGATGAAGATCACACGTCAATATTTCTAATATAAGTGGTGTTTTTCATTCTTCAAACATATATGTATGATAACTTTTGACGATTTTTTTATCTACAATTTAGTGACCACTTTAATATTGAGTTGATGGCCATTGACGTGGGTGGTGATTTTATACACGTTCCAACGAGTTTTTTAAACACACCATCAATGCGTGAAACAATAATCGATAGTGGTACGACATTGGCTTATTTTCCTGACGAGGTTTACAAGCAACTAATGGAAAAGGTAAGTGGCATTGTGAGATACTTTTTAAAAACAGTTTTTTACCCGTTACTATAATCTCATTATACTTGTAACCTAGATAATGGCCGCACAACCGAATGCTCATTTTCACATAACTGAAGAAGATTTCATGTGTACCAAGTACAGAAGAAAGTAAGTGTTGTTTTACTTTATTATATGTTTCTTAATTTAGAAACTTCATATACTATGATTTATACTTAATTTATCATATGGCTAGATGTATCAACATTTTGAAGAATTAGAATTTAACTTTGAAACCGCAGTGTTGATTATGGTTTTCCAGTCGTCACGTTTCAGTTTGCTGATTCGCTTCAGTTGAAAGTGTATCCCCATCAATACCTCTTTAGAGTTCGGGTATATGGTCAGATTTAATAAAGAAATTTATTTTTATTATCATATGTAGCGGTTGTATGTGACATCTTTGACTGTATTATCAGAATAAAGATTGGTGCATTGGTTTTCTTAGCAATGGCAACAATCCACATTCGTCAAAAGACATGACCTTGCTGGGAGGTTAGCCGTGAATTTCCATAAAATTTTTGACAGTTCTTTAAACGGTTTAGGTTAATATTTTCAAACTTTTTTTGGTAATTTGTTATCATTGATTTAAACGCAGATCTTGTACTAACAGATAAGTTGGTAACTTATAACATGGAAGATCATACTATTGGATGGACAGACTATGATTGTACGTAGTCTTCTCTCATTTCTATTAGTTTTTCTGTGTGAAGGTGAAGGATTGTACTAGTCGAGTAGGTTGCAAGGACGGAACTATGTAGGGGCAGGGGAGGGTCCCGCCCCCCCCCCCCCCCCCCCCCCCAAAAAAAAATTTGCGGCACCTTGTGTAAATATTATAGGTTTTAGGGGTAATTTAGTTGTGGTTACAAACAAATCTCCGATTCGGCCCCCTCAAAATAAATTTGGCGCCCCCCAAAAAAATGTTCAAGTTCCGTCTATGGTAGGTTGGGCAATAAGTAAAAAGTTTATAAATTATTACCCTGTTTATTACGATTACATAAACAATATTATCGCAAAAGGAATTTAAATATTTGAATAACAGGATTTTTAAAAAGTGTATAGTACCCCAAATGGATTTGTTCGTAGGTAAATGGGTTAAAATTGTCACCTTTACCATGTTGAATGGGTGTGAAGATGGTATAAATGATATTGGATTTGTCGTTGTTTCAGGCTCATCGAGCATTAAAGTAAAGGATGAAGAGACAGGGAGGGTGTATGAGGTTGGTGCTCATGACATTTCTTCATCAGGTCGTACATGTGGCCCGGTTTTCATTTTGATGGTGTTTATAATGGCTACTAAAATGGTAATGTATTAGGAACACATGGTAGGAACCGAGCATGTTGTAACCATGTTATATGGTTATTATCAATAAATAAAATATACTAGATATGAAGTTCAAATCTTGCTTCTTGTTTGGTTGTGTTACCAACACTTTTTTGACCCGTTTATAAATGGGTCGATTTGGGTTAGACTTGATATTTAAGGGGAATAATGGGTTAAAGTACAATATATAATAATAAGTATGCTAATAAAAAGTGCATATGGCTAACAAGAATAAACTCTCTTAACCCGAAAATCTTCATAAAGTCATTATAATTCGGAGCCATACTTGAGTATGCATATGTAGGTTAAGCTATACGTATACATTCATAAAGTCATTTAGTTAAGGCTAATGGAGCCAAACATGGTATGCATACGTAGGTTTAAGTATATGTATGCAATCATAAAGTCATTTAGTTGGGGCTAACGTCACATACGTGAGTATGCATATGTAGGTTAGCGTATACTATACGTATATATTCATTTAGTCATTTAGTTAAGGATAACGGAGCCAAACGTGAGTATGCATACGTAGGTTAAAGTATACGTATGCAATCATAAAGTCATTTAGTTAGAGCTAACGTAGCAATATGTAAGTATGCATACGTAGGTTAGGGTATACGTACGCAATAGTCGTTCAGTTAAGGCTGGCGGAGCAATATGTGAGTATGCATATATAGGTTAGCGGTATACGTATGCAATCATAATGACTTTACAATAAGGCTGGCGGAGCATTACTTGATTATGGATACGTAGGTTAATTTGGGAATATGTATGCAACTAACCTCATTCTAATAAGGGCAGACAGAGCAACACGTGAATATGCATACGTAGGTTAAGGTACACGCATGCATACGCGTGCGTGGATGTACATGAAGATTTGTACATGGAAATATGCTCATTCTAACTAGAAACAAATCATAGGCATATCTTACAGAAAATTTCTTTTATATAGAAAGATTTAAGGTAGCGATAATAACATTTTACACAACCCATGTTATAAGTAGAGTGATTTTACAAAGTTGTCCTCAAAAACTGTACTAGAAAGTACAGAAGCGCAAGAAACAATGCTAGTTGGTAGGCATCCTTTGAAAGTCATCCTGATTTTGGAAGAACTGTAATTAGGGTCATTTACTAATGATGATGATTAGCAAGGTTAATGTAGAATGAAATGACATTTAAAGAGAAAAATAATAATAATAATAATCTTTGTAGGATCGCCAGAGGGATCTGGATAGATTTCCAAATTTTCTTTCTTTGGCGAGAAATGGCTTGAAAAGTTCTTGAGAGAATCAGAGAAATCTATTGAAGATTCAATTGTATAAAATAAACGGAGTGATGCCCAGAAATAAGCCTGACTGCCTGAGCAATGGTTGATGATGAAGATAGATCCCAAACCTCTTCATGCTCGATAACTTGACCACTGATTTGATTAAGTGTAAACTGAGAGTTGACTTTTAGTATCACTGGTCCTCCTACACTAGCTAGGGGGTTATTAGGGTTCCCTTTTAAAGTCCAGTTTATATTCAGTACACTAGTAGGCAACATCAACATGTCCTGCACACTCTGTGAAAACAAGTGGGTCAAACAAGGTAGACATGCCAAAAAATTCTGGTAAAAACGGGTAATTTTGGTATACTAGTCGGGTTGGGCTGACTCGTCAGCAGATCATAGTTTCAATTTTGTAAATAATTAGTTTATACAGTATGATTCTTTATATGGTAAACGATTTAAAACATAGCGTTAGATCCGTTTTGACCCGTTTAATATTTAGCATTTTCTGTTTTGTATTTAACTACAATTCCCACACGAATACAACTTGTATTGACCCGTTTTCATATTGATACGTTGAAAATGCGACCTAGATGAGTAGTAGCGGTTTGGTTGTGTTTGGGATTGCTTATTTTAAAGTACTTAC
Source organism: Chrysanthemum seticuspe (assembly GCA_019973895.1). Classification (NCBI taxonomy): domain Eukaryota; kingdom Viridiplantae; phylum Streptophyta; class Magnoliopsida; order Asterales; family Asteraceae; genus Chrysanthemum; species Chrysanthemum seticuspe. Next base: position 47,899,708 of record BPTQ01000004.1, on the reverse strand, counting down.
CTGATTAAATATACATAAGTTTCGACCTGCTCATTTAGAGTAAAATAAGCAGATACGCATTGTTATCTGAACAGTCAAAACTACTAATGAATTTACAGCAGATAAGCACTTATAAAGCAGAATCCCAAACACCCGCCCGGTTCTTCTTGCAATAACCGAAACTGACCAAGTCACTTTGGTTCGGTTCTCGGTTCATATCCTTACACAAATTTGGTTTTCGGGTCGGATCGATTTTGGTAGGGTCGGCTCGGATCGATTTTGACTTGATGTTCAACCCTATACATGACTCACTCACTAATTGTTGCTTTGGAGATGACAAGGATCAAACCATTGACCATGTGCTTGTCAGGTGCAAAAATGCCCGCATCTATTATCAATTGAACTATATATGTGATTCCAAGCTTCGGTAACATTTTTCATACTAGCTTTAAATTAAGGGTCCTATGCAAATTTAATTCTTTGCTTTGTTAGAATTTAACTTAAAGTAATATTTTAGTAACATGACTATTAAAGATATTTTATTTATCGGGATTGTTAAACAAGTGCCCTGAGGGCTGAGGGCTGAGGACATCGCTTAAGTATATTAATTTAACACAAAATTGAATAATTCATTTAATGCACAATAATTAAAGTTATAAAATTACTTTAATTAATGTGATCTTGTATTTAATGAACGTAAACTTTCCTTGTTTAATCATATTTATTTATACAATTTTTACGTATATTTTAAGGGTAGTGTATATCGAGTCACTGCAAATACTCGTTCTAAACAAAAAAAGTAACTTTAAAATGTATTTGCTATTGCAAGACAGACACATAGAAAGCATTTCAAATCAATATAAGCTGTAATTACTATTTTTGAACACACAAACATTTAGCAAAAGCAATTCTTAACCACCTCTACTTGATAAACTTTAATGCTTTTCGTAAACAATATTCTTGAACGCAGTCTCTATCAACCACCCCTTTGATCGAATATCACAAGCTGAGAGTATCCAAGATAATCATGATACCTTGTTTAAGTATCCAACCCTAAATTTAGTAAAAATGGTACAAAGAACAAGTGGAAGAGAAAGACGTAATAAAAACAATGACTCTTCACACTATACACCATTTTAAAACCATCTGAACTTTAATTTCATCATCATAATCTAGGTGAGTTTTTCATCACCTTTTTTTTTGAAAAATAATATATATATATATTTTTTTAAATTATTGCATGTATAAAAAAACAAGAAACCCATTTGAAAAATGGGTTTGTTAAATCTTGTTTGTGTTTTTATGATTGTTGTTCAAATGGGGTTTTGGGTATCTGGAAATGGGGTTTTTAAGGTGCATCATAAGTTTAGTGGCAGTAAAAAAAATTTAACAGTTTATAAAGAACATGATTCTTACCGTCACCGGAGAATTCTCTCCGCTGTTGACCTCCCTATTGGTGGTGCCAACAGCCCTGCTTCTGTTGGGTAAGTCTTCTGTACTACTTTACAAGCACACATGCACACATACAGTATCTTAGTATATTGTTTTAATCTTTGTTTATATGATATAAAAATGTGGTTTTTTTCATTGTTTTAGTGTCATTTTGTGTTAACAATTGTGTTTTTGTAACCTTAAAAGTTAATCAAGAAGTAATAAGACATGTTTGGTTATAGTTTTGGGATAAACATAATTGCGTTTTTTAGAAAAGCCGATTTGAGTAAAATAAGGGGGTGTTTGTATGAGCTTAGTTTTTCGACTTATGGGCTTATGACTTACTAGTACTATTTAATTCATAAGCTCAAATTGATAAGCTTATAAGCCCAAAAAATTGAACTTATAAGGTTTTCAAACATTCATTAAGCTTATAAGCCAGAAAAATAAGCTTAAACAAATTAAACACCCCTTAAGTTGTTTTGAATAAGCAGTTTAAAACTTTTTTTTATCAATGTGATTATTCTTTTGTAGTGTCAAATTTACAAGTTTGGTGAAATGTGTTGTCTTTTATCGGTAAGTTGATTATTTGGTTCTAAATTAATATAAGCTGTTTGGATAAAATGCCGTTCAAAAAAAATATAAGCTGTTTACAATGAGTTACAACAAAATTAACTATATTTCATAACGATCGGGATCTTTTAGATACTATACACTTGTTTTAATTTGTAGTGTTTTAAGTTATGGAAGAACATGATTTTTGTTTGTATCTGATTAGTTTAATTTATGTTAGGTTTTAATGTTTATGTATATGATTGTTTATAGGCTCTATTTTACCAAGATCAAAATCGGTACTCCACCAAGGGATTATCATGTGCAAATCGATACAGGGAGCAATCTCCTGTGGATAGTTTGTGCCGGTAGTGAAAGCGATCATGGTGTATGTTTCTTCAAGATAGTTTGACTAAATTTTATTCCGTTAATTTAACAAAATATTCATTTACATTCCTATCTGATTCCCTTTTCCAGATCCCACTGCCACTATACGATCCTCTAAACTCCTCGAGTGCCAAAGAGATAACTTGTGGTGAAGATTTTTGTTCAGCCAGACTAGACCCGTCTAATAATAACTGTCGTATAGGGTCACGATGTTCGTATCTTGTTACGTATGGTGGTGGGTATTCAACGAGAGGATATATTGTTAGAGATACGGTGCAACTTGATAGACTATATGGGAACCTCCAAACGGATAGTATGAAAGGGAGGATTTCATTCGGGTTAGTTAATTGTTATATTACTTTAATAAGGAGATTAAAGAAAAGGAGTTATATAATCTAATGGTTACTGGCTTATTGCATAAAAGGTAACCGAATTTCGTCTGATTGTTTGTTTGGGTAACCATCCTTATTTTCACCCATGAAACCGCAGAACTTAAAAAGTTTCAGATTAAGCGACTCTGTACAATTTTACATGTCTGTAAGTTTAATCGATTTATACGAAGTTGTTTACTTTTTTCATTGGAACAACTCAGATGGTTGCTCAAAGCATAATTCAGCCCAAAGTTCAGGAGTGTTTAGGATTGCTTATTAATACAGTACTAATTTGCTTTTAATTGTTAAATATAGTAGTTACCAACATAGTAAAATAAACGCATAAGCAATTCAGCCAAACACTAAAAATGCTTATGTGCTTTAAAAATAAGGAGTTTAGCACTTAAATAATCAATGCCAAACATCCTCTTGGTTACTTTTACATATGCTGCAACTTTTGGTATTTGCTAAAAATTGCTATTTAATTCTAAGTCTAATTTTCTAAATTTTCCAAGATAGGTGTGGATCCCGACTATTAGATGCAGCTGAACAAGCCCTAGATGGGATACTAGGGTTTGGGCCATCAAATTCTTCCATAATTTCACAACTTGCTTCCGCAAAAAAGGTCAAAAAGACGTTCTCACATTGCTTGTCGGGTTATAAAGGCGGGATCTTTGCCATTGGAGAAGTGGTGGAGCCAAAAGTACAAACAACACCAATCATGCCTAATGAGTAAGCAAGCGTTTATATCTTTTATAAGTAACCTAGCTTTGACATTTGACATTTGACATTTGTTTTATGTGACGTATAGTAGAATCTATATTGTGTTCTTTGTTTGGTTTTTGCACAATTATGAACTACCGTTTTAGTCTCCACGTGCGATGAAGATCACACGTGAATATATTTTATTTTATTTTTAATAAAAGCGGTGTTTTCTGTTCTTCAAACATATATGTATGATAAATTTTGACGATTTTTTTGTCTACAATTTAGTGCATCCTTTAATATTGAGTTGATGGCCATTGACGTGGGTGGTGATTTTATACACATTCCATCAAGTTTATTCAACACACCATCAAAGCATGAAACAATAATCGATAGTGGTTCGACATTGGCTTATTTTCCCGGTAGGGTTTACAACCAACTAATGGAAAAGGTAAGTGGCATTGTGAGATATTCTTAAAAAAGTTTTTTACCCGTCACTATAATCTCATAATACTTGTAACCTAGATAATGGCCGCACAACCAAAAGCTCATTTTCACAGAATTGACGACCACGACCTCAAGTGTACTAACTACAGCAGAAAGTATGTGCGGTTTTACTTGATTATTATATTTTTTTCTTAATTTAGAAACTTCATATAGTATGATTTATACTTAATTTATCTGATGGCTAGATGTATCAACATTTTGAAGAATTACAATTTAACTTTGATACCGCAGTGTTGATGATGGTTTTCCAGTCGTCACGTTTCATTTTGCTGATTCGCTTCAGTTGAAAGTGTATCCCCATCAATACCTCTTTAGATTTCAGGTATATCGTCAGATTTAATAAGGAAAATTATTTTTATTATCATATAACGGTTGTATGTGACGTCTTTGACCGTATTATCAGAATAAAGATTGGTGCATTGGTTTTCTGAGCATTGACACGTCTCCACTTTCGCCAAAAGACATGACCTTGCTGGGAGGTTAGCCTTGAAATTCCATAAAATTTATGACCATATCTTTAAACGGTTTAGCTTGATATTTTCGAACTTTCGTTGGTAATTTGTTATCATTGTCTTGAACGCAGATCTTGTACTAACAGATAAGCTGGTAACTTATAACATGGAAGATCATACTATTGGATGGACAGAGTATAATTGTATGTAGTCATCTCTCATTTCTATCAGTTTTACCATGGTTGAATGGGTTGGAGAATGGTATAAATGATGTTGGTTTTTTCATTGTTTCAGGCTCATCGAGCATCAAAGTAAAGGATGAAGAGACAGGGAGGATGTATGAGGTTGGTGCTCATGACATTCCTTCATCAGGTCGTACATACATTTCTTCATCAGGTCGTACATGTGGCCCGGTTTTCATTTTGATGGTGTTTATAATGGCTACTAAAATGGTAATGTATTAGGAACAAATGGCAGGAACCGACCATGTTGTAACCATGTTATATGGTTATGTTCAATAAATAAAATATACTAGATATGAAGTTCAAATCTTGCTTCTTGTTTGATTGTGTTACCAACAATTTTTTTGACCATTTATAAATGGGTAGATTTGGGTTACACAGGGGAATAATGGGTAGAAGTATATATAATAAGAAGTAAGCTAATAAAAAGTGCATATGGCTAACAAGAATAAACTTTCTTTACCGGGAAATTTTCATAACGTCATTATATACGGAGCAATATGCGTACGTGAGTATGCATACGTAGGTTAGGGTATACATATACATTCATAAAGTTATTTAGATAAGGCTAAAGGAGTCAAACGTGAGTATGCATACGTAGGTTAAAGTATAGTATGCAATCATAAAGTCATTTAGTTAGGGCTAACGTAGCAATACGTGAGTATGCATACGTAGGTTAGGGCATACGTTTGCAATAGTCATTTAGTTAAGGCTGGCAGAGCAATACGTGAGTATGCATATGTAGGTTAGCGGTATACGTATGCAATCATAATGACTTTACAATAAGGCAGGCGGAGCATTATGTGAGTATGCATACGTAGGTTAATTAGGGCAGAGAGAGCAACACGTGATTATGCATACGTATACAATTAACCTCATTCTAATAAGGGCAGACAGAGCAACACGTGAATATGCATACGTAGGTCAAGGTACACGCGTGCGTGGATGTACATGAAGATTTGTACATGGAAATATGCTCATTCTAACTAGAAACAAATCAGAGGCATATCTTACAGAAAATTTCTTTTATATAGAAAGATTTAAGGTAGCAATAATTACATTTTACACAACTGATGTAATAAGTAGAGTGATTTTACAAAGTTTCCCTCAAAAACTGTACTAAAAAGTACATAAGCGCAAGAAACAAACCTAGTTGGTAGGCATCCCTTTGAAAGTCATCCTGATTCTGGAAGAACTGTAATAAAACATCAAATAAACCGAAAAGATTATTCAGTTTAACAATCAATTAATTTGATTAGGGTCATTTACTAATGATGGTGATTAGCAAGGTTAAGGTAGAATGAAATGATCTGTAAAGAAAAAAAAATGTACCTTTGTAGGATCGCCAGATGGATCTGGATAGATTTCCAAATTTTCTTTCTTTGGCGAGAAACGGCTTGAAAAGTTCTTGAGAGAATCAGAGAAATCTTTTGAAGATTCGATTGTAGAAAATAAACGGCGTGATGCCCAGAAATAAGCCTGAGCAATGGTTGATGATGAAGATAAATCCCAAGCCTCTTCATGCTCAGTAACTTGACCACTGATTTGATTAAGTGTAAACCGAGAGTTGACTTTAAGTATCACTGGTCCTCCTACACTAGCTAGCGGGTTCTTAGGGTTCCCTTTTAAAGTCCACTTTATATTCAGTACACTAGTAGACAACATCGACATGTCCTGCACACTCTGTGAAAACAAGTGGGTCAAACAAGGCCAATAAGTCATAATAGGTTGCGGTCATATACGGGTAGTTTGATATACTAGTCGGGTTGGGCTGACCCGTCAACAGATCACATTTCAATTTTGTAAATATTTTGTTTATAAAGTATGATTCTTCATATGGTAAACGATTTAAGACATAGTGTTAAATCCATTTTGACCCGTTAAATAATTAGCCTTTATCTGTTTTGCATTTAACTATTATCAAACAAATAGAGCTTGTATTGACCCGCTTTCATATTAACACGTTGAAAATGCGACCTAGATAAGTAGTAGGGGCTTAGGTGGTGTTTGGGATTGCTTATTTTAAAGTATTTACCTGATTGAATATACATAGAGTAAAATTATATGCATTGTTATCCAAAACACTCAAAACTACTTATCTATTGATAAGCAGATAAGCACTTATAAAAGCAGAATCCCAAACACCCGCCCAGTTCTTCTAGCACTTTACTAAGTAACATAGTTCGAGTTAATTTTGCATCAATTCTAATTCAAATGTTAACGAGAAGAAGACAATTCTAAACGAAACATAAATCCTCACCGCATTAGGTTTATCTAGTGCATCGGTTGACCATAACGGTCTCTTATATTTCTCACGTCCAGTAAAACTCCTAACTGGATCCTGCATTCAGTAATGTATAAATATTTAGCTCCACTACCAACATGGTTAAAATGATAATTTTCTGTTATTTTAACTGTCCGTTCAGAACCGTCGTATTTAATTACCTTATATTTTACTGACGCGGCATATGTTCCAAGAGCACGATTGCCCTCCCGAAGCTCAAGAATGTCACGTACCAGCTGTCTTGCAGTAGCTTCAACAGATGGGCTGCTTATGCATTCAAACTCATTGCACAATTCACCAAACTCCATACCGTCAACAATTTTGTCAGCCTCTGACTTTTCCGTAATAAGATCGGGAGACACTTCCGTAGTTTTAGAGTCATTTGCTACTGCAATAGATTTTCAAAATTATTTAATATTTAATGTCAGCATATAGAATTTTTCAGCGAGAATAACTTAAATGAACTTTGTTAACAATCCACCATCGACAGTTTTCTACTATTGTGTTTAGATTTACTGAATTTTTGCTAAAGCTAATAAGCACTTTTAAGGGTTTGGATGAAGGTAAAGAGCGTATGCTTATCAGCTTATCTAAGCTGTCTTGGTGGACTAGCTTATTCCAAAAGGGTTCTGCGTATGTGAAATACGCTGATAGTGATAAGCAAATCCAAACACAATCTCATACTAAATCCAATGTATCTATTATATACTTGAAAGTACAGTACTGAATGCGTATCAATCTTGAAGTCGAAAAGTATGTCCATCCACATCTAAATTCATAGCATACCTCTTACGGGATTATTTGGCATTGCTTTTAAAGTGAGTACACGATGCTGAATGATTACTACTCTACTAAAACTATACTAATACACGTTGTTGGAAATATTGTTTGGACGTGTCTGTTTGAAGTTGTTATCCTATAGCAAGTCATTTAAGTTGTTATCCTAAATCAATTCTATTGCTGCTATTCCTAAACTTATAATATAAGTTATGTCCCTTATCTGCAATGTAACAAAACACTAAAAAACGCGTATCTGCAACGTGAAAACATTATAGTATGCATATTGTGGCTAGTTTACAACATTAGAAATGTACATATGAATATGAAAAGTAAGCAAAAGTATAAACCTCGTGCTGCGAAAAGATGGCGCTGGCGATTGGAGGAGAAGGTAACGTGGTGGTTAACGGAGCGTAGATTGACTGCAGCGATGGAGGGGGGGTTTGGGGAAATGGCAGGCAGAGCAGAAGCAGAAGCAGTGGTCATTTCTGTATGTTTCCATTCTGCTTCTCATTTGGATTCTTCTTTTCTTTTTCTTTTCAGTGGATAATGTGTTTTTTTTTCTCTGTCAGAGGATATCATAATGCCACGTCATCACTATTTTAACTTACTTTTTCTGACCTCCATTTTGACCCTACATATTTATTTATTTTTATATAGGGTAAATTACATCGTTGGTCCTCAAAGCTAGCCCCGTTTCTACGTTTGGTCTTCCGTTCTAGCGTTCACTCTGTTTTAGTCCCCATGGTGGGCTTCTCACTCCCGTTTGGTCTTTCGTTCTAGGGTAAATTACATTGTCCACACACCACCACCACCCGCCACCGCAACCACCTCCACCCAACGCCACCACCACCATCACCGCCACCCACCTCCACCGCCACCACCACCCAACACCACCACCACCATCACCGCCACCCACCACCACCATCAATAACCTTGGGAGTGGTGGGTGGTGGTGTATGTGGCGGTTGTAGTGGGTGGCGGCGGTGAAGGTGGGTGGTGGGGGCAGTGGTGGCGGTGGTGGCGGTAGATGGAGATGGTGAAGGTGGTGGTTGTGGTGGGTGGGTAGCGGCGGTGGAGGTGGTGGCGGTCGGTGGTGTTGGCGGTGGGTGGCGGCGTTGGAGGTGGGTGGTGGTGACGTTGGGTGGTGGTGGGTGGAGGTGGAGGTGGCGGTGATGGTGGTGGAGGACTAGTGATGCAATTTATTTTCAAAAATAAATTGCATAGTTAGTCCTAAGGACTAACGGTGCAAATATTCTCTCTTTCGTTAGAAGATAACGGAGAAATATTTGCACCGTTAGTTCTAATTGACTGATTTTACTAGCAGAGGGATGTATTTGTGCCAACTTTACTAACGGGGGATGGTTTTATGCCAAAAAAAAGTTTATGGATGTAAAGCGAGACACGGGACAAACCACAAAGATGTATTTTGGACTTTACTCTTTTCTTTTCATACAAAACCTTATTACACTTACACCCTTGGTCCTTGACATTTCCCCAAAACCGCACCACCACCTCAACCACCAACCACCACCACCGATCTGATTTAGTGGTGGTGGGTTCCGATGGTGGTGGCGGGAGGTATCTTTGGACAATATATGCTTATGATGTGGTCTTTATAAACCTTAATGATATGTGTGTGCTGTAATTTTGGCATACATTTTTTAATTTATATTTTAACACCAATTTTTTATTTTGTGTATACAACTTTACGCCATGGTTTTTTCACAAAAAGTTGGCTAACTTAGCACCAAGCATGAATGAACAACGAAGTTTGTATCTTAATGGGTTTTTACCAAATACTTTCTATGGGACCAATTTGTCATTAGTCTTAAGTCACTCTTAACAACTAACTAGCTTGCAATAGACTATAGACCAAATGTGATTTATTTGAGCTCAAAAAATGTGTTTCACCAATGGATGTTGAATAAAAGTTGTTACAAATTTGAACTATGTGTTGAAATGGTGCATATATTCTTTGAATAAAATGGTACATTTTTCTGCAGTATAAAGATTTATATACATCACTCTCTTCTTGTGAAAAACAGGTCTTCAAGTGAGTAATGTATATTGGTTCACAATACTAGTACCACAAAATAAACTAAAATAGGATCATTTGTATGTACAAAGAACTTTCTTCTATCTCAGAAAATCATTCCAAAAATTAATAGGTCACAAGCATTGTTGCTAGTTTCGGATTCCTTGCAAGGCTTTTTAATTTCTCTAGTGATGGTGGGTGGTGGGTGGTGGTGGTGGTGGGTGATGGTGGTCGTGGTCGTGGGTGGTTGTGGTTGAGGTGGTGGTGGGGGGGGGGGGGGGGGGTGGTGGTGGGGTTTTGAAGAAATGTGAGGGACCAACAGTGTAATAGGGTTTTATACGAAAAGACGAAAATACCTATCGTGAGCAAGTCATGTGTCATACTTAACGAGGAAAAGTAACGCCAGTTACGTATAACAGAGGTGTTAGGACCAAACGGGAGTGAAAAAGCCCACCATGGGACTATTCTTGCATAACCCTAGAACAGAGGACCAAACATAGAAACAGGGCCAACTTTGGGGACCAACGGTTTAATTAACCCTTTTATATATTGTGAACTGAATTTCGTGTGAATTATAGCAGAAGAAATGTACCTTGCAACAATCACTGAATTTTGACTTTTTCCATTGACAAATACATGTAATCTGATGCATCACAATCTACGATAATTCAAGGAACTGTAATGGTTGGTTGTCTCTATAAATATACAAGGAGCTGTAACAGTTGGCTTGGGTGAAACAGGATAACCAAAATTTGGTGCCCAAGTGCACCCTCTATATTGCTCGTCCATATGTATATGCTGCTATCGTCGTACATCCACAACTCCACAAGAAGCATTCAGTACTACAAAGGAATTCGCACTTGCTGAACATAGTGCCAAACACAGGAGCTGAAAGCCAGCAAGTCTGATATGTATCTGAGCATATGGAATTGAATTAACAAATCAACTTACCTGCTTAGTGCTTAGCATCACATACAAACATAGTATTTAATGTTTTTCGAACGACTAACCATTATACATCACAGTATATTTTTACGAATGTAATATATTACAGTAGATCATTCTTCAAACGTAACGCATGATTACATGTACATGTAAACGCTATACTAGCATACTAATCATTTAAGAACAAACATATCGTACATGATCATGTGTCACCGCCTATCCTGAAACAAACACTCTGAAACTGATTATCAGAAACAAAACTGAACATATTGATCAGTCTTTAGACCTCATGCAACGGCTCTCTGTTCATCCCCTTCTCTGTGTTGCTTCAAAATGCCTTCACTTTTGATGTCCTATACATATGGAAAAAGTTGAAAAGAATTATATTTCCATGAGTAAATCCAGCAACCAAACTAGTAGAGCTTTGATAGATATGGGTTGTATTTCATTCATAACGGGTAAAACAAAAAAAATCATCTACCAAAGAAAACAGATCAACTGGGTCGAAAGGGCCAAACAGGTAGAAAGTCACCTTAAGCGTTTTCAAATGCTAGAAAAATCCTAAATAGATTAGTTTATAGAGCCTGATTACTGTATTACCTTGGTATTACTTTTTGTACATCATATTAATTCCTTATAAAATTTGAAAGAGTATTATCAGATCAACCCAACCTCACCAGACACGTTTTTTTACCTATACTTAAAAGTTACTCGACTGGACCCAAACCTATTTTGACCAAATAATCAATCCATCTGTTATGACAGCTCCTAACCCTATGTTATCTGCTGAGGTATGTTTGTGGGCATACCAAAATCAGTGAAAGTGAACTAAATTTTTAGCTATCGTACTTTCCACTTCATTGCAAAACAACAATTGTACTTGTGTATATGCAAAACCAAATACTTTTTAGTCCTTGTGTTCTAGACCCCCAAAATTGTAGCTTCACTGACTACAACCATTGTATTTCGTTAACTTTCTGTCATAATAAAATGCAAAATGGTGGTTTCCTGAAATTTTACAAGTATATCGGTTCTTTGAAATGAAATATGTTGATGACATAACACAAGGCCATGGTCACGTAACTGAGTGTTTAAAATATTGCATAATAAAGCTCTATAGAAGCGTAACTTATATTATATTATTATATGACTGTCCAACACTCCAACATATGATAAGAACCAGAAGCAAGCCTCATTCAATGTTGCAAAAGATTGTTTTGCATATAAAAATACACACATTTCATTTGCGCATTGATACACATGTGGTTGTAGGTCAATGACAAGAACAAACGTTCAAAATACAGGCATTCAGTCAAGTCTGTGGTATATGATTTTCATGAGAACAGATTCAAAGACACATGCTCTACTCCTAATCCAAATGTTTAAACCTAAATACATATCCCAAAAGAAATTGTTAGTGTAGCACTGTAGCCTATGAGGTAAGACACTAAACATTCAAATAAAGTGAAGAACATGTTCTCTTTGTATTCAAAATATCGAACAATAACTTTTAAATGTAGCTCTTTATCTCCCTATATGGCTATCAAAAACTAATGACAGAGAAAATATTTTGCAGTTGAAGATAGCTCGTTAGAACAAAAGTCAGATGTGCACACATTTTTGGACTAAAGGTAAATTACATACGTCTAACTCACACAAGATGCATCTTGCTTCCTACTAGCACCTACCCTATGTTGATAATACATATAAAACCAAAAAGTTGCTCTATCATCCTAGTTCAATGTACTTATGAGGAGATAGTAACCCAGTTCAGTCAAAAATCATAAAACTAATGAAATACATTTATTTTGACCGAAAGATCAAGCAATATGTTCTTCAACTTCAGAAATGGTAAACATATCTATGTATTTTTACAAAGAAAGGTGTTTGGTACAATTTTTTTAAAAGTGAGTGTGTGATTATTGCATTTTCAATTCTAAGACAATCCATAAATAGTGTTTGCAGAAGCTCAGTTTATTAACTGACAACACTTGCCGCTCGACACGCCCCACCATGAGGACAATTTTAGGAAGGGAATGCTAAGGTTATGCTCCATACAAACACAACAGCCCACTCAAGAAAATATCTGCCCATTCATGACTATTTATTCGCCAAGTCCTTCCCTCCATACCTACTTAGCTACTCAGCTATGGGTAGACCCCAAAGTTGCAGCCTACACGGTTTGAACCAAGCCCCACCCTAAGGATACTACCTTCTAAAGAGGAGTTGCAACAAAGTTTGTTCGGCTAACAGGATTATTCAGGTTAAATTTACATGTAAATCCTTAAATGATACAAAACCTATAAGGGGATAACCTGGCGGTGGAGGCTTGGGATTCTCCCGTAGAGATCCAAGTCCATGACACGTATGGTTACATTTATGGGTCATCCCACGAACAAATATCTGAGTCAGTACAGAGGAAGTCCTTGGCGAATAAAATAATCACATCTCCCGGTATAGGAAGACACTCTCAACATATTGTCCTTCGGGAATGAAGTGTGTGGGCCGACATTGCCAGTTATCAACGTTTGTAGATATAATTACAAAAACAACTAACAACAAACTTAACAATTTAATCACACAAATATCAACCAACCTTCACATTCACACCACGCGAACTCTCCTTAAATAATCCAAAACACTAAATCACCTAATTATCCTAACGCAACACTATTTCATGCATCTCATTTCACAAATCCATATCACATAATCACTTTCAAAACACAATCATCCAAACTATACAAACTATTACTCCCTTCGTCCTAAAATAACGTTAGCGTTTACTTTTCGAGTTGTGTCCACTACTAAAAGTAAACACTGGAAGTTTAATCGACTTTACCATATTATCCTTACTTTAAGTTATTATTAAAAACTTTTAACAAAACATTAATTAATTAGTGAACCATAAAACTGTCATTATACAAAAAGTAAAAAAGAGAACACAGTAATTATGCTATGTTTTCTTATATTGTGTGTTTTCTGTCAGTGGACAATTATTATGGGACGAGGGAGTAGTTAATTAGTGAAGGGTAAAACCATCATTTCACAAAAAGTAGAGGGGTAACAAATTCCACACTTAAAACGCCAAAACAAAAATCAAACCCAACTCACCTCCTCACCACGCGCCCGCTCCTTCACCTTAAACTAAGAAAGCAAAATCAGTAATAATTACTTTTCTTAAACTTTGTGTTTTTTGTAGGTGGACAATTTATTTTGGGATGGAGGGAGAAGTTAATATAGATGTGGCAAAATAGATGGGTGAGGTCGGGTCGCCTGCTATATGGGTTTGAGTCTAAACGGCGCCGGATCTAGATGGGTCTTCTAGAAGTATGGGTCTAAATGAGTTCGGGTCTAGACTAGTCTCGGTCATTTTCAAAAAAAAATTGAGTAAAATATGAAAAAAGTAAATAAAATAAAATAAAATAAAAAAATGGCCCGTTAGACCCGCCTAGACCTGTGGAGTAACTGTTAAATAATTTCACTTTCTATCAAACAACCAATCAGACCCATCTATAATATTCAGGGAGACCCAAATAGACTCATCCCCTAATATATATTTAGGACCCATGTTTAACCAACGGGTCTCTAATTGACACCTCTACTTAATTAACTAAATGTAAAGACCGTCATTCTACAAAAAAGTAAGAAAGAAAAAACAGTAATAATTATGTTTTTCTTAAACGTCTTAAACAAAAATCCAAACCCAACTCACCTCCTCACCACGCGCACGCTCCTTCACCACAACCATCTCCCCATCCCCACCCTCCCCCTCCCCCTCCACACACTCCCTCGGACACTCAAACAACGCCACCGCAAACCGTTTCCACACCACCCCCACATCAAAATAAATCACGCCGCTACTCGGGACATCAACATGAATCCCCTTGACAGGAAACCACAGAAACAAATCCTGCGTAACCACCCCAGTCAAATTCACAATCTCCCCATACCCAACCACGCCGCTAACTTCCACGCTGAACTTGACACTAGTTTCAAACTTGGTGCTGCAGGATGAGTTGAGGTAAAGTGTGAAGTGGGTTTGGTTGGTGGTTTGGTGGGTTGTTGTGAAGTTGGTTATGCCTGTTGGGAATAGGCCTGTTGGGAGGGCGTTTGTTGTAAGGAGGGTGTAGATTGTGTTTGGGGGTGTTTGGGATTGGGTTGTTGTGGTTATGATGCATGAGATTATTGTGATGGTGAGTAAGAGATGGTGGTTGTTGTTCATGGTTTTGGTGAATTTTGGAATTTTTTGGGGGAATTTGGGGAATTAGGGTTTGGGTTTGGAAAGAAAGGGGGAAATGGGAATGGGAAAGTGATGAGAGTGGAATTGGGATTTTTGTTGGAGGGAAATAAAATGAGAAGGGTAAATTGCATATATAATCATTAAAACTTGCATATTTGCATATATGTTCAAAACATACTTAAAATGCATTGTAAATCATGCAATAAAAACTTGTATTATGGGAAAATATGCAAGTTTTTAAGTTTTAGTGAGTATATATGCAATTCTCCCAAATAAGAATTATGTACTCTGTACTAACACGCACAGGTATCGCCACTTTTTCTTCTTTGCCTATTTCTTTTAATTTTGCAGAATTAAAATTTACAAAAATTATATGATTTAAGATGTAAAAAAATCAATTTTCACAGTCCATTTTTATTTGATCTAATATATGAAATTAATCCCAACAATTTAAAAAACTTACTTTCATCATTTTTTTCAAATATTAATATCATTCAAACCGTTAAACGTTAAGCGAAAAAAAATATATCATTGCGACGAACATTTAATTATTTTTTTATACATAGGCACTTTGATATACTTTCGATAAAAAAAAATCGTGTGTTTCACTTTTTTCTTTTTTTTTCGTTCTTTTACGTTATTAAAATTTCCATGAAAAAATTATATATGATATTACATATCATATATGATTTAACACTAATATCACATGTGATATTTAAATTAGTGTTTAATCATATATAATTTTTTCATGGAAATTACAGTAACGTAAAAAAACGAAAAAACTAAAAAAAAAACGTGAAAAGAATGAGGTTTTTTTTTTTTTTTTTTCGAAAGTATATCAAAGTGCCCGTCTATAGAAAGATAATTAAATGTTCGTCGCAACGGTGTAAATATCTTCATTTAACGATTAACGGTTTAAGAGATATTTGAATTATTAAAAATATGTGAAATAATAAAATGCTTTTAGACTCGGCCATTGATTTTTTTTAGATGGATGGTGGAGATGAATCCCTTGGTATGTAAGAAAAGTTTAGTATGTAAAATAAATCTCCTCAAATTATATTCGCATAATAATTTGACAACTAGATATGAAAGTTAAGAAAAAAGCAATGAAAATTATAATGTAATATGAACCACAACGTCAAGTCATTGTGATATCATTTTGTAAACTCTTTGTCGATGTAGCATTCCTCTTTTAAGATTAGTAATACTCTCTCTCTCTCTCAAATTTATAGTCGTCGTCTTCATTTTAAGATGCTCCAAAATAATAGTCTCATTCTTGTCTCAAGTCTCAACCAATTAAAAGAGATTTTAGTAAGTAGGAATGATATTTGATTAGTTGAAAAAGTGTAGTGGTATCACTTTTCTTAAACTTTATATTTTTTGACTGGCGACAATAATTTTGAGATGGAGAGAGTAATAATTTAAAGTGATGGTTGATGCGGCGATGGAAACACCGAAGTTTTACAATCCCTTAAACAGTGTACCTAACTGTTGTGTTGTAAACTTGTAATGTAGTATAGTTAAGGCCGGAAAAGATTTTTTTAAGAGAATAGCGTGATCGTTTGAATAAGGATTTTGGGAGGGCGTTGGTTGTAGATTGTGTGTTGGGATTGTGTTCAGTAGCGGAGCTTGACCATCGAGATTGGGGTGGCCAAAAGATTTCGAGAATAATATGTAACCATCTTATATAAAAGACAAACAAGTAAACTACTAATATTGATTACACAAAATACCAATAGACAACTATTTTTAAAAATCTTGAAGGATTTATACATGTCTAGTCTACTTAATATAAACGAAAATTACTTCAACTCAGCAAACCAAACACGAGGAGACCAAGTAAAAAAAAAAAAAAAAAAAAAAAAAAAAAAAAAAAAAACTACAACTTTGCAGGCTTCTTTTTATTTTAAAGTTTGACTTTTTTTCTCATTAGCCATATTGTTTTCAAGTTTTTAAGAGGAACCAATGTAAAATATATTTTTTAAATCCTTAAATTCATACAAATAGCTAATTGTGAGCAAAAATTTAGAGGGGGCCAGCACTCCTTCTAGCCCTTTAGATCCTTCGCCACTAATTGTGGTGTTGTTATAATGCATGAAATTATTGTGATGATTAAAAGATGGTGGTGGTTATTCATGGTTTGGTTTGATTTATGGGATTTGGTGAACTTTACGGGGTTTGTGTTGGAAAGGGAGAAATATGAGTGGAATGGGGGTTAATTTCATAAATATGTTAAAAAAAAATTGTGTCCACAATGTAGTCGAAAAATTTACAAATTTCTCATTTAGTCATGTGCGAACGTGCGACCTCATACAAAATTCGACATGTGACATGACTAAAAGTACCAATTTAATCACTCTTGAATCATTTGGGTACTCGTTTGTCACATTTTGAATGAGGTCGCACATTCGCAAAGCCGTCGGTCGAGCATGTAGTTCGGGTAAGACAAAATACAAGTGCTCTATCCGCGGTTGTTCGAATGTGCGACCCCATTCAAAATATGACAAGTGGGTACTCAATGATTAAATAGTGATTAAAATGGTACTTTTAGTCACGCCGCGTGTCAAATTTTGTATAAGGTTGCACGTTCGCACAGTCGCACAAGACCGAATGGGAAATTTGCAAAAAAATTGACTCCGTTGTGGACCTACTTTGAAAACTTGGCATATTTATGAAATTTTCTCTTTTTATTATTGTAATCTAATGGAGGGAAATAAATATTTTTTTTTAATATTTTTATGCCAAGACCTCTCGGCATATTTTAATGTTAAATCGGAATTTTACTTAGGATCATTTTTATTTTTGCAATATCCAGATCATGAAATCGGATCAGAAATCTACAATCTTACTATAATGTCATTTTCTTAATAGTTTTCGTAATATTATTTACGTGGTAATTCTACAAATTATTATATATCATAAACACAAAATTATATAAATGTTTTATGAAAATGTTATCATAAATTATGAATATTTAATGTTTAAGAAGATTAATATGTTGCTTTTTAAATTCTATAAAACATAATCCATAACATTGTAGTTTTTTAGTTTGTGGTTCGAAAAAAGTAAGATCATATTGGATTTAGATCTTAAGATCATCTGATCAAAATCGAGATCTTATAAGATCTTAAGCTTACTAAGATCATACGTAGAATTCGAATCATTTTTACTTTCTAATATCGTAAAATACTAAAATCAAAATTAGGATCTTTACAATCATGCTAAATGGTCACAAGATGAGCTATTAGCATTATTTAAGCATGATTTTTATGTCAAATTGAAAATGCACCCGTGTAGTTGGACTACTTTATGCACTAAGGCGTCACATTTTCAAACTTAATATGCAAAAAAATAAATAAATAATAATAATAATAATAATAATAATAATAATAATAATAATAATAATAATAATAATAATAATATTGGTTATGGGTAAGTGTGCGGATATTGGTTATGGGTTTCTTCCCTTCTCATTCTCCTCTTTTGGAGAACTTGAGAAGGATGCTGTGACTTTACTGAAACGGATCCGGAAGATCTCTGTGACTCAAGACATTGGGGCACGTGCTGCTGCTCATATTTTTAGTAGGATTAGTTAAGAATATTTCGTTAATTTAAGTAATACTCCATTAAGTTATTACCTCCTACACATTTAAATTTGTGTTTGAACATTTTACCTCATTTTCTACCATCATACATCCAACACAAATACCTTCATTAAATATATATTTAACTCAATGGCACATAACATATTTGCATCTCTATGCACACTAATAAATAAAGAAAATAAAACTCTTATATTAAACTCAAGTTACATCTCCTGTGTTTAAGGGTTTTGCTTTTAATATCTAATTATGAAATTATAATATGAACATAAGATATATTCATAAGCTTATACAACAAATACATGGGTTTACAGTTTAATTTTTAACCAAATTAATTTGTTACTTCTCATCATATGGTCTATCTACAAAAATATCTAGAGCTCCGGGTTCCATTCGACAAATAAATTAGCTAAGACTCAAAATCAAACCTAGTATTATGTGTTCTTCATAGGGGTGTCCATGGTACTGGAACCGTCTCGAACCAGAACCGAAACCGAAAGAACCGAGAACCTAAAATAAAGAAAAAGTGAAACCAAGAACCGTCCCAAGTTTTTCGGTTCGGTTACGGTACGTGAATTTTCAGTAATTTCCATGAGTACCAAAGTGTTAAAAAAATATGTTTAGATGGATGTGAAATTACGGTACTTGGTTCGTAGAACTTCGAAAGAAGTTGACAGCCTTAATAATATTCCACAGCTTGACTTACAAACAAACAAAAAAACTTATATCCGATAATAACAAAAAAAAAAAAAAAAAAACCTAACAGTAGCAGTTACCTTTTTACTGCAGATAGAAAATATTTTAATTTATCAATCATTCATTATCCACGAAAATAATTGCAAATTCATTAAGAATATTATATATCAATCATGGTGACTAGCTTACAATAACTTACATGGTGATAATATATCACGCAATGACGCCATAATCGTTAATTGTTTCTCGACTTTTATCATTAAATCTTATGAACAATAAAAACCAATAGTTAATTACAACTTCTTGTTACTGAGCAACAAAATTGTTCAATATGCGGCTATACGCATACTCGACATTCCAGTTTAGAAAAAGCTTATTTTCATGTTGATGAATGATGTTTGAATCTTTAAATGGAATCTATGGATTAAAGGTTAAGGTTTATGGGGTTTTAGGTTTAGGTAGGATTTTTTCTATTTTTTTTAAAGGCCGCATACTTGCATGTACACAATGTCTCAAACAAACCTTATAAAATTACATATTTTCATAAAAGTTGGTTCTTTTTGGGAAAGTAACAGAATTGGACAGTTCAGACCCGAACCGTCTTGAGAACCGAAATTTTAGAATTTTAGAAACCAAGAACCGTACCATGGTTTTAGTATACGATCTCATTCTCGATTCTTATGGTTCCTCAGTTTTCTTTGACACCCATAGTTCTTCATATGCATATCTTATATAAATTAAGATTGTAGTCATTCTCGACCTCTGTATAATCCATTCATCTTCTAATCTTGGTGAGGTATATACCGTGAGTAATTTAATTCGTGTACATCGCTTGCCATTTAGACCCATAAAGATACTATATGAGTCCGAGTCGGACTCAAATACCTAGCAATAAGTGAGCTAAACGGATGGATGGCAAACATGCTCTAACGGTGAATGTTTAATGGCAAATAAGGGTTGTTCAAAAGGTCAGTGGCAAATAAACTCTTTTGGCAAGTCTTCATTGGCAAAATTGCTCGTTTAACCTTTTAGTGAAAATACACAACATACGAAAAATTCTCGCGTGATATATAAAATGAATTTGATTCACGTGTGAATACGTGTGAATACTGTACACGGATGAAAATTATACTGGTTTTCTTTATGAAATAATGGGAATATAATGAACCTGACAATAGACCCAACGATTTTTTTTATTTTTTTATTTTTTTAAATGAACAACGGGTTTATATGGAAAAGTGATAACTTGTACGTTTGTTGAGCCAATTGAGTGCCCACTTTTTTTAGTATAAAATTTGAATGAAAAACAACCTAAGTAAAACACAAGTCCTTGAATGTTATAATAAATTCAAGGAGTCATTCTCAAGAAATCCTTCAGAGTCTAAGAAGAAAGACTCACCACAAACTGATACGGAACTTAAAGAGTGAAGATAAGGATCAAGATGATGGAGTTAGTGTGTGATGACAATAACACACCGACTTCATAAAGAACTCCTCAACTCACTGAAGACATTCTGAGACTTTAGCATTTTGGTAGGATGTTTAAGTCTCTAGTAATTAGGCGGAAAATATTTTGAAGAGATAAGTGAAAGGTACTTATCACAAAGTAGAAAATTTATTTAGTTGGTAAAAGTACAAACAGTTATCATCACTATTCCACTATAAATACGTAGTGTCATATTAGGAATAGAGGAAGATGTACAAGATGTACTTTTGCCTGATGACACGTATCTTTTACCCTACGGGTTACCACTTTGACCTCGCCTATAAACAGAGTATTGTAAAGAAGAAAAAAATATCTCTCACGTTAAAAGTTTGCAACACTTTCAAAAGCTAGTTTTCCTTCTCCAAATAGAACTAAGTCCTAGATTTTATAATCTATGAAAAATGATACATGGACCTAAACTTAGACCTTAAATCAAGTGTCAGCATCCTGATAGCTGCAGACAGTGACCCACTTATTTTACAACCCATCTGGATGATGCTAAGTAGTTTTAGGTCTAAGTTTAGGCCTAAATTTAGGTCCATGTATCATTTCTCATAATCTATTGGTTTAGCATAGTTCTTACTTAAACACATATTTTGGTTTGTGTTTAAGCTTCGTGAGGAGATCACTATACATACTTGTCATTCAATCCCAAATGTTATTCCACAAACACTTTGATAGAATTCTGGTTTATATCAGTAAAGAGTTTAACGTTGAAAACTACATTTGTGTGTTTTAATTGTTCATTCATATAAAATGTTATGTGGTAAACTAATATCTTAGACATGTTACTAAGTTGTTTAACTTTCTAATAGTTAAATAATTTAGTAAGTGGGATCAATAACTCGTTCAAAAAACAAAAAAAAAAAGTGGGATCAATAACGTTAATGTTAGTCGTAACACCTCATGAGTATACTTAAGACATTTTCAAAGATACTGAAGAAGTATTTGAGTCTAACGAGCATGTTAAACTAATATGCACGTACAAGTTTACAATTTTTCCTTGCGAGGTTCATAATATACTTACTTTATGTCAATTTCGGACATCGACTAAAGGTTGACGAGAAAACCAAATCATGTGTCGACATAAAGAGATAAAACAACCACAACCGCTAGTTCACAACCCCCACACGTCGTTAAATCCATAGCCTAGTATGTCGTTGTTCAATGTTTAGGAACTTTTGAGGCACTTTTATCAATTTATGTCGATGTCTTCCAAGTAATAACATAACATATACAAATAATATTATATTCAAGTATCAAATTTTAACACGACTTTATTTTTTTCTTATGGTTTTATTGCAATTTTTTTTCTCTTTTACGTCGAGGTACTTTTAAATATCGAATTCTAATAGAATCATGCCTATTGGAGTAATCATGGTAGTTGGCTCGACTATCTCAAGATTTGCTACTATGCTGAAATTACAACTCACAAAAAGTTGTCAGTAATCACGTTTAGATGGTAATTTTGGTTTTATGTGAATGCATTTCGATTACTCTTTCAATTACGTTTACCAAATGTTTTAAAAGTACTTTAAACCTCACTCAAGAGACACACTTTTCGTAATAATACATGCCGCTTTGATGATGTTTGGCCATTTACCACACAAGCACATATCAGAAAAGAAAACGACGAATATCTTTGTTTTTATGACACAATTTCTCAGGCAAACAGGTTAGTTATTTCAAACCACTAATATCATTCCGTAGAAGACAACTCTTCAGTCTAGAACATGTTCTAATATTTCCATCACATAACTGCAGTCCATCAAAGACATAACTTCAGCATACATTTATACGATACAGAGGATATAAAAAGTGCTGCAATCCTGCACTAGAAACTCCCAACATGGCGATACATAGAGCTGCTGCACTAGAAAATGAAAAGGTAATCCAACGAAACCAAATACAAAAGCATAACTTCTTCTAGTACCCAACTAAATCCAGCAATAATCTTAAAGGTGAAACACCAACTGATAAAAAACAAATGTTTGCGCAGGGACTTGAAAAGAAACCTTCTTTCATTTGATCCATGGCTTAGTATCGGTCATAACGCCTGCAATAAGTTCAGACACATCTCAATGACTACTATGTATGATGTTTGGTTACTCCTCAAATATTATGTGATAGTAAAAAGTCATAATTAATTGATAAAGATGTAATGAGACATCAAAATAAGATATAAAAATGGAACCTTGGTCGATCATAATCGCGGGCACGTTCCCTTGACCGTGAACGTGATCTGTGTCGACTCCTTGAATCACGATCATAGCGGTCATAGCCACGACTACGATCATTGTGCCTATCACCACGATCTCTGCTCCTGCGATCACTATCCCTTAGACGGTCACGGTCACGGCTACTTGCACGGTCCCGATCTCTGCTACCTTCACGCTCAAGATCCCTGCTTCGTTCTTTTGATCTAACCAAATTTTCAACAATTCTCCTCAACATTAGAAATCTAACCATTGGCAATAGGTGGCCTATTTTTATACATGTACTCACAAATGGATCGATCCAGAATATATCATTACCCCTACCGGGTCAAATAAAATAATTAGCTTGAACTTGAAAGGATACGGGTCAAACAGATCAAATTTTACCAAACATGTTGATGTTGATTATCTCGTTAATTATTTTGTTTATAAATTACTGTAAATTATTAAATATAATGTGAAGTAATATAATTTGACAAACTAGTAATCAATAGAAAATGCAAAATACTGGACACAAAAAAGCCAGTTTTGACCCATATGGAATTCATTGCCTGTTTTAATCTGAAACCTATCTCATCCGCTCTGTGCTCATCATGCCACCAGTAGTGTAGCCCCAAATTTTGCGTTCATTAAAGGGACGACAAATTAGAAAAAACATACCTTCGGTCTTCTTCTGGAGCCTTCCTTTTATTGCTTCTCTCTTCCTGACACAGTAATGACAAGGGAAGTACACATAAGTGGAGCTTCAGAAGACAAAGTATCGCCAATATATAGCAAAAAGCTTGAAACAAAATGACACTGCTAATTCAGGTGCATAAAAGTGAACAATAAATGGATAAAACAGGATATATTACCATAAGATCAGCTAACTTCTCACGAATCTGCATATAGCCCAGATGAAGTTTTCCTCCAAAATGATCCGCTAAGCGACGGTCACTGAGAGACACGTTAAAAGAGAATAACAAAATAATTTGTTGAATTAAACAAATATAAACATGACCAGCATAATTAATACAGATATGTTATAAAATTATCCAGCAACTATTTAGCTAATTGTAGGGATGATCAACAAACATAGTGCAGAAATATAAAAACGCACATTCTTTAGCTGCAAAAGTTTATCCCTCGTAAAACTGGGCCCAAAAGCCTGCTGGTGACAAGGAGGTATAATCGCCAGGTCAAACACTGAAGTACTTTAAACCCAAAATACTAGTTCTTGGTCATCCTTTGCATAACTATTTCAATCAACTATTCACCATATAAAAAATAAGAAGTTTACCTGTCATAAACACTTAGAAAAGCTCCGCAAATGTCACAAACACGTAACTTCTGATCAGTCTGAAAAAGCAAATCAGGATGCATTAGCCAAATAAGCTCTTTAAGACGAGGCTTTTTAAAAGTAGGCTACTTTATGTAAAGAGCTTTTTCATCGGTTAAAAGCTGCAAATTTCTTGAAAACATTAATAGGACATAAAGAACTTACAACTCGCACATCCGCAGCAGTATACTTAGCGGAGTCTGTAGGAGGTTCCTGACGAGGAGGGGGCAAATGAATTGAAAGCTGCAAAAAAAAATGGAGTAAAAAATCAATATAAGAGAACATCCAACTGAAGTATATACTAGAAAAATAGAACAATGCAAAACCAATATAAGCTTTCGAAATATACTTTTGGCATAATAACAAGTTTAGTGACCCCGTTTTTTATTAAATAAAACTTTGCGACCAAACTGCAACAAAGTAATGCCATGTAGATGAGAAATGACGTGACGCTGGTGTAGCACATAGGTGGAACCATTTGACATTATTCTTGAAAAAACACTAGAAAGTAGACCGGGGTCTTCAAAAGTATCTAATCCTAGTTTATAACTTTTACCATCGTGTACTTTAGTTGTTCAGTTTAAGCATTGTCCTAGTAAAATTCTGCCTTTTCCTGAGGTTAAGGTGAATCATATGTAATTCTCAATCACTAAAACAAAACTTCGATTTTTGTGCCAAAACGTACACACTCTAATCTGGGCACCTAATGCAACTTAAGTCTGAGATCAAATGATACATGTTCAAGTGTTCAAGAGTTGTCATTTCAAGCATTTAAACAAATATGAGCATCGTATTCCAACACCGTTTAAAGCTAGATCTGAATTCAAGCTATAGACACAATCAGATGTGAAAACTCAAGACCACATGGTATCCATCCATAAAACCCAATGTAAAACTCACCCATAGGTCTCAATCCAACTTCAGGGGTCAGTAATGACAAATGCTGACAACTTGAGTGCCCTTTATACTAGAGGCGGAAAGCGACACGATAGGCATGTGTGGCTTATTGGGTAGCCAACCAAGATGAAGTCAGGTTGATAGGTCAAATTAGATATGAATCAAAACCATTTGGGCCAACCCAACACTGTTTGTCCATTTCTTGAATAAAACAATTTGTATGGTTATATGCATTTATAACAGACTATGAAAAACTTTCAACACGTTTAACATTTTAATTGAGTCTGTGTGGCGGTGGGTTCAAACCCCGTGGATTAGTCAGCCAGAAAGGTCGGAAATCATGGTTACCAAAAAAAAAAAAAAAAACTGGTCAACTCACTTGACACATTCCTCCTTTAGAAAGAAAAAAACAAGTATTTGACCCGTTTGCAAGAAAAGACAACCCAGATTATCCAATGTATCGAAATTGACCCCTCTATTCTATATATGTAACCATTCTTGCCAATCTCCCATTCTTCATCAGGTCAACCCAACAATGAATTATGACATAAAACCTTCTTATGGACTAGGGAGCTCACGTTGAGCATGTCTATTAGAATTCAGCCAAGTAGTTTCAGTGTGTATCAATCTACATCCGAGTACCATCTATACAATCTTAGGCTTCATATTGTCTTATAGCAACAAAGAATTTGGATGATTGGACGACCTAGTCTCACTATTAACACAATAGAATTGGCAAAGAAAAAACATACATCATGTCAATTCACGCTCCATGGGAGATTGGCTTGACCTAGAATGCAATCATATTCCATTGTGGAATATACTAGCTGAACTCTACGATAGGGAAAAGAACCAAAACAATTTAAGTGGGAAGACGAACAAAATGCAGAATAGAGCCAGTTGAAAAAGAATATAAATGTCTCAGAAAGTACGAACCTTTTTAAGCGCTTCAGCCTCTTCCAGTGCTTTTTGGGCTTCGTCTAACATTCCTTGCTCGCCTAGAAAATGAGACCAATTATTTTCACAATTACACATGCAACTAGAAACTTCTTTTATATCCACATAACCTATATACCCACTGTAAATAATATTAAATATATACAACCAATAAATTATGGTGGACTAGTTGTAAAAACCAGATTACGGAACCTAAATATTTTTTTAAAAATGCAACTTACCAAGTTCTTCCGCCTTTTTCAGCTTCTCGTTAATCAACTCCTGAGTTCGAGCATCGGGAGTGGCCACAGGCAACGGTGCGAGTGGTGGCGGGTTTGGAAGAGGTTGAGGTAAAGAAGCTCGATCTTTATTAAATGCATCTAGTAGAAGCGTCGACTGGAACAGAAACAAAAACATTCAGATGATAAATTGCCAATAATCAAGCATGTCAGTCTGTTAAATTATTATGTTCACGGGAGCAGGCGCACCTGTTTGTCAGCTCTTTGAGTTCTGAATTCTTCAACCATCTCCAGAGCTCGAATCTTCATATCTGCTTTTCCTTCCAGGTCTACACGCATAGTAAAATTAGTAGAGAGCAGATGAACTGAAATGCTTAATGAGCTATATGAACCTAGACATCTTTTGTTATTATCAGGACGCAGACATGAATGCCTGCCTCTTTCAAGCATATAAATCAGTCATTAAAAAACTTTAGATTTTGCATACACGCTCTTTTTGTAAAAAAAAAAAAAAAAAAAAAAAAAAAGTGGCTTATATCCTGAAAAATGTATAAAGTTGACTTGTAAAGAAAGAACTTACCATATAGATCAGCTTCTTTCAGCTTCTCCTTTATTTGCTTTGACAACTCAAGAATCTCAGGTGTCTGCACGTACAACATATTGGTAAATTTGACAGGTATATGATTTGATACAAATGTGCATAAATAAAGGGTAATCCATAAAAGAGCTAAAGGAGTGAGTTTAATCCACCTGTGTAACCTCTGACACAGATATCGCTATAGCTGCTTTAGCATCCTCCTCGCTGAGACGTTTCAAAGCTCTGGCAATTTTTCTGTCGCATTCAACAATGAGCCTGTCTATAACATCCTCTAATTCCCTATCGTAGTTGTCTTGGCCTTTCGCCTTAGCTTCTTGGTATCTGATTGTGGTTAAGTAGCAATGACATCGAAAACATTCAAATCTCACATATCTTATATAAGAGCCAAAATTTTGTACATGTAACAGCACTTTTAGTCTTAAAAACAACTCCAACATGTAAATCCTAAAGTGACAATAACAGGCATGTAGCAAAGTGTAATCTATAAAAAAAACCAAGCGAGACAAAGTTCGCCAATCCTTGTCCATTAATCTCAAACCTGTTCCCAACTTCCCAAGCAATAAAATGAAACATGCAAGGTCTAGAAATCATAAAAATCGCTCCTTTGATGAGATAACATGCTCTTGATACCCTTGAATAATAATCTACATAATAGCCAAAAAAAATATAATAAGGGTGAAAAAAAGGATACTCTTTCCTCAGTTGAAATGAGTGCACCTTCGGGCATGGTCCCATGTCCATTTTCTGAAGGATGAAACATGGAAAATTAGAGTAAGCATCGGGAAATTAGTCACCATAACAAAAAGTACAGCTCAAATTATATGCACAAGTTGACTGTAATAAGGCAGAAAGTGAAACATAATGACATAACAGTAAAGCATATAAATTGTTCGTTAAGACTACCATCTTTTCACATTACGCTTTCTCTAATTGCAAATAGTGTCGAGTTTTCATTAAAGCCCTAAAAAAACACTAGCTGGCTGGCTGCAGTAAAACCAACAGAATCTAGTTTCAGTTCATTATGTGGCCAGGGTATTGGGAACGTGTTCAAGAAATCAGCACTTGGCTTATTCTTTCCTATAATCCTATTCAAGCATTAAATTTCAACCAGCATCAATAATCTCCAGTAAGCTAACTTTTAGAGTCTCCTACCCCTCTTACATATGTTCTCCTCATACGTTTTAAATCAATACTCCACCATTTGGCAGCGCAGAAAGTGATAACTCCATGAAAATACTCTAAAATCCATTTTTTTAAGAATAATGCTCGAAACTATCATCTAGACTTTGCATTTAAATGTTCACATATATAAACAAGAGTTAGCTTCCATGAAACTGAGTCAATTCGAGTCTAGCTGAGCTATAAAGTGATAATTACCCCACCAAACTCGACCTCTAAGTCAACACTCAGATGAACTCGAGTCTACTTTAAACCTTGACAGTGTTTTTCCCGGCTCCGCTCAATTACACTCCTATGCATAGCCTAAAGAATATCTTCCGCAAAACTAGCAATATGTAGTTACTATTAGCTGTTTGTTCTACAAAAACGTTTGGTGATGCCTGTAATTATAAAGTGTAAATTAACATAAAGGTAAACGCTTCTTTTATTAGTGTTTCAAATACATGCGTTTAAACAAGCATTATATTCTAAACGCCAAACGCAGCCTATTTTATATTATTATCAATAAAAACAATAGGGCAGATATTCATCTATAATTCCAATAAAAGCTCATTCACATCTTCAACCGACAACGCTTTTCACAATTGTCATAACCTAATTCATTTATCAATCCTTTATTTATCGAGTATATAAAAATAGTTACTGTTAGTCGTTGTCTTATACTCTTATATAAGAGTTTGGTGACATAGATGTATCTGTAATAATTATAAAGTGCATAATAAACATAAAGCTAAACACTTTTTTATAAGCGAGTGTTTAAACAAAATTCAAAAGGTGAACGCTCAAGCATTATTTTCTAAACGCCAAACACAGCCTAAATTATATCATCAACGATAAAGAGCAACTATTAGCTGTTTGTTTTACATAAATGTTTGGTGACATAGCCGTATCTGTAATTATAGAGTGTAAATTCACGTAAAGCTAAGCGCTTCTTTTATTAGCGTCTCGAATACGAGCGTTTAAACAAAATTCAAAAGGTGAACACTCGTTACCAAACAAGCATTATATTCTAAACGCCTAATTCATATTATCAACAATAAAAACCACGGGCACATATTCATCTATAATAATTCATATAACTAACAATACAAGCCCTAGAATAGGAGCGTAAATTAACATAAAGCTAAACGCTTCTCTTATTAACGTTTCAAATACGAGCGTCTTATATTCTAAACCCCAAACACAGCCTAATCCCTATAATACAAATTATAATCATTAATTATAAAATAATTAGCGTTTCGAATATCGCTTACAGTGAGCTGAAACAATTCATGAGGACACAATCCGACTAAAAACAATCGGCACACATCACGATCGTAATACTTCCGATTAACTTCTGTGACGTCACCGTTACGGTTCGCTCCCATTAGTACATCCAGCTGCTTACGTATCGCGTCCATGGTGGGGGGGATGGTGGATTCGTGTGCGTGAGCCCACGCGCTGGTTAAGTTAGGGTTTTTGTATATGTTTTGTGTGTGTTTTGATAAAGAGGGTAATTGGGCGGTTTTTATATTTGGGTCAAGTGAAGTGGAGTGGTGTTTGGTGGGGATAGAAAGGCCACGAATAAGTAGGGGTGTTAGACGGGATCGGGTTCGGGTCGATTCAGATTGAGGCTAAGAAAACATACTCGAACCTTATATTATTTAGAATTCGGTTAATCGAGTTTGGGTTTATTCGAGCTAAATATGAGCAACGCGAACAAAATTATTAACCTGAGTAACTTGTCACGAATAGGCTTAATCAGGTTCGGGTCCAGATCGGATCGACTCTTTGACACCCCTAGATTGGTGTATAAAGTGCACTTTGGTTGAGTCAATTCGAATTTTGTTAAGTTTGAGAGTCAGTTTTAAACTCAAGAAGCGAGTTTGAAACTTGGCTTACATAATTGTGTGATAATTTCGAGTATGTTGACGACGTCCTCATATCTGTTATTGACAAATTCGAATGTTAGAACAATAGAAATTGGATCGAAAGATATTAGGGTTTTATAGTTAGGATTTTTGTACAAAAGATCCTAATCGGATTTGCCATGCGTTCCTGTAAATCAAATTAGATATAACTTTGAATCAAATGAAGAAGAAAAATAAGCTTGTTCGACTAAGATTAGAGTTTTTTTAGAGGCGGGGAAGAAGTGCATGTTTAGGAAGAAGGGCATTTATGTTCTAATGGGTTTAAGCTTGCTTATGTGTGTGATGGTTTGTTTTTGGCAATTTTGCAAATTGTTCCCTTTGCGCTTTTCAATTTCTTTTTCACTTCAATTGAATTCCTCGATTTAAAGAAAACTGAGTTCTCTTATTATATAAAAGATAATAATAACATGTAGTTTTAACAAATGATATGATATTTACATGAATCTAAAGCAATAAACAAAATCAATTTATTGACAATAACAAAAGCTTAGAAAAAACTATAAGTCCATAAAAACAATCTAAATCTCAAAAGTATAGTCGATGTAGATACTCATATTTTAGTTTGACAAAAAGCAAAAACATGTCAAAAGAGCATGATAAATAGTGAATAATAGTAAATGAGATGTAGTAACTCGTAAAGATACACGTCTCGATTACATGTTCATCTTTTCCGGCTTGAATTTTTTGTTCTAAATTTGTCACGATTAAACTTTTCAAATTCTTGTATTAAATAAAAAGGATCTTCTCTTACCGGTTATATTTTAATTGCGTCATGATAATCACTATAGTTATTAATGTGTCGTTATTTATTTTACACTCTTAGGATGTGCTTAGCATGGCCAAAAAGACTTTTACTAGTAACCTAAACAATAATGGGGTAAAGATCGAGTGAAAGAAAACTTAAAATGAGAAGAATGAGAAATGATTATAACCACACGTTTAAGATGCATCGACTTGAACTATATGCCTTTCTATTCATTTATATGCACCCCATTTAGTTTCAAAAATAATTATAAAATGAGAATGATACAAAGTAGTATTATCAAAACATTTGACATGTAGATGCAAAATTCTGATGAAATGCATTTATTATGTATATGAATATAGTTTGAGTTAGAAGGTAAATTAGAATTCATTTAAATGAATGAAGATGCATATAATTTCAGTTGATTCAACTTCAATATGTGATTATAATCATCTCTCATTCTTTTTATTTTAAGTTTTCCTCTCGTTCTTAATAACAAAGACATCATGATTTCAAACAAATTTAAAGTTTTAAATATATTAGACGAGTACCTGGCAAAACAACGGTGTATAGTAGCAAATAATTATACTTGCGAAATCGTGATTCTAGTTTGACCCTTGATGAAAAATTTACGGGTTCAATTTGTAGTTATAGCGAGAAAAAAGTTTATAAGTTAAAAAAAATGATAAAAAATTAATTATGAAACAATATTAAAAATATTAATTTAGTTGCTGATAATTTTAATATTTTTTAAAATTACTCAAATTTAAAATATATTTTAAGTTTAAGTATTACCACTATCAAATCTTTTATATAATAAAAGAAAACCTTAAGTGGAGACTTTTGTATTTCGAAAAAAAAATATTTCCATATTAGCTAATAATTAAATTATTATTATTATTGTTGTTATTATTATTATTATTATTATTATTTTAAAAAAAAAGTTTAATAAATAGAACTTACTTATTTCCTAATTTGGTAAAAGGTTTCATAAATACGCTTATTATAAAAGATGTTGAAAAAAAATCTAAAAAACACATGCACTGGAGAGTTATTTTGAAATAGTTTTGGACCCATATTTTAACTATATTACATTTATTGGGCCTCTTAGGAATAGTAATTTGGTTTTTTTTTTAACGGGCCCCGTGGGTTATTTGCTTTACCCTACCCGAACCACTGCAATTCATCTTCACTCACAACATACGCTTACCTTTTAGATCCGATTGGGCGTGACTCCCGAAAATTATCCGGCGATTTGAGGCTCCGAAAGGGAAGAAATTCTTCCTTGCTACAGGCGATTGTGAGGGGGCAACTGTTCGTAGCAACAGGAATAATTTTTTTATGTTTAATTTGTGGATGGCCTCTTGCCATTTGTTCCTTGCTACAGCTCATGTTATTTTTCCTCCACATCTTTTTTTTGACTTCGTATATTGTCTGATTGTTGTGGCTGAAGTTAGGTAGATCAATTAAAAAGGTTAATATATTTAATAGGTGGACAAATGACGTGGCCAAGTAACTGCCAAAGTGGCAGTAACCGGTTGAGGTGGAGGTAAAATGACAAATAAAAGACAAACTAGTCGGGTTTAGTAGCCAAAAGGGCTATTTTTTTTATTCGCTACGTCAAACTACTTTTTGTGACAAATATGATGCTTTAATAGGTTATTTGCCCTTTTTATAAATATGAATTCAAAAACTATACCTGGCTCTCAAAACATTTGTGTGCGGTCATGTGAGAACCTCATAAAAAACAATGTTGCAAATATACATGGGTTTACTGGATGTCGAACGCGTGAGGTCATTGCACCCGTTGTGTCCGCCTGTGAACTGTATGCGTTTAGGTCTTTCGTTGCACCAAACCATTGCTGTGGCACGGTTAGGCTGGTTATTTTGTTATTTGTTGTCTATAGAGTTACACTTATTGTCATGTTTATTCTCAGAACATTCATACACTTATGTTGTTTTTTCGTATGCAGGTGTTGTTCAGGAGCGACTCATGCGCAATACAGGCCAACAGATGCCTTTATATTATAATGGTCATACAGGAGTGGGCTATGCACCAGTGGGTATTTTTTTGAGGGTAAATGGCAATATCGCAGGCAATTTGGAGGCGCATTTGCCAAAGACTCCTTTATATTCCTATTCTTGATTCCTGATTATAACTATATTACATTTATTGGGCCTCTTAGGAATAGTAACGTGGGTTTTTTTTATTTTTAACTGGCCCCGTGGGTTATTTGCTTTACCCTGCCTGAACCGTTGCTATTCATCTTCACTCACAACATACGCTTACTTTTTATCGTGGCTGGTACAACCAATTGTGAGGGGGCTGCAGTTGCCGTACCATCAATCCTTTTTTTTAATATGGATTTGGTCGATGCCATTGTGCCATTTGTTCTGTGCTAGAGGTTAGCCCTTTGTTTGCTCCACATATGTTTTTACTGGCTCCATATATTGTATAAGTTTCTTGATTGAAGTTAAGTGGATCAATTATTTTTTATCCAGATAAGGTTTTGACGGCTTTGCTCTTTAGAAGATTAGATGCTAGGTTGCATGTTTTTTTTCACTTTTGTTGTTGCCTAGCTTCGTTGTTCTTGCTGGTTATGTTTAGTTTCTCAGGTTAAATGGTTTGTATTAATTAGGGTTTGGCTTTACTTTAGGTTTCTTTCTTTTGCGAAATTAGTTTGGGTCGTTTGCACTTTGTGGTGTTTATGTTTGATTGCTAAGGCTAAATGGTTTATACTAGTTAGGGTTTAGATTTGGCTTAAATACTTTTTGTGAATTAGATTTTGCTGAAATATTATAACATCTCCAAATGTTTGTGGGTTTCCTATGTTTTTAGGTGATGTTGTGGCGGGGTAGGCTTTCTGAGCTGGCAGCCATAGCAGTGACCTGTATCTTGGTGGCCTGTGATGGCCGTTTCTGGTGAATAATGCTGTTGCAGACAGTCGTACGTTCATTTGTCTCTATCCTGGTGAAGCGCGATTGTCGAAAACATGCATTTCATTAATGTGGGTTGCAAATACAAAGAAGGGTCAATGAATGTTACTTTATCATGATAGATGGTTGATGTTTGTGTTCCTTTTTGGAGGCTGTGATGAATTGGGATTTATTCGTTAAATATGAGATGTCCCGTATCTTGGCAGGGGAACAGCGGACTGTTGCAGCCATGGCAGGTCTATCCTTTTTGCCTGAATATTTGCCCATCTGAGCCACCTGTTCAGCGACATCCCCACTTCTGTGGTCAAACCCATTGTCGCCTGTTGACCGTTGAGCTTCATTAGCTGCACTTGCCAAGGATAAAATTGTTGTTGGCTAGGTTCGTTATTCTTGCTGTTTATGTTTACTTTGTGAGGTTAAATGGTTTATAGTAATCAGGGTTTGGGTTTGCTTTAGTTTTTTTTTTTTATTTTGCGAAATTACTTTTGGTGTTTTTCACTTTTTTTTTGTCTTTGTGTTTAATTTGTAAGGTTAAGTGTTTTATACTAATCAGGGTTTGCATTTGGTTAAGGGTTTTAAATTTCTGAAACTATTTTTGCCGTTTTTCATTTTAAAGTTTCTCTATTAATTTAATGATGGTGATATTAACTCCTCTTTTGATAGTTATTGCCCATTTAGTCTATGTAAAAAAAGGGTGGGGCATCTGCTGATGTGGGTGGAATTAGTTCTTATACCTTAGGTTTAAACATTTTTTGTCAATCATGTTTTACCGAAATGTTATAACATGTGCAAATGTTTGTTGGCTTCTCATGCTTTCAGGTGACGCTGTGGCAGGATAGGCTTGCTGAGATGGCATCCATACCAATGACATGTATCTTGGTGGCATGTAATGCCTGTTTTTGCTGAAAAATACCGTCGCAGCCAATCGCCTATTTTTTTTGCCATTCATCCTGGCGAGATGCGGTCGTCGGAAACATGCACTTCATCATTGTGGGCTTCAAATACAAAAGAGGCCCAATAAACGCTATTTTATCCTGATTGATAGTTGCCCTTTGTCTTTCTTTTTGGAGGCTGTGATGAATTGGGGTTTGTTCGGTAAATATGAGATGTCCCGTAGCTTGGCAGGGTAATATAGAGCTGTTGCAGCCATGGCGGGTCTATCCTTTTTTCCTGAATATTCACCCATTTGAGCCACCATTCCAGTGACATCCCTGCTTTTGTGGTGAAGCCCAGCGTGGCCTCTTGACTGTTGTGCTTCATTAGTTGCACTTGCCAACAATAAAATATTTGGTTGAGGTAATGATGATGCCTGTATGCAATTGGATATTTGCCTCACGTAATCTGATAACGTTGGTATCTTGGCAAGGCAGTTTTGGATTGCAGCCATGGCCAGTATTTTGTTTCAGATTTTACGTGTGCAGGTCTGAGCCTTAAGGTAAGATTATTTGCATGCTGGCAGGCTAGCCCATAATCGTTGTAGCCATGTTGGGTATATTGTTTTTGGCTGCAAGTATTTTCGGATCAAAATATGGCCGGATAATTTTGTAGAGGCACACCTGATTGGATCTAAAAGGTAAACGTATGTTGCCAGTGAAGATGAATAGCCAGCGATTCGGCTAGGCTGAAGCAAATAACCCTAGGGGCCCGAGAAAAAATTAAAAAAAAAAACCCACACCACTATTCATAAGAGGGCAAGATAAATGGGATAGGTCTAGTATTCTAACCAAATGTGGATATCTGCTGGCATGAACAAATACGGTAAATATGGGTATTGTGTGAATCTTTCGTTTGCAGCATCTGTCAATACTGGTGTCTTGGCAGGGCAGTTTGGAGCTGCAGCCATGGCTGGTATTTTGTTTCAGGTTTTGAATGTGAAAATCTGAGCATTACAGATATTTGGTGAAGCATACACTCACATCAAATACATGTATCCATTGGCCCTTCTTATGAATAGTCTCGGTGTGGAATTTTTTAAAATGACCGTTCGCTTTGGGTCAATCTTTTGTTTGCATCATCTGTCGGTGCTGGCATCTTGGCAAGGCAGTTTGGAACTGCAGCCATGGCCGGTATTTTGTTTCACGTTTTAAATGTGAAAATCTCGCGGTTACAAATATTGGGTCAAACATATGACATGTTTGCATACCAACATGCTCCTATTTGGTCGTATGCAACACCATAAAAAACTGCTACTCTTGTACAAGCCAATACATGTAAATCTAATGTATGCTTTAGAAGGTTTGCCGAGATTTTTATGCTGCAAATTCTTGCAACAGCCATTGATGCAGGTTTTACTGACCAGGTCTTAATATTTATAGTGTCTCGCTATACCTATGGTCTACCCTAATGCACTAACGGGCAGTGTACCCGGTCGTGTGTAGTGTAGTAAACGGTAAAGCCAAGGTCGTCCCAAGAGCTATGTGTGTTGGATTATTACTAAGTCTAATTGTCACAGAATAATAATGGTTTCGATAGGGATTTAATTAATTAAACTACTAATGCAGAATAAAATAAAAGCAAATAAATGGTAAAGGGAAATCAATAGAGGAATAGTGGTGCTAACCTAGTCGATCCTCCTAGCTAGTTACGTCTACATCTACCTACTTCCAATTACTTCAGGTGGGGTCAAATTCGAGAGGAAAGCATTTGGTCAATTCGCCCTAACCTATCAGCAAAGATGCCACCACAGGAGAAATCAGGCGCACCGTCATAAGTCCTGTTGTTCCTGGTCCCCTAAGCCGAGTCATTAAGTACCGCTACATGCTAGATTCTAAATAGTGAGTGCCCGGCCGTTAGGAACTTAGACACTACACCCCCTAATTCTTAAGTTCATCCAAACGATAGGTGATCAGTTGGTCAAATCGCACAAGTAGAAAGGGTCGTCAGTTGGTCATATCTTACCCTTCCCGTCTCAGTCCGCTCACCTAGGGTCCGTTGGTCATATCTCCTAGGCAATTGGCCTCTATCGCCATTCAAAACTACCGAACCAAGGGTGACTACCAAAGAACTATGCATGCATACACTTATAAATAATTGTACGGAAGTAAAGGTAAACACAAACAAAACAATTAAGGAATCATAACTAGGCTAGCACCAAAGGGTGCTTAGCCGCTCATATTAATCATGCAAATCAATTCAATATTCAAAGGTACGAAATACATGAATTGAAAGTAAAAGAAATATAAAACGCTAAAGCTTATCGTAATGGTGTGACTTCTCCCTTGGAAACAGCTTCGTATGCTCCCCTAGACCTGCCTTGAGCTTTTTCCCACGTTCTCAGAGTGTTGTGTGTGGAATGGGATGATTAGAAATGCTGGAATTCGTGGGGTATTTATACGCCAGGTCTGGGTTACGGCGTAACCAATAGAGGAGTTACGTCGTAACCTTATATTTATTCGTAAATGCACTAGATCTGCTAGTTACGGCGTAACCTTATAAGTGGTTACGCCGTAGTCTTCAATAAACCCGGTTACGTCGTAAGTGATGCAGTAGTTACGGCGTAAGTATCAGCGGCGTGGAACCTCTTTTGACCTAATGGAGTTACGTCGTAACCTTTGGGAAGAGTTACGCCGTAACCTCTTGATAAGTTGGACTTCTGGGTCACGCAATAGTTACGGCGTAATGTGAGAGATGAGTTACGCCGTAACTTCTTCAAAATAGGCATACTGTGATAAATCTTTAGTAATGTTTCCATTTTCGCGTCTCTTTAGCTCCAATGCTCGTAATTTACCTGAAAGTGGAAAACAATGGAAAACAAGCGTAAATCCATATAAATGATATAAATAACGAGCATTATTGGGAGAAATTGACACTTAATATTCAGGACTATTTGATGTTATCAAATATCCCCCCACTTGAATTCTACTTGCCCTCAAGTAGACCTTAATAGATAGATTCCTAAAAAGATATCTCCCAAAATCTGGAAAATATGAGTTTACAAATCCCTTATGCTAGAATAAAACAAAGCCGAACACCTCACGAACGGGGAACAAACACTCAAATCTCTCAACTATTCTAAGTGTCAATTTCAGGGTGATCACTCAATCGCACATTCATAGCATGTATTCTATCATAAGCTTGGCGGTTACACAAATCTCCACCACTAGAGTTAAGGGCTAAACAATTCTCGAAGGCAATATGGGTAGACACGACAAAGGTTAAGGGGTGACTCGTCATTACTAACATGTCACGGCGAAGTGGAAAAAATCAATGATACATGACCAAATCCATGGCCAAGACACCAAAGATTGCTCGATGTATCACCTAGACACGCTTCATGACTAAAGGGTAGGATAAGACATGGGATATAAATTGGTGTAAAATGAAAAACAAGCAGGTAGTCTAAATCTATAACCAAGTCATCACCACTTACCGTCCGCCCAAAGTTCAAGCTTAGAAGTCTAGAGACTGGATCATGAAATGCAAGGTAGATGCGTCATTAGAGGACGTCGTGATGGGCATACTACCTTTTCTTCTTCTGTTGGCAAAACTACCAACTCCAATCTTCAAATGTGACCGAGGTGGCCTCCTCGATACTAATCAATAAAGCTTCATACTATAGTGCTTATAACATCGCACTTTACAATATCATAACTCAATCAACTTTTTTTTTTTCGAATCATCATTCATTTTTTTTTCAACATAACATAATAACATAATATCCCCCCACTTGAGATGAACAATGGGAATTCGGGGGGTCTTCAATGATCTTCATAAATGTCGTCAATGAAAGCGTGATTTCCAAACCTTTCCACTCGACCCTTGAACTTAGGCAAATGATGACTTCCCAATCACAAATAAATACTACAGGGTAGGCTAAGGTGTATAGGTGTAACGAAACAATATATAGGGTTGACAAAATGAAAGGAATGGCTCAGAAGGGTATATCTAGGGGTATCTTGCACTAAAGGGGAGTGCAACCAAAGGGTTTCACATGGGGGTCGAAAAGTCGAGGTGACTAATCGATAGACTCACAATGGTAGGCTGTTTGGGTGATAATCCTATAATATTGCCTTCTAAAACTGAAAAGTCCAAATACATCGAGCTAACTCAACATACCTCGTCTATGGTCTCGAAATGATGCAAAGGCCAAGTTCTAAAGTTTACAAGCTACCAGCACACTCATAATTTGGTGGATTTGGGGTAAAATATTGGAAACGGATAAGGCTAATCTCACCATGTAATGTCAAGGGTTGTATGTGCTCGGCTAAGGTCTAATCTAGTTAGGTTTGGAAAAACATGTCAAAATTTTAAAAATGACATAATTTTTCAAAATAAACTAAAAAAATGAGGGCGAAATAAAGTTCAAGAGATAATTCTATTCCCGTCCCCCCACTTGAATTGTACAAAGTCCCTTTTGTACTAGGCTTTAAAATAAAGGTGAAGAGAAAGGTAGAATTAGAGCGAGAACTTCCCTGAAAATTGCTCCAAAAAGAAGAAGGCCCACGAGAAAGAACCGTGCCTTCGTTTAAGCGTCATGAACAAACTTCAATCCCTGAAATCACAATACCGACAAGCATAATTCTAAAAAGAAAAAAATAAAATGAAAAACAAACCTAACTCACTTTCGTAGGAATCACGGTTGCATTTAGCGAATGCAACAAGCCTTTTAAACCACTTGGTGTCCCAAGTGGACGAGTGAAGTCTCGTGAGGGTTTACAGGGAACACACCCACAAAGTTCATTTAAAAACTAGTACAAGGTTATTGTGTTTTAAAATGAAAGAATTAAAGCAGAGGAGAGTTACGTCGTAACTCCTATGAGGGAGTTACACCGTAACTGGCAAAACCTGGTATGAGCTGTAAGGCGAGTAGTTACGGCGTAACCACTGAGATGGTATTACGCCGTAATTGGTAATGCGTCAAGAATTCTGCTGCTAAAATGTTGGTTACGGCGTAATCACCAAGATGAGTTACACCGTAACTCTGTTCAGATCCGCAACTGCAACAGCAATTAGTTCCTGGTCTCCTGCAAAAATGGTTAGAAAACACAAAACCCAACAGAAAGGAAATAGAAACAAAAGAAAGGGATAATTCGGTTTGTCTCCCGAAAGAGCACTTTTCTTTATTAACGAGTCTTTAAGTTAGACTCAGAGCCGCGGGTCTCCTATGGGGGCCTTTAAGCTTCCTTGACTTTTTCAATGTCCTTTATTAAGTTATTTCGGATCCAGGTGACATTGGGGGTTGTGCGGTGGAATTCCTTGATTCCCTTCTTCGAAACCTTGCAAAATTTTTCCTCCGGTCCTAAAGAATACCTAGTGAATACGAATCTTTCGGTGACGATAGGAGGAGGTTTTCTATATTGGATCCCAAGTAGTTTTCATCTGTTTTGTTCATACTCCTCATCATCAATGTTAGTCATACATACCTTGCGTCGTGGTTTATTGTCAGTGGTTCCTTTAATGCAATAGTCTTTAGGTTCAAAAGAATTGTTCTCAATCCTGCAACTGCAATCTTCTCTTACGTTAGGCACGTTATCAACTGCTGAGTCACTAGACCTTGAAGAGTCTCATGATTATCTTCTTTTATGCAGTCCTTCCAGATTTTGTTTTTAGTGGATGAATCTACTCTTCCATACTTGATTTCACCCAGTCGTTAAATCTTAATCTGCTTGTCCATTGTAGCTCGGTGCGTTTATGGTCAGTTGTAGAAGTCCAAAGAAATTTGTTAGTCCCGACTCTTTTTGTATTACTTCCTCCATTACAGAAGTTTTCGTAAGGATCACATGAGGCCCAAGAATCACCATTAGAAGTTTTAATCATTTCGCACCAATGCTTCCGACCAACGACTCTTTGGCCAGTGGTTGTTGTATTGTGATTATTGTTTTGGTTAAGACAAGGATCAGTCCATATTTTCTTTTTATCATTGTTGCTAACTTCTCCATAATGAATCCTTATCCAAACTTCGAATAGTATCTCCTTATCATTGGTTGAAGACCATAAGTATTTGTTGTTCTTTGTTCTTTCCTTGTCTTGTCCCCCGTCACAGATTTCTGAGTAAGGGTTGCATGAAGCCCATAGATCAAATCCTTTATCGTGGTCAATAGGGATGGCCCGGCACCAATGATATTTCAATTTGGGGAGGTGCTTGTAATCTACTTTCTGAAATTCGTGCCATGTTTTGTTGGACCCGTTCTTCGTATTAGTCGATGTGTCGTCGCGTTGTGTTTCTTTATTGCTGAATTCCTTGGGTTTCTTATCCTGCATGTTACGATGATTAGAAGCGCAGTGCATGTTTGTGATGGAAGGAGGAGTAATTTTGATTTTTCTTTTTTTGATAACACACACAGATTCGACTGGGTGACACTTTCCCACGTCATCCATATTTAGTGTAAGCTTTCTATCGTTTATTTTTAAAGTGATGATTTTTTCGAAAACATTAATCTTAGCACGAGCAGCAGCTAGAAGGGGTATTCCTAAAATTAAAGGAATGTCGAGGTCTTCTTCCATGTCTAAAATGACAAAGTCAACAGGGAGAGTAAAATTATTAATTTTGATAAGCACATTCTCAACAATTCATCTAGGTATGCTAACTGTCCTATCAGCCATTTCAAGGGTCATGCAAAGGGGTTTAATGGGTCCTAAATTCAACCTTTTACACATAGAGAAAGGCATGATACTAATACTAGCCCCTAAATCAGCTAAAGCATTTATATTATTTAAATTATTAATAGAGCAAGGGAGAATGAAACTTCCTGGGTCCTTTTCCTTGAGAGGGATTTGATTTAGGATGACTGCAGAGCATCTGGCGTTTAATTTAACTTCGTTTCTAGTCCCTACTTTGTCATTAGATTGTGTTTTGACCTCAGGCAAACTTGTCTTATTGCATAAGGCTTCATCTAGTATTTGTGATTCGGAGGGCTCTTCTTCATTGTATCGGAAAGGGGTGTAGAGAGGTTTTCCATTGCTAGAGTATATGGCATTACAGGAACTATCATCCAATGAATTGTTTGGGATAACATCATCTTTCAATTTCTTGTCGTCCTCCATATGCTGTCCCAGGAGAGCATTTCGGGGAGTCCTGGAATCTTTTGAATAGTGTGTTTCTGTCGACTTGCCGTTTGTTATCTTCGTAAAGATAATTTTTTATTGATTCTTCGAGTGAAGAATCTCTTGTTTTGAAGTGGTCTTTATAGAACGGTATCCCTTCTTTATAATTAACCTTCTCGATTCGGGGTTTTATATCATCTATAGGAAAATTTCCTGGCAGATTCCAGTCATCATTGTCGTTGCAACCAATACGAATAGCACGAACATTTTCCCGGAGTTTCCTCATTTCCCTTCCAAGGTTTTCCAATTTGCTAGAAATGGAAGCAATGCTTATTGTCTTAGTCTTAGGGCTTAGGTTGCTCCCCCCGTCATGCCATTTTTTAGAGTGATCGGCAAGTCTCTGAATGGCCTCAAGGGCAAGGGTAGGAGTCATGTTTGGGATAGGTCCTTGATAGTCCAGCATTTGTCTTGTAGTTACATTTATTCCTTTGTAGAAAATATTGACCTTCTGCTGGTTATTTAGATCATTGGTAGGACACTTATAAAGAAGATCGTTGTATCTGTCCCAAGCTTGATACATAGTTTCGTCGTCTTCTTGTTTGAAATTCTGGATCTCCAAAAGTTGATTAGAAATCTTTGATGGCGGGCAATATCTTTGAATAAAGTGTTTCTTTAGTAGCGCCCAAGTGTTAACTGCCCCGGCGGGCAATCTTTCGATCCATCTTCTGGCTGCTCCAGTAAGAGTCATTAAGAATACCCTAAGCATAACAGCATCATGAGACACGCCCGGAATGTTGAAAAGGCTAGCGATGTATAGGACATTTTCAACGTGCTCATATGCGTCTTCGTCCCAGTTTCCTGAAAAAGGGTTAGCACGAAGCTCCCTCATAAATTGGTCTTTAATCTCGAAACGAACATCCGCTCCGATTGCCAGTCTTACGAGACCCGACCCTTGATCTGCTCTAGTCAACGCCAAGTATTCCTCAAGAGTGAGGTCATCAATGTTAACAACTTCGATGGTACCTGAAAACTTGAAATATGATTGTGAGAAAAGTTTAAAAATGAAATGAAAGACTTAATATTAATCCTAATATAACTCCCCGACAGTGGCGCCAAAAACTTGATGCAGGTTTTACTGACCAGGTCTTAATATTTATAGTGTCTCGCTATACCTATGGTCTACCCTAATGCACTAACGGGCAGTGTACCCGGTCGTGTGTAGTGTAGTAAACGGTAAAGCCGAGGTCGTCCCAAGAGCTATGTGTGTTGGATTATTACTAAGTCTAATTGTCACAGAATAATAATGGTTTCGATAGGGATTTAATTAATTAAACTACTAATGCAGAATAAAATAAAAGCAAATAAATGGTAAAGGGAAATCAATAGAGGAATAGTGGTGCTAACCTAGTCAATCCTCCTAGCTAGTTATGTCTACGTCTACCTACTTCCAATTACTTCAGGTGGGGTCAAATTCGAGAGGACATCATTTGGTCAATTCGCCCTAACCTATCAGCAAAGATGCCACCACAGGAGAAATCAGGCGCACCGTCATAAGTCCTGTTGTTCCTGGTCCCCTAAGCCGAGTCATTAAGTACCGCTACATGCTAGATTCTAAATAGTGAGTGCCCGGCCGTTAGGAACTTAGACACTACACCCCCCAATTCTTAAGTTCATCCAAACGATAGGTGATCAGTTGGTCAAATCGCACAAGTAAAAAGGGTCGTCAGTTGGTCATATCTTACCCTTCCCGTCTCAGTCCGCTCACCTAGGGTCAGTTGGTCATATCTCCTAGGAAATTGGCCTCTATCTCTATT
The DNA here is from genome assembly GCA_019973895.1 of Chrysanthemum seticuspe. Classification (NCBI taxonomy): domain Eukaryota; kingdom Viridiplantae; phylum Streptophyta; class Magnoliopsida; order Asterales; family Asteraceae; genus Chrysanthemum; species Chrysanthemum seticuspe. The sequence continues at coordinate 47,856,239 of BPTQ01000004.1, read as the reverse complement.
CAAAACTACCGAACCAAGGGTGACTACCAAAGAACTATGCATGCATACACTTATAAATAATTGTACGGAAGTAAAGGTAAACGCAAACAAAACAATTAAGAAATCATAACTAGGCTAGCACCAAAGGGTGCTTAGCCGCTCATATTAATCATGCAAATCAATTCAATATTCAAAGGTACGAAATACATGAATTGAAAGTAAAAGAAATATAAAACGCTAAAGCTTATCGTAATGGTGTGACTTCTCCCTTGGAAACATCTCCGTATGCTCCCCTAGACCTGCCTTGAGCTTTTTCCCACGTTCTCAGAGTGTTGTGTGTGGAATGGGATGATTAGAAATGCTGGAATTCGTAGGGTATTTATAGGCCAGGTCTGGGTTACGGCGTAACCAATAGAGGAGTTACGCCGTAACCTTATATTTCTTCGTAAATGCACTAGATCTGCTAGTTATGGCGTAACCTTATAAGTGGTTACGCCGTAGTCTTCAATAAACCTGATTACGTCGTAAGTGATGCAGTAGTTAAGGCGTAAGTATCAGCGGCGTGAAACCTCTTTTGACCTAATGGAGTTGCGTCGTAACCTTTGGGAAGAGTTACGCCGTAACCTCTTGATAAGTTGGACTTCTGGGTCACGCAATAGTTACGGCGTTATGTGAGAGACGAGTTACGCCGTAACGCGAAAATGGAAATGGAGCTATTTAGGATTTTAATTTAAGTTTTTCTTTTATTTTCTTTTATTTTTGTTTTTAGTTTTCTTTTTCTCTTCTTTTCTGTTTTTGTTTGTTTTTGATATTTCAGGATATGGAAGATTCAGATCTTGACATGCTCACTATAGAAGAATATATTTCTTTGACTCAAAGTAACCAAAGATCGGGCATCGTATATCCCGAGTTTAATGATGACATCGAGTTTGAGATCAGCTGCCAGTTTATGAGGGAACTTAGACAAGAGCTTTTCGCGGGAACTAACGATGATGATGCCCACCTGCATGTGCGAAGAGTATTGGAGATCGCAGATCTTTTCCACACTCCAGGAGTTTCTCAAGATGCATTAATGCTTAGAGTGTTCCCAATTACACTCACTGGTGCAGCCAGAAGATGGATAAGGACACTTCCTGCTGGGTCGATCAATACATGGAATCTTTTGAAGAAAGCTTTCATTTGGAGATATTGTCCTCCTCTAAAGATTGCCAAGAAAATGGAAGAGATAAGGAGTTTCAGACAGAAGATGGATGAAACGCTTGATGAAGCTTGGGAAAGATATAATGACTTTCTCTACAAATGCCCAACGCATGATATCAGCAACCATCAAATGGTCCTTATTTTCTACGAAGGTTTAAACATCCCGTCCTGCCAAATGCTCGACCCTCAAGGACCTATTCCTACAATGCCACCTGCACAAGCCCTTAGATCAATTGAAATGATGGCTGACCATTCACGAAATTGGTATGATGGAGCAACCACTTGGGTAACAAATAGCAAAGGCTTGGATGACATTGGTGACATCACCAAGCAGATTGATGGACTTGGATGTGATATGAATATGGTTAAGGAAGACATTCATGCTATACAAGAGCATTCTCTCCGAGAAGAACGCAAAGAATATGAGCAGGTCAAGTACGTTGAGTCATTGGAGGAAGCCGTCAAGAAATTCTCGGATAATTTAAAAAGGATGCACGACTCGAATGACGAAATGATTAGGGAATTCAAGGAGGGCGCGGACCTGAATTTAAAGAAGCTTGACGCTAAGAGGAAAAGCTTGGAGGCTAAGCTTGAAGAATTAAACCAAAAGGTCCTGGAAAGTAAAAAGAATGCAGTTGGAACTATCAAAGCAACAGTAGGAAAGATGAAAGAAGTCAACAAGGAGCCGGTTCCTCGTGATTTACCTTATATCAGACCCTATGTACCACCTATCCTATTTCCAGGACGTTTGAAGACTGTGAGAAAATAAGAAACAAGCGACGATCAATTAAAGAAAATGGAAGCAAAGAACTTACAGAATGATGAAGCAACGCCACAAGCTAATGAGGAATCAACCACAACACAAAACGGTATTACTTCTAACTCTTCTTTTATTCCTAACAATCTTGCTTGTTTTTCTATTCAGGATGCTGAAATTATGGATGAAATCGTGCAACCTATCACATCACCCGATAATGGTTATGTAGCTTCGGCTACTGAACCAATTCTAGTTGATCTTGCAAAGGAATTAGAAGACAAAATCTTGGACACCTCAATGATAAACAAGGAGACATATGAGCCGATTAATCAGCCACATCACGAGGTGAACAAATCATCAATGCCATCAACTAAAGCGGGTAAGGTATGGAGGGAAATGACATCTCCTTTCAGGTATGATCATAATTTATCATTTCCCCATCCCAAAGCAAATTCACACCCTCATGGTGTTTATTGCTATTTTCACCCACACTTGATTTCAAGTGAGGGGATGAACACCCTTTTACGTAGTAAATAAGGGTGGAGTCAAGCTCGTGACTCGAACAAAAACAAGCGCTTCGTGGGAGGCACCCCATGCCTATCTTTTCTTTTTCATTTTATTAGTATAGTTAGGTTTTGTGTTTTCTAACCATTTTTGCAGGAAACGAGGAAGTAATTGCTGCTGCAGTTTGCTGATCTGACCAGAGTTACGGTGTAACTCATCTTAGTGATTACGTCGTAACCAACTTTTTAGCAGCAGAATTCTTGACGCATTAATAATTACGGCTTAATACCATCTCCGTGGTTACGCCGTAACCACTCGCTTTGCAGCTTATGTCAGGTTTTGCTAGTTACGGCGTAACTCCCTCATAAGAGTTACGAAGTAACCTTCCTCTGCTTTAATTCTTTCATTTTAAAACACAATAACCTTGTATTAGTAGTAAATGAACTTTGTGGGTATGTTCCCTGTAAGCCCTCACGAGACTACACTCGTCCACTTGGGACACCAAGTGGTTTAAAAGGCTTGTTGCATATGCTAAATGCAACCGTGATTCCTACGAAAGTGAGTTAGGTTTTTCTTTTTCTTTTATTGCTTGTTGTTTTTCTAGTATGATGTGTTTGTTTGTCTTAAGTGAATTCAGGTTATTAAAGTTTGCTCATGAATCTCAAAGCGGGACACGTTTGTTCGTGTGTCTTCGATCATGCCGAGCAAATCCAGGGGAGTTTTCTGTTCCAATTCTAACCCTTCTTATCTTTCATTTATATGCATAAGTATGACCCAAGTGGGGGGAAGGGATTAGACAAAAGCTTGATGCAGGTTTCACTGACCAGGTTTTACATTTATAGTAACTCGTCTACCTATGGCCTACCTAATGCACTAACGGGCAGTGTACCCGGTCATATGTAGTGAGGGAATGGTAAGACCGAGGTCGTCCCAAGAATGGTTGATTCCTAACTGTCTAATTAATTAAATTAGACAAATAGATAAGTTTCAATGTAATGATTGATAATATTTAAGGTGTCACGTGATCAATTGGGTTGGTTCTCTGGTAAACAAGTAAATGGAAATGATAGTGATGCAATTCTTAAACCTAGTTCTTCCACAAGTGGCAACAGTCGATAGACTCCTTTGGTCAATTCGCCTACCCTATGGTTCTTAGAATCCTCACCAAGATGAACAGGTCACCCGGGATCGTTCGGCAATCTAATAGCAGTCATTAAGAGCCGGTCGTTTACTATCGCATTACATGGGTTCTAAATGTCACTAGATTCCTGTTTCAAGTGGGGTTAAAGTCGAGAGGACAGCATTTGGTCAATTCGCCATAACCTATCAGCAAAGATGCCACCACAGGAGAAATCAGGCGCACCGTCATAAGTCCTGTTGTTCCTGGTCCCCTAAGCCAAGTCATTAAGTTCCGTTACATGCTAGATTTATAATAGTGAGTGCCCGCCCGTTAGGAACTTAGACACTCACCCCCTAATTCTTAAGTTCATCCAAACGGTAGGTGATCAGTTGGTCAAATCGCACAAGTAGAAAGGGTCGTCAGTTGGTCATATCTTACCCTTCCCGTCTCAGTCCGCTCACCTTGGGTCAGTTGGTCATATCTCCTAGGCAATTGGCCTCTACCGCCATTCAAAACTACCGAAACAAGGGTAGCTACCAATAAACTAAGCATGCATACACTAAAAACAATTAATTAACGCAAAAGCATTAATAATAAAAGAATCTAAACTAGGCCAAGACCTAATTTCCACATCTCTAAAATACCCTAGTGCGATGACAAATATAATTACCATATAAAACAATAAATAAACAAAGACATAACATCAAAATAATTAATTGACAATTAATAAATTATTAAAAGACAATCAATTAGAACACAATAAATAAAAATGCTCTAACAATTAAATTAGAATCAAAATCATAATTGAATAATGAAACCAAAATAATATTATTAGTCAGAAAATATTTACATATCGTGCCAAAGATAATGCTATCGATCCCCTAGTTAAGTACCGGGGCAAACCCCGAAGGATTTGCCCCATAAAAACCTTCGTACAATGGCAGCGCTTTTCTTCTTTTCGGTTGCACTTCACGAAACCACAAAAGATGATAATGTACTTCCTGTACATCTATTATTTATACTAATAGAGTTTAGGTATCTTGTAACTTTGGCCCCTCAACTTGCACATATATTTCACTTGAAGCCATGTCTTTATATTACCTTCATTTACACATAAAAATGTGTATTAATATTCTTTTAACTTGACGACTTCGGCCCCTGGACTTCAAAACTTCTTATAAAATATCCGCATAAAATTAATCACGGCGTAACTAAATTATAGTTACGCCGTAGCCTTCAAAACTTTGCGCCCAAGTAATAAATTATGGCGTAACTAAACATCGGGTTACGCCGTAAGTCTTCGTCATCTCATACTTATCTGCTCTGAAATAATCTCTACGGCGTAACTAATTCCATGTTACGCCGTAACCTTCATAAAAATAATTACGACGTAACCATATTAAATGGTTACGCCGTATCCTTCAAAGCTCACATTTACGGCGTAACATTATTAGCTAGTTACGGCGTAATCTTCACAAATAATTCTTAGGCCAACGTAGTACGAGTTACGACGTAGTCCATTGCACAACTTACGACGTAACTATCTTCAGAATATATCTCTTTGGCCATTTATCACTTCTTTTCCGCTCCAGCGCCTCATTTAACCTGAAATGCAATTATGAACGAATTAAGTGTCATATTAATACAAATGAGGCCATAAACACGGGAATTTGATATATAAAAGATCAGGCTAATTTGATGTTATCAAATATCCCCCCACTTGAATCCTACTTGTCCTCAAGTAGACCCTTTAAATAATTTTTAAAAAGATATCTCCCAAGATTAATTGGAAAATATGAGTCTAAAAATCACCTAAGCTAGAAAATTCCAAACCAAGCACCTCACGAAAAAGGAATCACACTCTCTCTCTTTCATAATTCACGTGTTTATTTTTGGGTGATCACTCAATTGCTCAGTCATGGCGAGTATTTTATCATAGGCTTGGCAAAGATACTAATCTCCACCACTAGAGTCTATAGATGCAGCTATTCTAAAAGGCAATGGGTTGACACAACATAGGCTTATGGGTTATTTTGTCATTACTAACGAGCTACGGCGAAGGGGACAAAACCAATGATACATGACCAAATCCATGGCCAAGACACCAATGATTGCTCGCTTCCTCACCTAAACTCGATTCATGACTAAGGGTAGGATAAGACATGGGATATTTAATGGGTGTAAACAAAAAGACACGAAACAAATAGATTCCTAAGTCCACAGTCGCCCCACCACTAGTCGCATTTAATCCCATAGCAAAAATCAAGGGTCAAGAGTCAAGGGGTCTTCAATACACGAGTCAATGCATATAAAATGTAGCGTAGTGCCTCATAATCTCCATAAACTAGGCAAATAAGATGCATTAACTCGGCCTTCATCATCAATGAAAAAAAGTATGTGCTATAAAAAAATTTAAAATGTGGGTCAATTTAGCACATATTTCAATCAAAATCAACCATTTCTATCTCCCATCCCCCCACTTGAAATGTACAATGTCCCCATTGTACGAATATTGATTAAAATTTGAAAGGCGAGATAGAAATGTACGGGTTTCTAATTTTATCTGTAAGAACCAAAACGGATATGTAAAAATTGCGCCAGTTGAACAAGGCGAGAACACTTATCACAATACGACACATAAGCTGATTTATATTACGATCAGCTATAAACAAACTAATAAATAAACTCTTGCTTGCATTTTTTTTATGAAAGACAAGGTATACATGAATAAAAATAAAAACAATACGAACATATAAAGCATCCCCCCACTTGAGATCAACTATCATCTAAACCCGATTTTCTTCCACAATTCAAAACCCGCGACTTTCACTAGTGGAACCAAAATTAACCAACAGCGCCCGGACCATGGACATAAGGAAACTACAGGGTAGGCTAGGCGATGGGTGTAACGAAACAGTAATATTGGGTGAACAAAATGAAAGGAAAGGCTATGAAGGGTGTATCTAGGGGTATCTTGCACTAATGATGAGTGCAACAAAAAGGGTTTAACAGGGGGATTGACTGAAATTGCCTTAAATCCTAGCTATTTGGGTTTAATCCTAAAATTACCTTAAATCCTAGCTCATGATATGGGCTATTTGGGTTTAATCCTAAAATTGCCTTAAATCCTAGCTGCACCGATCACACCAAGTTACCTCAGTGTAATGCTCATGATAATGGTCTCGAAAAGATATGCAAGGCCAAGTTCTAAAGTCTACTACAGCCACCGACACACTCATTTTTATGGAATTATGTATAAGGGGAAAACGGAAAGGCTTATCCTCACACAATGGAAATATAGGGTAGGTGTGCTCAGTCTAGATTAATCCAGTTAAGTAATGAAAAACATGTCAAAATTTTTCTAATGAAACATTTTTCATCAAAAACTAGAAAAATAAGGGCAAATAAAATCAAGCGGGTATCTATGTCTAATCACTTCCCCCCACTTGGGTCATACTTAAGCATATAATGAAAGATAAGAAGGGTTAGAGATGGAACGAAAAACTCCCCTGGATAAGCTCGGTATGAATGATAATTCACGTTCAAAAACACGCTCCAATTGTGCCTCCACGAGCAACATCCATCTTCTCTCCATGCAAACACCATGTCACTCAACTAGGATGGATAAAAAGTGTTCCCTTGCAGCCAATCATAGCTCCATAATTCTTCAATCTGTATTGCTGCAATAAAAACTAATACCAAAAAGCATAATTCCGGATAAAAAGCAAAAATAGCACGAAATGCAAAAACAAAATAAAACCTAACTCACTTTCGTATGAATCACGGTTGCATTTAGCGCATGCAACAAGCCTTTTAAACCCCTCGGTGTCCCGAGTGGACGAGTGAAGTCTCGTGAGGGTTTACAGGGAATACACCCACAAAGTTCATTTAATTACTAATACAAGGTTATGGAATGCCTTGAAAATTGTTTTTAGAAAGAATTTTAGTCACAGTGGATAGTTATGGCATAACTGGATCAGCCCAGTTACAGCGTAGGTGAGTTGACTTAAAAAATGTTTACCAAGAAAGGGATTACGGTGTAACTGGATCGGCCCAGTTAAGGCGTAATAAGAAAGCCCAAGAAAGAAGATACCTGGAACATGGATGTTACAGCGTAACTAGATTGGCCTAGTTACGTCGTAGTTATGATGAAGTGGGCAAATAGTCTTACTGATCGCCAGTTACGACGTAAATGGATCTGCCCATTACGCCGTAATTATTATCTGATGTTGTTGTGCCCATAGTGTCAACTTCTTCCTACATGATCAAGATAAGTTATCGGAACTCCTATCATCTATCTTTGGTCTTTAAACCTGTAAACAAGATAACAAAACATACCAAACCCAAAACAAAATCTAAAAGCTACAAAAATATCCAAAAAGGTCTAAGAAAAATAAAATCAAAAATACTAAATCTAGGATAGGGACGGGTAGTCTCCCGAAGAGCACTTTTCTTTAACTCCCTTGAGTCTTTAAGTTAGACTCCTGCAACAGCCATCAATCGGACGTCTCCAATAATGTCCATTGCTCTCCTAATCTCGGCTTATGATCTTGTCGAGATTTCCTCCACTTGTTCTTCTTGCTCAACCTGCACACTATCACAACCTCGTGCATTAAATGTGTAAAAATAATAAACATGAGCAACAAGTGAGATATAACACATTATTCATAATTTTTAAGATGTCACAGACTTGGTTACGGCGTAAGTCCTATTACTAACTACGCCGTAACTTCAGTCTGAAAGAATCCTGATAATATATAAGAATAGATTACGCTGTAACCATGGCCAAGGTTACGCCGTAATCTCAAGACAGAAGACAAAATTGTAGAATAATATTAATCAAACAACCAAAAATACGAAGACCGTTCCCCAGCAGAAAATACGAAGACCGTTCCTCGTACGAAACACGCCGTAACCAATAGAAAAACTTAAAGAAAATAAAATAAAAGAAAAACTTCTTCAAAATAGGCATACTGTGATAAATCTTTAGTAATGTTTCCATTTCCGCGTCTCTTTAGCTCCAATGCTCGTAATTTACCTGAAAGTGGAAAACAATGGAAAACAAGCGTAAATCCATATAAATGATATAAATAACGAGCATTATCGGGGGAAATTGACACTTAATATTCAGGACTATTTGATGTTATCAGCCATCCTTGGAATCTTATGACTTTCACTGCTGCTATCTTCGACAAAATATGTGACTTGCTAGCATCAGTTAATGCAAGCAGGAACTATGTGTAGGTAGGGATGGCAACGGGGCGGGGAATATCGGGGATCGTATTTACCATCCCCATCCCCGTTTCTCGCTCCTATCCCCATCCTCGCCCCCATCCCCATCGGGGAATCATTTTGCATCCCCACCCCCAACGGGGATCGGGGATTCGGGGATTTTTTGCCCTTATAAATTAAGCATAAAAATTATATAACTAATCGGAAATATAAAGAATTGACCTATAAAACGTCTTAAAAGCGTACATTGTACATAGTTGGATTAATTAAAATGTCATTCAACTATAAAGCATTGTATATATTGAAACATCACATATAATATAAAAAGTGAGTACATCGAATAAGTGTATTCGGACAAAATATTGGTTGGATAATTTTTTTTTGAAGCGGTTGGTTGGATAATACGTAGTTAGTGCTTAACGTTTTAAAATATTTGATGATTTTGATCCATTAAATGTCATGTATACATACAAATATACTTCAAATATAATAATTGTCAATAACTAACATATACATGTGCATATACATATACAAGTACATTTAGTATTAATATACATATAATTTATACATTAAAAGTTTGGGGTCGGGGATTTACGATAGGGCAAATCACCTAGAAATGTAATTAACTTGCCACTTTTTCCCATTGTATGTAGCATTCTTTTTTTTTCTCATTCTGTCAATAAACTTCTATCGTTTATCCTTTGTGTGTACCCGTTACCAAAAAAACCTGCATCGTTAGTCCTTTATGCTAACGACCGTTAATAAATAACTTAAAATTTGGTTATCTTACGCTAAACTTGCGTCGTTGGTCCTTTAAACTAACAATCGTTAAAAAATAACTTATAATTTGGTTTTCTTACGTTTTCGTCCGTTTTTTTCACGTTTTCGTTCGTTTTAACATGCTTTCGTCCGTTTTTTCACGTTTTTATCCGTTTTTACACGTTTTCATTCGTTTTTACACGTCTTAGTCTGTTTTTTCACGTTTTCATATGTTTTTACATGTTTTCATCCGTTTTACACATTTTCGCCCGTTTTTGCACATTTTCATTCGCTTTTACACTTATTCGTCCGTTTTTACACGTTTTTTTTTCGTTTTTTCACATTTGCATGCGTTTTTACACGTTTTCATCCGTTTTAACACATTTTCGTCATTTTATGCACGCTTTCATCCCTTATTACACGTTTTCTTCCGTTCTAACACGTTTTCGTCTGTTTTTTCATGTTTTCATCCGTTTTTACATGTCTTCATCCGTTTTTACACGTTTTCGTCTGTTTTTCACGTTTTCGTCCGTCTTTACACGTTTTGGTCCGTTTTAACACGCTTTCATCAGTTTTTTCACGTTTTCATACGTTTTACACGTTTACATCCGTTTTTGCATGTTTTCATCCGTTTTTCACGTTTTCATCCGTTTTAACACGTTTTCATCCGTTTTTACACGTTTTCGTCCGTTTTTCACGTTTTCGTCCGTCTTTACACGTTTTGGTCCGTTTTAACACGCTTTCGTAAGTTTTTTCACGTTTTCATCCGTTTTTACACGTTTACATCCGTTTTGCACGTTTTCGACTGTTTTTGCACGATTTCGTATGTTTTTGCACAATTTTTTATTTAACACGTTTTTTTTTCCCGTTTTCCTCCGTTTTTACATGTTTTCATCCATCTCTACACGTTTTCGTCTGTTTTTTTCACGATTTCATCCGTTTTTACACAAAATGTGCAAACACGAACGAAAACATGAAACAACGGATGAAAACGTGTAAAAACGTGAAACAACGGATGAAAACGTGAAACAACGGACGAAAATGTGAAACAACGAACGAAAACGTGCAAAAACGGATGAAAACATGTAGAAACGGATGAAAACGTGAAAAAATGGATGAAAACGTGAATAACGGACGAAAACGTGTTAAAACATACGAAAATGTGTAAAAACATACGAAATCCTGCAAACATACGAAAACACGCAAAAACGGATGAAAATGTGAAATAATAGATGAAAACGTGAAAAAAATAGACGAAACCATGTTAAAACGGATGAAAACGTGAAAAAAATAGACGACCTCGTGTTAAAACGGACGAAACCGTGTTAAAACGGATGAAAACATGTAAAAACGAACGAAAACGTGCAAAAATGGACGAAAATGTGTAAAAATGGATGAAAACGTGAAAAAACGAATGAAACGGGGAAAAACAGAAGAAAAGTGAAAAAAACAGACGAAAACGTGTAAAAACGAATGAAAACGTGTAAAAACTGATAAAAACGTGAAAAAACGGACGAAAACGTGTAAAAACGTACGAAAACGTGAAAAAAACGGACGGAAACGTAAGAAAACCAAATTTTAAGTTATTTTTTAACGATTGTTACTATAAAGGACCAACGACGCAAGTTTAGCGTAAGATAACCAAATTTTAAGTTATTTATTAACGGTCGTTTGCATAAAGGACTAACGATGCAGGTTTTTTTGGTAACGGGTACACACAAAGGACTAACGATAGAAGTTTATTGACAGAATGAGAAAAAAAAAGAATGCTACATACAATGGGAAAAAGTGGCAAGTTAACTACATTTCTAGGTGATTTGCCCTTTACGATATCCCCATCCCCGCCCCCATCCCCATTTTCATAATTCGGGGATTCCCCATCCCCGGTCAACTCAGGGATTCCCCAGTCAAATCGAGTTTGGGGATCGGGTCCCCGTCGGGTAGGGGTTTTTTTGCCATCTCTATGTGTAGGACAAGTTGTATGTGTAAACTGCTTGCATCAGTTGGTGTGTAGATTCCTTACATCATTTGGCATGTGAATGTAGAAACACCTTAACTATCTATGTACGTTTACATCCATGCTTCATAGAACACACCACGTTTGTATTCCTTTTTCTCAGGCTATGATGAATTGGGATTTCTTTGGCAAACATGAGATGGCCCGTATCTTGGCAGGGCGGCATTCAACTGTTGCGGCCATGGCGGGTCTATCCTCTTTGCTTGAAGATTTTCCCATCTGAGCCACTTGCCCAACGACATATCCAATTTGTCTTAAAACTGATCGTGGCCTCTTCAATGTTAAACTTAACTGCTTGCATGTGCGGAGAAAAAGAAGGCACTGTATGCAGTTGAGTACTCCCCTTACAAAATCTGCTTATAGTGGTACTAGCGTCTTCTTTCCATCTGTTACCTTATTACATATGCTCTTTTTTTTGTTCTTGCTGCAGTCGCAGTTACTAAAATAAGAATACGTGTGTGATTACAAGGTTTTCATATTTTGTTGCCTGAAGACAATGGAAAAGATGTGCAACGCATTCTTTTTGAAATGGTGTAACTTTTCTCTGTCTTTTACACCAAGTTTATAGCAGGTGCGAAGAGCGCTCCAAAAAGGTTTGAAATTTAAGATGCTTATACAACTATGTATTATACTTTCTTTTTTCTTTATCATCGGACACACCACGTTTGTATTCCTTTTTCTCAGGCTATGATGAATTGGGATTTCTTTGGCAAACATGAGATGGCCCGTATCTTGGCAGGGTGGCATTCAACTGTTGCAGCCATGGCTGGTCTATCCTCTTTGCTTGAAGATTTGCCCATCTGAGCCGCGTGCCCAACGACATGTCCAATTTTGTCTTGAAACTCAGCGTGGCCTCTTCAATGTTAAACTTAACTGCTTGCATGTGCGGAGAAAAAGAAGACACTGTATGCAATTGAGTACTCCCGTTACAGAATCTGCTTATAGTGGTACTAGCGTCTTCTTTGCATCCGTTACCTCATTACATACGCTCTTTTTTTTGTTCTTGCTGCATTTGCAGTTACTAAAATAAGAATACGTGTGTGATTACATGGTTTTCATATTTTGTTGGCTGAAGACAATGGAAAAGATGTGCAGCGCATTCTTTTTTAAATGGTGTCACTTTTCTCTGTCTTTTATACCAAGTTTATAGCAGGTGTCAAGAGTGCTGAAAAAAGGTTTGGAATTTAAGATGCTTATACAACTATGTATTATACTTCCTTTTTTGTTTATCATCGGTTACTGATGCAATGATTTCTATTTCACCATGTCTACTTGTAGGATCGTGTATTATATGTTGTTTAGATGATTCGGGTGGTCTAGGTAGATGATTAAACAAGTAAGCCATTGTTAGAGAGATGAAGAGAGGAGAGGGAATTCTAGAGAGATAAATAAACACAAAATGCAAGGTTAGCTTCACTAGTTCCAACCCTCTACCTTGGGAGGTAGAGGGTATTTATAGTTACATACAAATACGTCCTCCTAACGGACTGTGGATCAGGCATACAGTGGGTAAAGACCCGTCCTTCCTCCACGGTGTTGTACTAAACTAATCTACGCTACTAACTAACTAATTAACTATAAAATAACGTAAATAACGACATGTCTATGAGCTAACATATGATAGACCATAATTGGGGTGACTGACACTTTAACATGGAATTTCCAATTCCTAACAATCTCCCCCTAAGGGAGGTCACTCCATGAAATACATTTTGCATCCTAGCATTCTATCTTTGTCTTTAGTTCTGAGCTCGTAGACTTCTATTCTTCAAGTTCCGCAATCTTTGTGCTTTAGTAGCGATTCTTTAAAGTCCGCATTGATTTGTACTTTTAGTGGAGGCCTTTAACTGATCCACATCTTTGATGATCTTCGAGCTTTCATTGAGATCATCAGCCACAATAAATCTCTGGATCACCCTTTGTAGTGTTGCCATCATGTGATGTTGTGACTTTTGGACCGACATGCTCACACTTTTAGGATCATGACATCTTTCCATCAGAGTAGCGGAAGCTTTACTGGTTCATGATATTTGCAGCAGCGTAGCAGAAGCGTAGTATAAAAATATCAGAGCCAGGTTATGTAGATATGCACTAGTCATTATTTCTTCAATTAAGTGTGGATGCTGTGAGCATGCGGCTTTGGATTGACTTCTCAATTCTGATCAGCTGCAACCATCCAAATGTACCTGCAAACAACAGTTAGCAATAAAACACACGAAAGTGTCTTTGATCACTTTCGTTGAATTGAGGTACACGGCCCACGGTTCCCCGTTGATCAGTACAAGTACTGTCTGTGATCAGGTATAATTCCGAAGAATCTCCTTGACAGGGTTTCGCAGCTGCTCTAGCTGTTCTCAAACCGGAACGTCTCAAAGAAGACAACACGGAGTGAGTGAACCAGCGAATTTGAGATTCACTGATTGATGAAAAGAGATTTGAAAAACAATCGTGTACTGCTCAATAAAATGTTTTTGCAATACAACGAAGGTTTTAAGGAAAATCAATTATCAATCATAAACACCTTTTATTTTTGAAATATTAATACACAGTCGATGTGCTAGAGAAAAGAATTTTAAGCACAATGACCGATTTTTCAAAGGTATCCGTCAATCCATAACCTGAACCAGGATTGATTCATGAAATTGAATCACCCCATTGTTTCTGTTCAGTTGTCACATGGTTGATCTATTGGATAGATCTCACATGCCACCTACCAAGAGCTTGTATGATGTTGGCTCTAGAAGGCTTTCCATCTTCATTGTGAATATGTTTGCATATCACTCAGATGTTTTGGCAATACCACAAGGATAATGCGTAGGACTCTTAAAATATAGTCTCTCTTTCCACATTGTGTGAAACAGAGAGTCTTCATTGACAGTGTCCTAATGAGATTTATTAGATGATCTCGTGGCTCTAGACTCAATAGTGCACATTTGGTTCCTATGCTGGAGACTATGGAGAGGGTTTCCTCCTTCAATATCAACAATCTCTATGAGAAAGTCGATAGATAATGTAGGTTCCCCGTGAGAATGAAACAAGTCCTTTTAAGAGAAACTTGAGTAGCTTGGGAAGTTGTAGTGCAGTGCGTCATTGGGTCTGTGGAAAACTAGAAGGGGGGGTTGAATAGTTTTACCAATTAAAACTTCCTTTTAAACTATTTAGATCGACTTATGTCAATCTATTGGTTGTGTGTGCTGGATGTTGATAAACAAGCATATAAAGATATGTAATGAAAAGATAAGAGTAAGAAGCACAAAACCACAACGCGAGTATTTATAGTGGTTCGGCTACATGGACACCTTCCTTGCCCTACTCCACTCCCCGAGTCACCTACTCGAGAGTTCGTAAACACTACACCAATCTCCTTATGGCGGAGAAGCCTTCACAACGTTGCCTACCCTTTTTCCGGTGCTAGGCTAACCACCGGGTTCTTTCACTCTAAGGTGAACCAAACCTACACAACGTCGCCTACCCTTTATAAGGTACTAGGCTAAGTACCTAGTTCTTTCACTCCAAGGTGAACTACACCTTAACAACGTCGCCTACCCTTTATTAGGTGCTAGGCTAAGCACCTAGTTCCATTGCAATGGAGGAATTACTACCACACTACACCAACGACTAATCCCAAAGAAGATCTACTCCTTTACAACATCATCAAGGACATCAATATCCTTGGATATAATGCTAGTCTATCTAGTACATCGAAACACACCATATTGAATGTACATCTAAGGCACCTTTCACTAATGCCTTTGACTAGATCTACAAGACACCTTTCACTAATGTCTTGTGTCTTCACTTCTAACCACCTTTCACTAATGCTTCAAGTCTTGACTTCTAAGCACCTTTCACTAATGCTTCTTGTCTTGACTTCTAAGCACCTACCACAAGTGCTTATGCTATAGACGATAGATACCCTTCACTAATATCTTCGTCTTGACACTTGAGACATCTTTCACTAATGTCTTCAACACTACACTTCTTTGAAGAAAGAAAGGAATCATCAACAAGAAGACTTCAGTAGCCTTGATGATGAGGAAGCATGGCAGCTCATGGACTTGAGTTTGCTCGACTTCAAAGGTGGTGATCTTGCCTTTAAGAGGAACCTAAAAGATCACACAAAAACAAAACTACAAACATAGATCTCTTGGATCTGAGGTTAGTGAGTTTTTAACTCAGGGAGAAAGTGTGTTAGAAAGGAGTAAGAAATAATGAAGAAATGGCTCACTATTTATAGAGGAAAAATCCTACTGTTCCCCGGATCCCACGGATCCCTTCCATAAGGGATCCGTCTAGCGTTAAGCTAGGGATCCGTGGGACGCTCCCTTTTACCCATGGGTATTTTGGTTATGGGTCATGGGTCATGGGTTGAACCATGGATCTTTGGCTAGATACAATGTATCTTTGAGTGCAATGCACTTGGTCACTTGGGTATGGGTTGATCCATGGGTTATGGATATCATCCATGTATGATATAAGCATGATGTCATGCAATGGGTTATGGGTCAAGATCCATGGGTTATGGGCTTTGGGTTGTACCCAACTACATTCAATGTATTTGCCCAAGGGGTTGTTATGCTTAAGTTTCTACCCATTTATATTACCCAATATACTACATACTAGTTATGTGTATATTTTATCCAAATATGTAAACACTAGTTGTTGTACATATGTATTACTAAATCATAAAATCACTTATACTTGTTTTAGTGTTTTATGTGAAAATGTGAATATGTTAGAAACTATTAGTTCAAACAGTTTACGTATTTTATTTGTTTCGTTAAAATGATTTTACGTTTGTTATCGACAAAACATTAGAAGATCGTAAAATATAAATAAACGTTTTTACGGCTTATTTGTATTAACAATCTCCCCCTTTTTGTTGATGACAAAACATAAAATTATTTTAAGGAAAAGCTAAAATTCGTAAAAGTTTGAATTTGTAGTTTTTACTTTCTTCTCCCCCTTTTTGTCGAAACAAAAAGTGTTTGAAGGAAAGCAACACATCGTTTTTAAGAAAAACATGTGAAAGAAATAAAAATAAAAAATAGAGAGCAAGTAACGGGAACGGATCTCGTCTTTACTCCCCCTTGACGAGTCCATCCCTATGTAAGGGCGTCAAGAAAGTGATACTAATCTAGTTTGTTTGCAAGTAAGTTTGCAAAAGATTTCGTCTAAGTGACGAATGTACTCCCCATTGATGATTGCAATATTGCAAGGGGATGTCATGAAATGTAGACCTAGTATTGCAAGTGATTTGCAATGTATTGCTTTGACATAAAGCTCCCCCTAGCTTTAGGATGTCAAAGTCTTCATGTGTAAATTGAATAACTACAAAACAAAGGTTAGAAAGCAAGTATAATTCATAATTTCCTGTAAATGTGGTTCAAGTTAGTAGAAAGAAAGCTTTCTGTCTCACGGATCCCACGGTTCCCTCCTAGTAGGGATCCGTCTAGGCAATTCTGAGGGATCCGTAGTAGCTGATTAATTTCAGCACAGGTGATATAACAAGTAATGTTATCACAAAAATAAGATATGAATACAAGGTAATCATATGCTCAGAAACATAACAAGTAGCATGTAATTCCATTTAATAAAACTAGAGTTATGATATACATGACTCTAAAAACTAAGAAAATAAGAAAATACATGGCTAGGAATTTCTAAACCAATTATCGCTTGATGCTAGGACACCACTAAAATCTTCTAGCTCAAGTTTTGTTTAGGTTTGATCTCGTCGAAACGTTCGAGGAGATGATAGAACATGAAACGTTGGTCTTCTCGTACTTCATGTATCAAACCTTCAACATGTTGACAATGATAGCAATCTTTGTCATGGCTAG
The DNA here is from genome assembly GCA_019973895.1 of Chrysanthemum seticuspe. NCBI lineage: Eukaryota > Viridiplantae > Streptophyta > Magnoliopsida > Asterales > Asteraceae > Chrysanthemum > Chrysanthemum seticuspe. The sequence goes on along the minus strand of BPTQ01000004.1, from coordinate 47,838,828 downwards.
GTAGTGGTGGTGGAAGAAATGAGATGGCTTGATGCGAAGGATCAAGTGCACCGGCTTGTGGAGCTTCAAACGATGGAGGGATTGGTGGAGGCACATTTGAGAATGGCTCGACCAAGAATGATGGTGGTGGTAGAGAAGTGTCAACTTCCATATGGTCGGGTGGTTGACTTTGATGATTTCTCATAATCCAAATGGGATTATATGATGGAAACGGCGAAAAGGAAGCCGGAGCAAGTGTTGACTCAACACCTTGATTTTGTACCATTATTCCTTCTAATGAGGAAAATGTTGTCGGCCGAAGTGGATGAGACGGCCTAGGAGGCAAGTCCTCTAAATTGTAGAGGTGTGGTGATGATAGTGGGGATGTAAACGAAATAGCTCTAGGAACTAATGGTGATGGTTTAGTGGAGATGATATTGTTTGGCCTAGGAGGTATGGTGGTGTTTGGCATTGGTAGTTTTGTGGGTACTATCCTTTTAGGAATTGGTTTCATTGGATGATGAAGGATCCTATCATTTGTTGGCTTGACCGGAGATGATTCGGTTGAAGAGATTTCGTGTATAACACGCGCCTTTTTCATGGGTGGTTCTTTGGTGGATAAGTTACTACTTGGGGTTTTCCTCATGATGAGATGATTTCAAGAGGTTTGCAAAGATTTCTAAAGTGCTAAAAGTTAGGATGAGAGTGATGACTAGGGAGGTCCTAACAAAGTGGTTTATAAACCAAGAGATTTGGCAAGTGCATTTAAGCCTTAAGCCACTAGGATTCATTGGAATGTGATGATTAACATGCACAAGAGTCAACTTCAGAGGTTGCACTGATCTAGGAACTCATTTAAGATGAGATGGAATGTTTGAGTTAGGAAGATGAGTTGAAATGATTGTTTTAGCAATGTTAGACATAAACTGTCACCCGGATCCCACGGTTCCCTCCTTGGAGGGATCCGGCTAGGCTAATCCTGGGGATCTGGCTCTCAGCAGTTATGACAGGTTTGAAATGAGGTTTCTAGGATCTAAGACCTATAACATCTTGAGTGTTTCAGTCTTCCTAAATGTCTTAAATGAAGGGGTGCTTAAGTACTTGAAGGTAATGAGTGATGTAGCTAATGATTGCCTTTTATGGAAGGATTTGGAACTTTCAAAGAGTACCAATGGATGAGCAAGGATGACACTAAAGATGAGAGTGTCAATTGAAGCTAAATGATCCTAGAGATCAGGTTGTGACTTAGGATAGTGTTTTGAAAAATATCCTAGAGGCTTTGAGATGAGAAAATTAGAATTTGATCAACTTTGATCAATTTTGAGGTGAGGATGATTTATGATCAATTTTGCCATAATCGAAAGATTTTAAAGACTAAGTAGAAAATGAAGTGTGAGTTTGAGAGCGGAATAGTAATGGATTAAAATGAAACGGTAGATCTACAAGCGTTTTAGAGTATGATCTAGGTGTGTGAGTAGGAAGGATCAACCTATCTTGATAAGGACTTAATTTGCCTTAAGACACTATGTTTAGCTTAGTGTGAGGTGTTCTAAGGATATGTTTGAAATATAATGCTTGCAATTGCATTTTCTGTTTGCCGGATCCCACGGTTCCCTAAGTGAAGGGATCCGTCTAGCACAAACTTTGGGATCCGTCCATCTGCTCAGCAGAACCTTTACTAAAGGTATGCAATGATATTGACAATGCATCATATTCCAAGGTTGGTTTAGAGGGGTTCTAACACTAAGATATCAAATGTAATATGTTTTTATTTCATGAAGGAAATAGGATTACATTGATAAAGCACGGGTACAAGAGATTTGATCCTATTTTGAAATACTACTAGGTTTCTTGAGTGTTTTCGCTAGGAGGGTCATTACGTGATTGATGAGTGTTGGTGGAATCAAGAATGAAGAAAGTCTTCATGAGAGATATGTTTAGCGGTTCCATCATCTTGTTCACAAGTACGTACAATGGACTTTGAAATTGAGGATGGAAGTGCATAACATTATGATAGAGGCGTGTCAAGAACATTCCATAAGGGATGAGTTTATTCTTGGAGCCTTGAAGATTTGCAATTCGCCTTGCGAAGAAGTAGGCGAGATTGTATGGTTGTTGTGTTAGCAAACAGTACAACATGTGAGCACAACAAGCGGGAAGAATTTCTCGATTTCCCCTAAGGCTCCAAACATTTTCACGTAGGATGAGTGCAAGAGGCTTGTACTCTTCTCGGATATCCCTTGTAAAGATAATGTTTGGATCGGAGTAATATGGTCGAGGTTTGCATATTATGCGATTTAAATCTTCCGAAGAGGGTATGTGTGAACAATATGGACTATTTTCTTCACGAAAGTTGAAGAGAGAATCAAGAGACCAATCTTCGGTGAAGGCACATTGTCCATGATTAGGAATCCGGAGGATGTGAGCAAAATGCCCAAGGGTTAGAGTAAACTTTTGGTTTTTGATATAAAACCAAAGAGATAGAGAGCGATCCTGTTACGAACGAGTTCGACTTGACGGAAGAATTCCATTATGAACCTTGGACATATCTTCTCGTTGATTTCAAGAAGACATTTTAGTCCTATGGCTCGGAAAGAGGTATTGATACCTTCTTCAAATTGTAGAGAGGTGTCTACAATATGTCCTTCATGGAAGTGACGGGTTTCGAGATTGTTGAACCCACGAACATGATTGCCAGGTGTGTTGGGCTTAAGAGAGATGTTAGCAGTGTAGACGCTAGTGAGTGAAAAATCAAACTCGTATTCATGCGTCATAGTTGAACCTATAGAAGTGATGGGTTAATAAGAGGTGATGTTTATGGTCAACCTATGATTATCTAACGTTTTTATTAGATTTTTATTAACAATGGTTTTTAAACAAGAAAGACACTTGACTCACTTATGGTTTTGACATTCTAGTGGAGTATTACTTTTAGAAGAAAAATGGTTTTTAATTTGCATGAAAAACTATTCTCCAGTAGGACGGATCCCACGGTTCCTTTTTTAAAAGGGATCCGGCTAGTATGACTTCCGGGATCCGTGGATCTGTAGTAACAGAAACAGATTTGATAAAAACATAGGGTTTACATTTTTATACCACGAAAAGTGTTTTATCCTACATTTTCTTTTAGCATGCATACATGACTTCTAATGTATCACGAAGGAATATGAAACATATAAATCACAAAAAAATAAATAATAACAAAGATAACAAGATTATTAGTAATATTGCATTTCAATGCTAAGGATGATACAAAGGATTGGGTATATGATCCCAATGTAGATTAACAACACAAAGTAAATGTCTCCATATGTGAACTTCGTCATAGGGAACACAAGTGCGATGAGTGTTAAGGCGATGAGCACGAGTTCGATGTAAACCATGTTGATGACGGATCTTCTTGGTTTCGGTTGAGATGGAATGAGGAGGAAGATGAAGTTTTTGAGTGAGAGGAAATTTTTGAATTTGGAAGATTTGAAAAAATGAGGGTTTGATAGAGTGGTCGACGGTGGAAGTATTTATAGGGAAGGAGGAATTTTTGAAATTCGTGTTTTGTTTTATTATTGGATTAAAAGAAACAAAACATAAGTTTTATATACCACGACTTTAGACGAGAAATAAAACACGTATGTGAGGAAAAGGCTTCCTAATGAAGCTTCATGTAAAACATGTAATTGTACAAAAGATAATCATATAAATACCTAAATAGGTATACTTAATTATCAAGCAAAGTAAAAAGAAAATCATACCTCTAGCGCACTTAGGAATGTCTTTACAAATGACACAGCAAATGTCACTTAGACTATTCCCGCTCCTTTGCGTTTAAGATACCTTCTTAAGGAAGGTATTCTTGTTACCAAGCGACTCCTAAAGCTTGGTGGGTATGAGCTTTGACTAATCAACATGACAAGGAAGATTAGTGCAATTAAAAAAAATAAATAAACAAAAAAAAAATGTTGTTATCAAATCAACATCCAAACGTATAGTTTTAAACGACATGGTGTTTGTTTTTATGAAAAACCTTTTTGTAGTTTTTGTGACAACCCGTACTTTCAGGTCATTTCTCGACACCGTTCATGTCTCATTATTTCAACATTTATAGTAAACTTGGTTTACTTGTTTCAAATTCGCGTAACCTTGGAGGTTTAGCGGCGAATTCATGATCATGACATCACGTACATTTCATATGGACTATGATTAGTCTACATTTCATTGACATCATGTGCATCTCATTAGTACATTCACGACATTTCATTTCACCTTCAACGCGTAATTTTTATATTTAATAATTTTTATCGCGTGAGTTTTTATTTTGTATATTTAATCCATTACTTTCAAAAATGATCCCGAGGTATTTTTAAACTTACATCTAGTTCATAAAAACTATATTTTTAGTTTTCCTAGTGTTTCAAATTTATTTGGTACTTAAATCGTTAAAGTTTAATTATTACGTCGTTTTCTCAAAAATTTGACGATAACTATTTTATCACTCAATTTTCACAAGGAAAGTATTTTTACAATTTTTATTAACTCATTACATTCTATTTTGATTTACTAAAAACTTACTTGTACCAAAAAGTTACATTTAACTACACTTTTTACTTATACATTTTATCAATAATTGTTACAAGTATATAATATATACAAGTTATTAAAAAGAAAAAAAAAAAAAAATTATATTTTGAGAAACAAGACCCATGAAATCCGGCCCTATGGGGGTCACATTTAATGTTTTGATGAAAATTTTTCCTTGAAAGATTAGATCTATACTCCAAGTTCATTCACAATTCATTACACACAATAATTCAAGATAGCTAGCAACTTTCTCTCATTTTTCTTCTCACTAGAACCGGCTTCATCAAGAACAACCAAGGGATCAAGAGTTTTGCAAAATCAAGAGTGTTTACAATCTAGTTTATATCCTTTTTATGGTTTTGAAATAAAAACCAAGGATATTTAAGTTAATCCTTGTTACTTTCACCTCTTCATTTTCACTAGTAAGCATGTTTTATTCATTTTCAAGTTTCCTTGTCATTTTCATATGTTTCCTTTCATTTTTGGAGCTTATATGCATGTTATGTGATTTATACCATTTATTCCATGATTTTAGAACTTATATATACTATTGGTCATCCTATAATTACTCCCATGGTATTCTTTGGTCTTGATGGTGATTAGGAACCCATGACACCCTAAGAAGGTGTATGGTAGGATTAGATTAGTTTTGGAGTTGATTTGAAGGGATTAGAATAGGTTTTGTCCGAGAAAAACTATTTTCGATAACTATATTTTGATGTTCTGTCCTTAATTCGAATTTCTGGAAAAACCAACAGATTGTACGAAACTTTGGCCTTGATTTTTAGAAAATATACTTTAAAACGAATCCGTGGCCTTTTGAACGGATAAAAACGGACTTATAACGAAGCCGTAGTGAATTTTTAAAGTTTGACGACGAAACGTAATTTTTTCAGAAAAATCAGCTTGCTGTTTTTAGTTATTTCGGGTCAAAAACGAGCCTTAAGCTTCACAAATTATTCCGACTTATCAAGAATATATTAGTTTACTTCGATACGAAGCTAAGGACATATTTTACGTAGAAAACGGATTTGAAACGGCGAATATATGCACGTTTTCATAAAGTTGCCGTAAATATTATTTTCTGAAAAACTATAATATTTTTACGTCACAAGTATTCTATTAGCTGTAAGGGCTATGTTTGCGGCAGTTTTTAACCATGATGCAAAACTTTTTAGAACGAAATGTCTTCTAGTAAAATCAAGTTCATCGGCCCTATTTTTCAAAACAAAAACCCGTTTGTCAAGCGGAGTCATAGTGAATTATTTACGGATGTTCAAAGTTGGCCGAAACTTATTTTCTGCACGCAATTAGCAAAAACCACCATCTTTAGCCTTCGATATCTCTATGATTGAGACCTTTTGGACGAAAACTCTTGAACTGAAACTTTTAGATATCGATACAAACTTTCCAAAACCGTCGAGTTCGTTCTCTAACGATCGACGTACACCGTTTTGCGACTAGTTTTCCAAAGCCATTTTTGTTAATTTCATGATTTTTCCGACGACATTGTTTTGCGACGAAAAGTGGTAATTTCACCAAAAATCATTATAAAACCATTGTAGGATGACATTTTGACGTAAAAACATGTAAAGTCATTTTTGAAGGGTCAAGACGTCAAAAGAGTATTTTTCGACGACGAGTAATATTTTCAAAACCCGTAAATGGTATAAATAACATACGAAGTGCATGCATAACATTACATTGCAACTCATTGCGTATCATATCCTTCACAATAGGTCAAGATTAACGTATCACATTACATCTCGGTGTACTCACTTTTGTCTTCGCATCATTCCACCAAGTGAGTTCCATAGCCCCACTTTTCTTGTTTTAATGCTTTTATTAAACTCTTTGGGGGAGATACATGCTCATCGACTATTTTTATGACATTCATGATTATTTGCAACTACATGTTTAACTGAACTGAATGCTTAGTCATGCGTAGTAACATTATTGCCATACTTAGAATTTCTATTTCATAAATCATTGGTCTAACGGTCTTGGTATATTCATTGGTCTAACGGTCTTGGTATATTCATTGAGCTAACGGACTTGGTATGAACACGATCTAACGGACTTGGTATACGATCATGGACTAACGGTCTTGGAACGATTTGAACATACACTATATACATTTGGCAATGGGTTGTGAATACACAGGTTGCAAGTTTTGTATGGGCGGGACTTGGAACTGAGTGGATTTACAATGCCTTTGCTGCATAAACGATTTCGATACATTGAGCCATGCACTATTTTGTGAATTCATTTGACGATTTCTGTTTGAACATAAACTCTACATATTCTGGCAGTGGGTTGTAAACACACAGGTTGCAAGTTTTGTATGGGCGGGACTTGGAACTGAGTGGATTTACAATGCCTTTGCTGCATAAACGATTTTTGAAAGGCTTTACATTTCAAAACAAACTCTATGAACTCACTCAACCTTTGTGTTGACACTTTTAGCATGTTTTTATCTCAGGTTTCTAAGGCATTCACTTCATGGCATGCATTTGGACACATCATGGAGTCGTGATGACGACGCGTCTCACTTGGGTTTTACGTACTTTAAAACATCGTTTGTATTGTAACAAACTTATTTCCGCACAAGTTGATTTACATTTGGGACCTACTTTGTAAACTCTGATTATTTTATTAAATCAAACGATGTATTTTCCAAACGACACTTTAGGTCGTTCAATATAACTGTGATTGTGATGCTATGACAGTCAATCCCCAGGAATTCCATTCCGCTGCAAAACAGGTAATTTGGGGGTGTGACAGTTTTCAATTAACCATGGATCGTATCAAGTTTTTAAAGTACAATATACTTCAAGAAACTTGGTAATGAAGCTCTGATGCCAATTGTGAAAAACTAGAAGGGGGGGGGGTTGAATAGTTTTATCAATTAAAACTTCCTTTTAAACTATTTAGATCGACTTATGTCAATCTATTTGGTTGTGTGTGTTGGATGTTGATAAACAAGCATATAAAGATATGTAATGAAAAGATAAGAGTAAGAAGCACAAAACCACAACGCGAGTATTTATAGTGGTTCGGCTACAAGGACACCTTCCTTGCCCTACTCCACTCCCCGAGTCACCTACTCGAGAGTTCGTAAACACTACACCAATCTCCTTATGGCGGAGAAGCCTTCACAACGTCGCCTACCCTTTTTCCGGTGCTAGGCTAACCACCGGGTTCTTTCACTCCAAGGTGAACCAAACCTACACAACGTCGCCTACCCTTTATAAGGTACTAGGCTAAGTACCTAGTTCTTTCACTCCAAGGTGAACTATGACTTCACAACGTCGCCTACCCTTTATTAGGTACTAGGCTAAGCACCTAGTTCCATTGCAATGGAGGAACTACTACCACACTACACCAACGACTAATCCCAAAGGAGATCTACTCCTTTACAACATCATCAAGGACATCAATATCCTTGGATCTAATGCTAGTCTATCTAGTACATCGAAACACACCATATCGAATGTACATCTAAGGCACCTTTCACTAATGCCTTTGACTAGATCTACAAGACACCTTTCACTAATGTCTTGTGTCTTCACTTCTAACCACCTTTCACTAATGCTTCAAGTCTTGACTTCTAAGCACCTTTCACTAATGCTTCTTGTCTTGACTTCTAAGCACCTACCACAAGTGCTTATGCTATAGACGATAGATACCCTTCACTAATATCTTCGTCTTGACACTTGAGACATCTTTCACTAATGTCTTCAACACTACACTTCTTTGAAGAAAGAAAGGAATCATCAACAAAAAGACTTCAGTAGCCTTGATGATGAGGAAGCATGGCAGCTCATGGACTTGAGCTTGCTAGACTTCAAAGGTGGTGATCTTGCCTTTAAGAGGAACCTAAAAGATCACACAAAAACAAAACTACAAACATAGATCTCTTGGATCTGAGGTTAGTGAGTTTTTAACTCAGGGAGAAAGTGTGTTAGAAAGGGGTAAGAAATAATGAAGAAATGGCTCACTATTTATAGAGGAAAAATCCTACTGTTCCCCGGATCCCACGGATCCCTTCCATAAAGGATCCGTCTAGCGTTAAGCTAGGGATCCGTGGGACGCTCCCTTTTACCCATGGGTATTTTGGTTATGGGTCATGGGTCATGGGTTGAACCATGGATCTTTGGCTAGATACAGTGTATCTTTGAGTGCAATGCACTTGGTCACTTGGGTATGGATTGATCCATGGGTTATGGATATCATCCATGTATGATATAAGCATGATGTCATGCAATGGGTTACGGGTCAAGATCCATGGGTTATGGGCTTTGGGTTGTACCCAACTACATTCAATGTATTTGCCCAATGGGTTGTTATGCTTAAGTTTCTACCCATTTATATTACCCAATATACTACATACTAGTTATGTGTATATTTTATCCAAATATGTAAACACTAGTTGTTGTACATATGCATTACTAAATCATAAAATCACTTATACTTGTTTTAGTGTTTTATGTGAAAATGTGAATATGTTAGAAACTATTAGTTCAAACAATTTACGTATTTTATTTGTTTCGTTAAAATGATTTTACGTTTATTATCGACAAAACATTAGAAGATCGTAAAATATAAATAAATGTTTTTATGGCTTATTTGTATTAACAGGGTCCATGACATCTTGTCTTCAATACCGGTGTTACCTTAGTAACCACCAGTAGCATATGTATTGAACCCGGTTTCTGCCCTAAGGTTGAATTATTTGAGGGCTATTTCTTTTCACCCTTTTCACATTCATTTCTTTTTCATTCTTCAACCCCTTCACTGCTTACCGAGACTTCATTACTAGAACCTTGTTGGGTTTATTCCAGTACTAGCTCTGTCTCAGTCCGCACTTTTCCCATATTCTCATTTTTCTTCTTTTTTCATCATACCTAAGGACTTCTACACTAACTAGTGGATTGTCCCTGGGTATATCCCTCCGGCTCTGGCGGGATCGTGGGAACAAATTACCTAACCAAACCATCCTTATAACTCCATGCATAAAGTAAAATGGTCGGTCTTTTGGTACAGTTCTTTCCTTCTTGAAACCAATTGAAAAATCATTTGGAAAAACAATCAAGGTACTTGTGATACGAGATCAAAGCATTTTGTACCTTAATAGTTTTGATCATTTAAGAAATGCTCCCCCTCAACATGTGCATATGATTTTGAAATTGTTTAGCACATGGAGGCAAGAGTTCTTTGAAATAATTTCTTGATCACAATTTTCATAGAAAAAGCCATTTGATTTTCTTGGTAAATTCTCCCCCTCAATATGTGCATAGGATATTTGAAATGATTTTATCACATAGAGGAAAGAGTTCTTTAGAGTACTTTCACGATCACACATGCCATAGAGAAAACCATTTGAAAACTCAATCAAGGTAATTTATGTTAAAACATAAAAGCTTTTGTACCTCGATAGTTTATTTTCTTATGAAATGCTCCCCCTCAATATGTGCTTCGAGATTCGAAAGCGTTTAGCACATATGGGAGAGCAGTGCACATTTGAATCAAACGATCATCTTTTATCAGATTTCATAATTAAATCACAAATTCTCCCCCGATAAAAAATATCAAACCCTTTGAGATTTTGGATCCCAAGTGATTTAATTATGTTTAGAAAACATGGGAGAACTTGTGGCCTGGTTTAAATACTCATCATGTTTTTGGATAAATGCTCCTCCTCAATCATGTGCATCATGTATATGAAATTATTTGGCACATGGAGGCAGGAGTGCCTTTAAAGGACTAAAACAGATTTGAGATTTAAATCACGATCTCTCCCCTGATAAAAAATTTCAAACCATTTGAGATTTGTGATCCCAAAAGATTTAAATCATTTAGAAAATTTTGGGGAAAGACGTGGCAAGATTTAATTTTGAAAAAAGACATATAAGGACCAATTTAAGACATTAAAGATTGTTAGTGTCAGGTATGATTGTTTTAAGAGATCTTTAAGTAAAATAAAACAATTTCACAATCAAACAAGAACAGAAAAAAAATTCATTTTGTAAGATCTTTGAGTTTTAACGAAAATCATACAATGACATAACATTAAATCTTTAGATCACCACTTATTTTGTACAAACCGGACTTGATAGATGAAATATCGTTTGAAAATATTTTATTTAAAATCACTCTCCCCCTCAATCGATGACCGTAGTCGATGATTGAGTGACTTAAGTTATGATAAAATGAAGTCCGGTGATTTTCAAAATTAAGTCCAATTAATTTTCAAAACAATATTATCCATTTTCAAAACAATTTAATCAAATTTTTTCAAAATTGTTTAAAAATGGTATCCTGCACAAAGATACGTTAGGTGGTTGAACAGCTTTTGTTGTTGTTGCTGAGGGTTTGGAAGAAACCATCTGCTGATGCAGTGAGGCTTCTTTCGTTGCATTTTTTTATGCCAACTCTCCATAGAGGTCCAATTAAGCTCCTTTTCTTCATTTGATGATGAAGAAAACTATCTGCTGATGCAGTGAGACTTCTTACGTTGCATTTTATCATGCCAACTCTCCATAGAAGTCAAATTAAGCTTCGTTTCTTCATTTGTCAACCCAAGATATAGTTACCCTTTTCTTTCGACATCCAATCATCTTAATATGTGGGATCCGGATCGGGAACATTCTTATGAACCATGATATCTGCATATGTTAGTGGACACAAACAGATATATGGTGGTCGACATCACCCAAACAGCAATCGACTAATAAAGGTCAATCCAACATATCAATCAGTTCATATAAGGCATGGGATATATGTGTTCATCAAACTATAATCATCTAATCCTAACAATATTATCCTAGGCACCTAGTCCTTCAACGTAGGTTAACATCATTTTTCAGTTAAGCATTTAGGATAATTAGATAAGCCCGATAGATGATATAAATTTGAAAACATTCTCCTCCTCAATCAATGACTCTTTCTATGAAAAGTTTAAAAGCGCAGAAGTCATTGATTGAGTTTTCAATTTTTTTAAAAAACTTTGAATCTAATTGTTTTTAAAGCAACTCATTTACCACCATTTTGTTAAAACAAATATTTTTCTGAAGAATTTTTGCAGGAAAAATATTTGAGTAGGAACAACAGTCCTTTGACATACTTTCCTCATTTTGTTTTAGGAAAAGTGCATGAAATATTTGAAAATTGGTTTAGCGCAACACTTTCCTTTCTTTAAAAGAACGGGTTGCTATCGGAAATAATAGTAAGCCATAGTTAAGCATGGGTTACAGTCTGAAATAACTGCAAGCCATTTGATTTGTGACATGTTTTGACAAGAAATATTTACATCTTCTGCTCGAACTTCATCTATGGTCCCATGCCATTGTTGAATGACATTTCTAAGACCGCATATGTTATCGATACCAGAAGACATGTCTTGATAAAAGCAATATTTTTGGTCTTTTTCAAATTTTCTGATTTTTAAAGGTTTTTGAAGGTTTTATATTTTTCTATTTTCTTTTTGTTGGTTTTATGTTTTTGTATTTTGTTTTTGATAAATATTTACAATGATAGAGAAGATGATATAGTTTAAGAAGATGATGATACGAGTACCGAGATAAGGATATCGAGCAACACGTCGTAGAAGATAGAATTCGTCATCTTTTAAACATCCACCACAAAAGCTTTCGAGGCTCCATAATAGAAGATAGAACATGAGCCTTTGAGAAAGAGAGGCTTTGGCAGCTTCCTCCCAAACCGAAAATCCATTAGATGAGTAGATTCAAAGCTCTTTTTCAAGCTTGCCTTAGCCAGGTGCACAGAGAAGCACACCATTATCATAAATCCCGCTGCTCCTTTTAAGAACGATAGTCGAGATTCTTCGTTTGGGGTTATATCATCAACAAGAACAGCAACGTATCATCCCACTCTTTAAATTTCTTCTCATATTTCATTATCACTAAAGTCAGAAGCAAACCATTCCAAAAGGTGTCAAGAGATCAATTCCATCAAGTAGTTGAATTGATGCAGTCAGCCTCTTGGCAAAAGCTCAGGAACCCGAATACACATATACCCAAAGACAGAGAAACTTATAACATCGAAGTAGCAGATTAAGTCCGATATCCAAAGAATAACCCTGAAGTATACTTTTCTCTCCCCTGAAGAAAGTGTATGAAGCTCAAGAACCCAAAGTACCCAAATGCCCAAAGAAAGAATAACCGATAACACTGAAGAAGCAGGCCGAATCACTGATTATATCTGAGGATGACTATCTCTGCGGATGTCAACTCCAGAATAAGTGATTATATCTCTGAATCACTGATTAAGCACTCAAGTGAAACAGCTGAGCATCCCCAATGTACACAATTTCTCTCCCCTGATGATTGCGATAACATCGAAATCATCACACATTTGTGTACTTAAACTAACTTTTCCATCTCTTCCCCCACATAGTTGGAATAAGAACACTAAACGCCATGAGTCAAACCTTGAGTTTCTCTGCGGTAATGACATTTGTCTTCCCGGGATATCTTCAATCACTTAGAAGTATTAAGTTCATCAAGTTTACTCGCGTTTAGTTGCGTGTCTCCTTCCCCCTTGCTGGTTTTGATACTTCAGAATCAACAACACATTGTAAGCCCGTATACTGGAAATTTGTTGAGAAGAACATTAGAAATCTTGTGAGAATCAACTTGCTGAAGAACAGAATGAGCAAGTCTAATTGGGGATTAAATCTGACATATCACTCTCCCCCAATTAGTGCTCTCCCCTAAACCGACAATCTGTTTGATAAATGCCCGAATTAAGAAGAAGTCTTTAGATCGTTAAATGCAACTCGTCTTTAGTCTTCTAACATGTAGCAGAAAATGTAGAACAGACTGTAGACTTGACCTTCTTCAAGATTCTCCAGTTGGGGATTAGATAGTTAACATCTTCATCTCACCATATGCGTTCCAATTACCTTATATGTAGAAAATCTCCTTAACTAAAATCCCTCCCATTCAAACAAGAACATAAAGATGTTCATCAAAGAAATCAGCCCAGCAACTAGAAGCACTTTGTCATTTAATCATATCAGCCCATGTGAAGATGTCAACCAACGGCTCTTAGAAGAAACTACATGTGAATATGATCCGATAAGAAGAAGCTCGGTTCTTACATGAGTTTGAATCTAAAACGTACAGTTTTCTTTTCTTTAGAGAACCGAGCTTCTTCTTATCGGATCATACATGAGTTTGAATCTAAAACGTACAGTTTTCTTTTCTTTAGAGAACGAGGCTTGAACTGTTGTGTTCAAACGTCATAAGAAGATTTCTCTTCTTCGAAGATAAAGCGCACTGAAACGTACACTTTTCTTTTCTTTAGAGTACGAGGCTAGAACTGTTGTGTTCAAACGTCATAAATCTCTCTCTTTTCATCTACTCTTGCCAAACTTGTAATCAACCCATTATCATTCAGTAGGCTCTTTGTCGTGACAACTGATGGAGAAAACCCAATATGATGAATTTGACCCCGAAGTAAACTAACCCGAACTCGTGACTTAAACTTGCACATATGTAACAAAGAGCGGTGCCTAGAATTCATGCCCATTTGAATCTCTAAGTACTCTATACTCTTCAACCAACCAACCATCAAGTAATAGACGTACATTACCTCTTGAAAATCCACAATTCAATGTGACACTGAGCAGTACAACATAACTCCTTAAAGTGATAGTTATTTTGTGGTGGTAAGAGCCCAATTCCCCAAGTGGTAACAAAAAAGGAAAAAGTCACCCAACAATAACTAGATTTCCAAGTCTTCGTATTTGATAATAAGCTCGAACAAGGATCATGAAGAATCTTCATCCAACCATCCCCGATACCTTCAGATACTAAGTACACTCGCCCGTGATATTTCACTTCAACCTCAAATAAATAATAGTGAATTAACCCCGTTGTCACCTTTTCTAGTTAAAAGCTCAAATCTAGCCTCCTTTGACGTTTTAAGTGAACTATGATAATGGTTTTTGATAACACTACACGCGTCGTTCGGGGTCAAAGGAACTTCCTTTTCTTCGAGCAAGTTTTATAACACCCTAGGCAGTGAACCTAACCGTTGTAGTGTAGTATTAGGGTAAGCCACGGGTATTGATATCGTTCTCTAGGGGAATAGGAATGCTAGTGAGAAGTTACTACGCTAAGGTTGGGGTTGAGGAAGATTATTTTTTATCTTTTTTATGTTTTTTAGGAAATGAAAAGGTACGAATCTCGGGGTTTGGATTTGGGGGTTGGTATTGCTACCGATTACTCTACTTATCTAATTATCTAATCTAAGGTGTATGTAGTCTATGTCTAATTATTGTGTGCTCGTATGATAGTTTAAAGATGTGTTCACTTAGGTTTTACTACTCCTTAATTATCTCCTATTGATGGTTGAATTGTCACGTCCTTATTCTTAATTGCGTTGTGTGTCTAAAGTCGTAGGGTATGCGTTTATCCCTAACTCTTTGAAGTTACCAAAGGGTCTCGTCTACAAGACCCACTAGGGTTTATAAACTCTAACTCTAAGGCCTCTTTGGATGATTTAGCTTACAACCACTCTAAGTGCTATAACCTAAGGTTCACAAAGATTAATCAAGCATTAAGTACACAACGAATGACCTATCGCATTACTAGATCATTAACAATTAAGATAAGAGACAACCAATCAATATTTAATAATTAAGTTTCATATTCCCTAAGCAAACACACAAGTAAATTAGCCGGACATGGAGAACATGCAAGCATACACACAAATAATCAAAGACATAATTGAATTAATGAAGTAAAATACTTATCTTGATGTAAGATAGGGTTTGGAACCCTAAAATACTGTACAAGACAGCCTTGGTTCGATTTAGGTTTTTACTCCAAAAGACTACACACAAATACTGAAAAATTCGGATTCTATATATAAGATTACATATGTGACGGTGTCACCTTATGTTTTGTGACGCCGTCGGATCGCCGTCATTAGGGTTTCGTCTTGGCCACGTTAGTCTTGCGACGGCGTCACCTTGTGCTTGTGACGCCGTCCTCTTCAGCTTCTGACGCCGTCTGGATCGAATCTAGGCCGTCTGAGTTGCGACGGCCTACTCTTTTAAAGCCTGACACTGTCACTTGAAAATAAGAGATTTGGCTTCTGTCCCGTCACAAAATCCTCCGACGGCGTCGCAGTTAAGCAGTGACGCCGTCACCTTGTCTTTTCAGCAGTTGGAGTGTCTCGATTCTTGACTTTGGCCATTTTCTTCGTATATCCGCGCCTTTTCGTCCAAATAAGTGCCATTACAGTAATTTGCCTTCAAGAGACCTAAAAAGTGAAAAGGAACGATATTAAGTAATAACGGATACAAAAGTGATCAAATAAGGGCTTAAACGACCCCTCAAAAAGGTACATTTTAAAACCTTATCAAATATCCCTACACTTGGTATTTGCTTGTCATCAAGCAAATGTGCTTTTAGCCAATTAATTTATAAGTTAAGGGTCATGAAGCATTGGTTTAAAACAGTCCACAACACATATAAGCCCCGCAAAAGTCATAACAAGTACGGAAATTACATACTAGCACCTCACATGGGGTGTTTGGATACTCACATCTCTCTCGGGTGTATATGAAATATAACAAGTTGGAAATGGAAGATTAAACACTCATTAACCGGTCCTAGTACATAGATTACCATAGGCTTGAAAATAGATTAAACCTCCATCGCTTTGGCGTAAGCACCTAGGAAAGACTATCAAAGAGGTCTTTAAAGGGTTGTAATGTTAGGCTTACGGTAGGGAAACAAAGGGTTGGGTGGGATAGGCTATTTAGTGGTGGCAAGTCAAAAATCTTTATGTTACAAGCATACGAAGAATGGCGTTGCTAAGCCAAGACTCGACACTCTAAACTCTAGATAACTGAAACAAACAAACATAAATTTAAAGGATAGATGTAGGATGGTAGCCCGTTTTTTTTTTTTTTTTTTTTTTTTTTCTTTTTTTTTTCATACACTTTTACTCTACCATCCTCTACGGTAACATCAAAATGATAGGGATTTATAGGCACATCCCTACACTTGAGTTTTTTTTATTCTAACACTAATTTGACCCGAATTGAAAAGATCAAAACACTTGGGGTATGTTATTACGCAAATTAGGGAATTTAACGTTCCCTTCCAATCATTTTATAAACTTTAACTTTTTCCCATGAGTCCCAATCATCCCAAAACTGTGTACAAAGGATATGACTCGACTTAGCAACTCCTGCAAGCAACTAGATAATTGAACTAAGGGTTTAGGGTGATAACAATAATGCACTAAAAGTGAGTGCATACAGGGTAGGCTAAGGCGATTTGGGTGTATATTTGGGGGTGGGGTGTAAACAATGCTCTTCATTGATATTCCGGAAAAACCGAAACATCACGAGAACCGCGAAAAGGATAGGCTCTGAGGGGTTAACTAGGGGTATCGTGTACTAAAATTGAGTACAACGCAAAGGGTGTGGGGGAATTACTCAACCGATGTGGAAGAAGTAATTATATTACGGGTATCAAACAAGGGTTATCCTAATGCCTCTTATCATTTAGTTATTCCTAACTACACAAGTGTAGTCTTACTAGCGATCTCGGAATGCATCACAAAACAAGTTCTAGAATCTATTATACTACCGGTTCACACTCTAAGCATTGAAGATGAATGCTTTTAATTCCTACTAATCTAAGGGCGATCCTCACATTTTGGGTGGAATTTAGGTGGTAAAGGGTTTTTGTGCTAGTCATGCAACTTCCTATCCGTGAGACGCTTTTGTGAAGACTAA
The DNA here is from genome assembly GCA_019973895.1 of Chrysanthemum seticuspe. NCBI lineage: Eukaryota > Viridiplantae > Streptophyta > Magnoliopsida > Asterales > Asteraceae > Chrysanthemum > Chrysanthemum seticuspe. The sequence continues at coordinate 47,821,490 of BPTQ01000004.1, read as the reverse complement.
TGGCCCACTCCTATATATCATGAAAAAATTCAAATTTGGTGCCAAAATTACCCTAACCGACATTTTCTCATGGTTTATTACACAAATACAATTGGACAAAGCAAATAATCAAGGATAAGCATAGTTTCAAAGTTCCCATTTTATTTTCCCTCCCTACACTTAAACTGAACATTGTCCCCAATGTTCCCCGAAAGTATCAAAGTTATGATAATGGAAGGTAATAAAAAACGAAAGAAACTAATACTCCCCTGATTAGCTCGGTAGGATCCGTGTGTGAAGTAGTGGTTAAATCCTTTCCAAGAAGAATGTGTGCGTGAAAAGCTCCTTCCAATGTTTTGTTTCTTCTTCTTGATAAACAAAACCTGCACATTCAAAGAAAACAAACGAAACCTTCGCGTAAAATCGGCGATAATAATATATATAAGACTCGACTAAACTAGGATATAATGCTTGTGGAATGGATGTTTACAGAATTTCTGGAAAATTAAGACCTGGAAAATTCCAAAAGTTCATAAGTAGCTCACAAAACGAGAAAAAAAAAACAATCTGTTGTTTTTACTCCTTCCTGACGCCGTCAGGTTGCAATCCTGACGCTGTCTGGTTATCTTGACAAAAACTGGTCTGCGGTTTTCTGGAAAAAATTCTGGAAAATTTACATCTTTAGAATCTGGAAAAATTTCTGCAAAACATCCATTATGACTCGATACAAGCATTTGACTCGAACAAACACACATATATATCTTTTAATGAATTGTTATTCTCATTTTTACGTTTCTTTTGAAAACGTATGTAATCCTCCCTACACTTATCCCTTATGTAAAATACCTTTATATGTAATTAAGAAGAGGTTAAAGACAAAATAAAGCATTTTTACAAATTCAGACATGAGAATAAACAATCAATAAAAGATATACGACACACAAATAAAAATGAAAAACAAATACACATGGGTTGCCTCCCAAGAAGCGCTTGTTTTTGTTCGGGTCACGAGCCTGACTCTACCCTTATTTAACAGATAAAGGGGAAGTTTTCCCTACACTTAAGTTTAAGTGCGGGTGATAGTAGCAATACACACCCTTAGGGTAGAAATTTGCTACGTGAGGAGAGGGTGATGGGTGATTTATATGCTCAAAGGAGTGTACTCCATTCATTATAAACTTACCTAAGTCTATTGGTATAGTGGGTGAATCAAATCTCTCTCCTAAAAATGGATCATCTTCTATCAACTTCAAAAGATTCTTAGTTAAGGATCTATCTTGACCTAATAAACCCGGTTTAAACCCATAATGTTTCTTGTTATCAACCATGAATGGGTGATATAAGTGTGTAAGGTCATGAGTTACTCCTATATTAGCTTCCACTCTACATGGCTTAGAGTCTACCACCTTTATCAAGCAACTACCCGGATTGTTTATTTTGATGGGTGGATTGGGGCCTAATTCAATTCCAAGATTCACATCTAAAGACGGAAAATTGGGTAAGGTTTTTGATTGAGGCTCCGTTTTATCAAAATTAGGAACTTCCCTAGGACTAAGAGAGAGGTCATGACAACAAGCATCTAAACCTACATTCTCTAGTGGCGTTTGGTCCAAAGGTTCTATATCAATCGGGGTTCCTATAGTCTCTTCTACTTCTTCCGGGTAAGTTATAGGCGATGTGTGATCCTCAAGTGATGGTAGGGCTTGTGGGCTTGGAGTTTCCACCTCATTTTCCATTATATCTAGATCTCCTAAATGTTTAGTATGATCTGACCCAAATACACTCCTAAGCATCTCAAATCCTTCTTTGGCCATTTCAAATTCTTGGTCCGATTCATAAGAATTGTTCTAAAAAACTTGACTACTATGTTCTATTTGCCTAAAGGATTCCTCACGTGTGTCATATGTTTTGAAATCTATCCCACACATGCAACTAAGTATTTTAGCTTCAACCATCTCACAATCTTGTTCGGGTTTAGGTTCCATGTTCTTAAAAACTAGGTCTTTTTGATCATGATGCCTAAGGTTAGATAAATCCTCCTTATCTATTTCCTCAAGTTGTAACAACTGACGGTTTATACTTATGACGCTTTTCTTAAAATTTTTCCAGAGGGTCTCACTAGAAGGAGTTGATTCTAACAATGATCGTTTAATAGAAGCCACACAAGCAAAAAATTTATCAAACCCATCCAACCTTACACCCTTCTCCTTTTGGATATCTCTAAGTTCACTCACAAATTCATTAGAACAATAAAAACCAATCCAATCTACGAAATTCAATTGTTCCTCATTTGTTAATGATTCAAATGCAATTTCACTTGCCATAGCGACAAATGAAAAGGGTTTTACGAACACAAACACGAAGAAGGGGGATAGACTATGAGGAAGCTAAAAAATGAGAAAAATTTACTTGATAGGAATCAAGCAAAGAAAACCTAAACGAGGTGGACTACTAACTAGCTATTCTATTCCCCGACAGCGACTCCAAAAACTTGATAACGCTACACGCGTCGTTCGGGGTCAAAGGAACTTCCTTTTCTTCGAGCAAGTTTTATAACACCCTAGGCAGTGAACCTAACCATTTTAGTGTAGTATTAGGGTAAGCCACGGGTATTGATATCGTTCTCTAGGGGAATAGGAATGCTAGTGAGAAGTTACGACGCTAAGGTTGAGGTTGAGGAAGATTATTTTTTTATCTTTTTTAGGAAATGGAAAGGTACGAATCTCGGGGTTTGGATTTGGGGGTTGGTATTGCTACCGATTACTCTACTTATCTAATTATCTAATCTAAGGTGTATGTAGTCTATGTCTAATTATTGTGTGCTCGTATGATAGTTTAAAGATGTGTTCACTTAGGTTTTACTACTCTTTAATTATCTCCTATTGATGGTTGAATTGTCACGTCCTTATTATTAATTGCGTTGTGTGTCTAAAGTCATAGGGTATGCGTTTATCCCTAACTCTTTGAAGTTACCAAAGGGTCTCGTCTACAAGACCCACTAGGGTTTATAAACTCTAACTCTAAGGCCTCTTTCGATGGTTTAGCTTACAACCACTCTAAGTGCTATAACCTAAGGTTCACAAAGATTAATCAAGCATTAAGTACACAACGAATGACCTATCGCATTACTAGATCATTAACAATCATACATACTATAAGATTGTCCCCTCTAATTGAATGCGGAGGCGTCAAGATTGCATAGAGTACAACACGCTAATGCTGTTCATGATATAAATCCGAGTTATTATTTTTTCCTAATACTAATTACCAGCATATGAACAGACATGTGGTTACAAGCCTCCTTAATGGGGGTTAATAGCTTCCTAATATCTGCATATGAAGAGACATGTGGGTTACAATCCTTCTTAATGAAGGCACCTCTCTTTTTTTTTCATAATACTAATTACCAGCATATGAACAGACATGTGGTTACAAACCTTCTTAATGGTGGTTAATAGCTTCCTAATATCTGCATATGAAGACACATGTGGGTTACAATCCTTCTTAATGAAGGTACCTGTCTTTGTAACTATAAATACAGTATGCATATATTTTTTTACCACCATAATCATCAATTTTTTTTGCTTTCAAACCAGAATTGCAGCAAAAGTTACCATGTCCAATAAAGCTTCCGGTAGCAACTCCATGTCCATCCAGTCTTCGGGTAGCAAATCCATTCATGTTGCCGACCATAATGGTGAGTTATTTTTGGAGCAACTCGAAACGGGTATTAGTGGTACAATTGTTGTTATGATCAGTAGAATGTGGGATGTGAATGCAATAACTGGGAGGTATTTGAGCACAGATTTTGTTGTTAGTGATGCCAAGGTAAGTAAACATTACATTTACAATTATGCATATAGAATGGGGATATTGAATTCTGATGCAATGTTTTTCAGGGTAAGGCGATGCATTGCTTTGCAAGGAGTAATATAGCGCACAATTTTGTAGGTTTAAAAGAAGGCGGTGTTTACTCTATCAAGAATTTTATTGTGCAGCCAAACAAGGATGACTATCGTATCATTAGGCAGGATCCATACATTCTTGAATTTGATGGTTCCACAATCATTAGAAAAGTTTCTGTCAGCCCTAAGGGTTTTGTGAGATATCCTTTTGAGCTTGCGGATTTTGATGAAATTGAACCTACAAACAATAAAAATCTAATAGGTTAGGCTTTTTGTTTAAACATTCTTTCTTAAACGGTTTTTGGTTCCATGTTATATTTTTGCTCTAACTATACATTATTGGATACTTGCAGATGTCGCAAGCTATGTTACAAATGTTGGGAGGACAATAGTTCAAAAGAGTGGTTCACGGACTCTCGATTTCTATCTGGCTAACAAGAGGTGTTTTGCTTTCCATATTTTTTTGTCTTAGCAAATTAAGAAAGTTAAAATAACAATTGCTTTTTTATTTCCTAAAACAGGGGGCAATCAATAAGAGTAACTCTTTGGGGTGAATTAGGTGACATCCTGATTGAAAAGAAAACAAAACATGTTGGCCTATGTCCGGTTGTTGTAACTTCTCTTAATGTTAAACTCTATAACAGTGAGTATCAATAGAATATGGTTTTGTAGCGCTATGTTAAACTCTTCCTCCTTGATTTATGACAATGAGGACATCCCTGCATTGATAAATCTAAAAGTTGAAATGAGGTAATCCTAAATAAATAGTTGCTATGTTATTTTATACAATTATCATTTATTAATGTTTAGCATGTATATTGTTTACAGTTCTGTGGAATTGGGTAAAGCTATAGTGCCTGTTGATTGTTCAGAGTCAAAAGATGGGACGCTTGAGAATTTGTTGATTTGGGGCCGCAATAAGAAAAACAATGTAAGCTTCTATCTTTACACTTGCTTATTTACACAAGTTGGTCAATTGGTATTTTATTTAATATATATCCATTTTATAGTCCATGACCTACAACTGTAAAGTGATGATCAACAATGTTAGAACTAGAAAGGGATGGAACTACCCATCATGTGGTGACAATAAGTGCAAAAAAGGTGCAACCCGAAAGAATGGTAGATTTTGGTGTGAAACGTGTAAAAAATACATTGAGTACCCAGTTTTAAGGTAAACCGATTTTAGACTAGCAATTTCCATGAATTATAGTAAATTACATAATATTGAATACCTTATGTATGCTACCTGATGTTAACAGATTCAGGATTGAAATGGATGTGTCGGACCATACTGAACAAACTGTGATTGTTCTGTTTGATGAACCCGCCCGTTTTTTGTTGAAGTGTTCTCCAGAAACTCTGTTGGGAAATGACGATGAGGTACAATAATAAATTAAATTCTTAATATATTAGATACTTATATACAATTATAAATTAAATTTAAAAGATATTGTGTTTTTTTCGTAACTTTCAACTACAGTTACAAGGTTTTAACTTGCCCCGCGCAATAACAAATCTAATAGGGACGACTCACACTTTTGAAGTCAAGACATCCACGTATTTTGAACATGGTGCTTTTGAGAGCTTCACATGCTGGAATATTATCCCTGCAGATGAAGAACTCAAATGTTCAAGCACTCCGCAAATAGAAAGCACGCCTTCAAGCCCCCTTATGACAAAATTGTCAAAAAAAGACTTTGTGCAAAAACCCAAGTTTGCCTACTCCAATGAAATCTGTTGAGGAGACAAAAAAAAAACGGTATCACAAAGTTTCAATACTATAAAGTAATATATGAAAATTTCTTACCACTAAAACATTATTTAATGTGGCGTTATTATAGGTTGGAATATGAAGATTCAGACACAGAGTTACCACACGTTGATGAAGCTTGGAGCGAATATGTATCTGCTTCTCAAAATAAAAAACAAAGAAGGTAATTTTGTAGCAAATGGATACAAACATACCTAATATAAATCCCAAATATTAACAAAACTTCTGTGAAAATCTTATTTTTCAGGTGTGTTGTGACCGACTCTGAAACAGAAGATGACGAAATCTCACCTAAAGCTGATCTTATGAAAGAAAATGAAATTAATGACGGCGCATCAGTCAACGACAAAGCCACAACTTAGTCTTTAGGTTTTTAGGAAAATAAAGCGTAAACGACCCAATTGTTTATGGGAGTATGTCATTTAGAAAGCGAAGTTTGTTTGACTCTGTTTTTCACTAAATAATTTTGGTGTTTTAAACCAAATTAATGTTTGATATTACTTTTGGTTGCTTATTAAGTTATAAAATTCACCTTATGCTTGAAATCAGACTCCAATATATGTGATTCAGTTATGTATCAAATTCAGATTCCAATAACTCCAATATATGTGATTCAGTTATGTTTGAAATTCAGATTCCAATATATGTGATCAAGTTATGCTTGAAATTCAAACTTCAATACTGAATTTACCTTTCAGTGTCACGTAAGAGCATTCTACATCTTTTTATAATTTGGGATTTTGCCTAATGAAACTAACTATTGATTCATAAATAAAAAACATATGCTAAAAATGATTGATTTATCAATTAACAACCATAAACAATTTATCTGCAAAATAAAAAACTCCAACTCTATACTTATAGACTTAGAATCAAAACTACATTGTAAAATTTATAATTATTAAGGCAGGTTTGAACTTCAATAAGTTAATCGCAATGCTAATAAAACCAATATTTTGAACTCTATACTTATAAACTTAGTATCAATACTTCATTATAAAATTTATAATTTTTAAGGCAGGTTTAAACTTCAATAAGTTAATCTCAATGCTAATAAAACCAATATCTTGGTAAACTTATATGAAGTTTGGAATTGAGTACACAAGTAAATTATCTGATTGTATAATAAAGGATACTGGACCTTCATTTTAAGGAAGCAAAATGTAATGAAAATTGTACATAAATGAGAACTTAATCAATTTTGTAACCCACCAGTCTATTCATATGCAGGTATTAAGAAGCTATTAACCTCCATTAAGGAGGTTTAAATACTCATTATATGAGATTAATTGTTGTTAAGACAATGGCTGAGTAATTTATATCAAGAAGGATATGAACCAAAAAACCCTTCAATGGAAAAATTTAATAATCATTATATGTGCTTAAATGCTGCCATGAAGGTGTATATAAATTTTACCTGCATGACTTTATCTGGGCATAACTACATTTTGATATTTCCATACAATGACTGACCAACATGGAAGTTCAACTCCCCAGGTGTTCATTGATGCGTTGGATGGTGATTCAGCCGGGAACATTGTTGTTACACTCTGCACGATATGGGATGTCAAAGCTACAAATGCGCATCTATTGAATACTGATTTTGTTGTCTCTGATCCAACGGTAATGATTAAACATGTTGTTTACAGTTTACTGCACTTTTACTGATTTCCACACAATATTATTGCAGGGAAATGTAATCCACTGCACTGCGAATGCAACTATAGCATACAATTTTCACGGGTTAGAAAAAGGTGGTCTATTCGCAATAGAAGATTTTGTTGTGTGGGCTAACAAAGAAGAATGTCGCATTAGAAAAAACAATACCTTTAAGCTTGAATTTGACGGTAAAACCCACTTAAGAAAGACTTCCGTCCTTTATGATCAGTATGTTAGGTATCCTTTGGTAAAGGTTCATATTGACAATATGAAACCTACAAGGAACAAATCTCTTATTGGTAAGTTTGTATTAATTTTATATAGCAAATAATTTTTTATGATAAATGATCTATTTCCTTAAGACTTACACTATTACCTTTCAGATGTATGCAGGTATGTGACCAACATTACCAAGATGAACCACAAAAAGACCGGTTCCAAAAATCTTGATTTCTACCTAACAAATCATAGGTTAGCACAATTATTATGCGGATAATTAAAATAAACAGTATCTAAAATGTTATATTGCTTTTACCAACTTAAAAGTTTCTTGCATATGCAACAGGGGACAGGCAGTACGGGTAACATTATGGGGAGGGTTAGGTGATTTGCTTATTGACAATAAAATGAAGCACGTAGTAATGTGTCCTATTGTCATAAATTCTACAAGTGCATACCATTACTACAATATGTTTTTTCCTATAACTTTCAAACTTATCTGTATCAATGATGTAAAACGTGTAAAGCTGAATTTGTACATCCCGTTCCAGATAAGTTGAATCTATCCAAAAGTCCATCAGCCATGGATATTGACCAAGCTAACATACCTACATTTAAAGAGTTTAAATCATCCTCTGGGTAAGCATTTATATATATTTTTGCTTCAGTGTTAGAGTAATGAGAATTGTACATCAATGAGCATGGTTAAAAAAATGAGTACAGTAATATATATTTATTTACGAATTTTCTATCTGTTAGTGGTGTTGGGCAGATAAAGGCTGGAATATGTATTAAGGATTGTGTCCCTAAAGATGGAACAATCAAAACCATTTTGATGCTGTCATGCAATCAAACGAATGATGTGAGTAATAGTCTCATATTCCCATACCTATATTACCATCCTATTGCACATTTGTTAAACAATTCCTCATCTACAGTTGCCAACTTTCCATTTGAAAGCAACGATTGGAAATATCAGGACTGAAAAGGTATGGCGATTCCCATCATGTGGTGGAAAACAATGTCAAAAAGGTACAACAAGAATGGGAGGAGATTTTTGGTGTAATGGATGTGAAAAGCAATTTACATACTATCATATGAGGTGATATTATAGTTTATACTTATGTAATGTTATTTGGACTAAAAAACATCTAATCGCTAACGTACCTGTAAAACATGCATATAACAGGTATAGGCTCGCTTTAGACGTGTTTGACAATACTGATAAAGCTGTGTTTATTCTTTTTGATGAACCTGCAACTCAGTTGGTAAAGTTTCCAGCATCATCATTCAAGCTAATGGATCACGATGTGAGTATGAAACATTTTTAATTTTTCACGCATTACCCTTTTACTAACCTTCCTTTATAGCCTTCAGATGAGCGTAGGAGGATCTTGCCACCACCACTAGCCAACCTCATTGGTACAACACACGTTTTTTAAATCAAGAGTCACACCTACTATGATCATGGAATATTTGAGAGCTTCATATGTTGTGCTATATGCCCACTTGAATTGTCTGTTCCAACAATTGCCACACCTTCCAAATCTACAGAGTCTAAGAAAAATAAAAGGTTGGTTCTCAATAACCTTTACAACCATTAAATAACAAACATTAAACAGAAATATAATCAAAAGTTCAATGAAAATCTTACTATTTCAGGTATGTTATGACTGATTCTGATCAGAAGAGGAAGAAGCCTCACCAAAAGCAGAACTCTGAAAGAAAATGAAATTAATGACGAAGCATCAATCAACGATGAAGACACATCTTGGTTGTTAAGATTTAGAAAAATAAAGAGGAAATGACCTCAAAAGTTTGTTGGAATATGTCATTTAGACAAAGAAATTTGTTTTAGTCTGTTTTTTAATGAATAATTTTGGTGTTTTAAACACAACGAATATTTGATATTACTTTTGTTTGGTGACTAAGTTATAAAATTCCGCTTATGCTTAAAATTCAAACTCCAATATTTGTCAAACAGTTATGCATGAAATACATACTCAAATATATGTAATCCAGTTATAAAAGTTGTAACAAAAATAGGACCAACTCTGATTTTTAAGCAATGTTTGAAATTTAATAAGTGCATCTCAATGCTAATTAGTAAGTAAAAAAACTTGGATTGTATAATAAAGGTAACGAAATTTCATTTTAATAAATCAGAATGTAATCAATGTTGTTCACATATGAGAAATTAAACAATATTGGAATATATAGAAATGAAATCAATAATACAATCTAAATTGTAGAAATTTCAAAGAAGAATTAATCTACAACTTTTATATCTTAAACAGTATGTTATGTTCTGAAGCTAAGAAGTATTCCACTAAATAAATTTTGTATATTCTATAACTAAAATGAAAAATAAAGATTGCAGCCTAATTTATTACAATCACAAAGATGATATAGAAGTTAGAAATTACCAAGTAGTGGTTAATAGTTGCCTGCATACCTGCATATGAAGAGACGTGTAGGTTACAAATCTTCTTAATGAAGATTAATAACTGTTTGTATATAAAGAGACCTGTCTTTTCCTATTCATATTAATTGTAGTGTTCAATTACATGATTATGAACCATAAGCATCAAAATCTTTACATTAGACAATGTGAGTTAGGTATGGATAATAATATTCCATCTTTCTCTAACATACTCAACAATAAAATCATCATACAATCACATACAATTGTTAACAAAGATGGGAGTTACCAAAGTTACTGTGGGCTGAAGTTAATACACATTCCAGAGATAGGTAATCACACAAATCCTTTGTTGCACATTTTATTAATTTTTTTACAATAAGATTATCAATAAGAATCAAATATGTTATTGCAGAGGAACCATCCCAACAAGTTGTTACACAGACAAACCACAGGCGTGGAGGTATTAAATACATAAAAATGGCTCTAAATCATATATATAAAAATATTATATATTAATTCAATATTTTAAATTATATGCAAATCACTTTCAACATATGTGACTTTTTAGGTAGACGAAGAACAAGTGAATCAAGGATACTACCAAAACAAGCAGCCCTCACATCATCAGGTATTTCTAAAAAAAAAAAAAATGAATTTCAGATTATGTAGATCTTTAAAATAACCAACTTATTTAAAATTTTACTACTTATTATCTTTTTAATATAGGTGTTTCTGTTTCTTATGCTAAGCTTGGACCACCATCTTATCAATGCTATAGTTGTAATGCAAACATGTGGTATGAAGAGAGAATTGATAAAGATAAAAAACCTGTGAATTCTACTTTTTTACTATGATGCCAGGATGGTAAAGTCTTGCTACCGAAATTCAAAGAACCACCATTGCCGTTAAAGACTCTCCTTGATTTCACAAATCCTACAACTACAAAATTTAGAGAAAAAATCAGAGTGTATAATGGGATGTTCACATTTACAACCTTTGGAGCAAGGATAGATCATTCAATAAATAATAGAAGGGGTGTGTATACATTTAGAATAAATGGGCAAAATTATCATCTAATTGGGTTACTCCTACCTGTACAAGGAGTTCAACCCAGGTATGCTCAGTTATATTTCTTTGATACACAGAATGAACCTAGGAATCGTATGAATGCTTTCATGAATAATGAAATAAATGATCAAGTGGATGAGTCCATCGTCAAAAATTTGATTACCATGTTGGATGAATCGAGTGCAGTTGCAAAAGCATTTAGAATGGCAAGAGATTGGTGTCATTCTAATCAATATGTAAACTTTGAATTGCGTTTACTTAGTGAGAGAAGAACATCAAAGCAGTATAACGTTCCAACTGTATCAGAAGTAGCAACTCTGATAACTAATGATTTTGGAGATGGTATTCCTACAAAGGATATCATTGTTAATTGCAAAATAACGGGTACAACCCGAATATCAGAATTGCATCCATCCTACATGGCATTGCAGTATCCTTTGTTATTCCCGTATGGAGAAGATGGATATCACGATAAGATACCATATCATTCCAATAACGGTAACAACAAGACTAAACGTGGATATGTTTCAATGAAGGAATATTACGCATATTTGATTCACAGTTGAAACAACCAAGCCAACACTTTACTTAAAGGGGGCAAGTTATTCCAGCAATTTTTGGTTGACGCATACGCATCAGTTGAGGAACAAATGTCACACCCCCAAATTACCTGTTTTGCAGCGGAATGGAATTCCTGGGGACTGACTGTCATAGCATCACAATCACAGTTATATTGAACGACCTAAAGTGTCGTTTGGAAAATACGTCGTTTGATTTAATAAAATAATCAGAGTTTACAAAATATAGGTCCCAAATGAAAATCAACTTGTGCGAAAATAAGTTTGTTACAATTCAAACGATATTTTAAAGTGCGTAAAACCCAAGTGAGACGCGTCGTCACCGCGACTCCATGATGTGTCCAAATGCATGCCATGAAGTGAATACCTTAGTTACCTGAAAATACATTGCTAAAACGGTCAACAATAATGTTGGTGAGAAATCATAGGTTTGGTAAATGTTTTATACGACTACGCAAGTATAGATCAGGTATGACAATCATGTCACATAAAAATGTTACTGGTATGACAATCATGTCACATAAAAATGTTACTGGTATGACAATCATGTCACATAAAAATGTTACAATTGCTTAAGCGCATGATACCGAAGCTCCGACTGATGTTCGCCCCAACAGAGTGTCTTGCCAAACAACTCTAATAATGTTTATGAATGAAATGCATCCGTATGACTAGTTGGGATTCACCAACCCGGATGGAGGCGTCACCCTCGATAGATCTATCCACTCACACACGCTTCTAGGAAATTAACGGCTCATGCATATGAAGTGGGGACATTTAACTGGCAACGTGGTAACTTAAGCAATGTAAATGAATTTAACATACTTGGTATCGTAATAAAAATGTTGTGCAATGTATTCTCCCCCGTAGGTTTGAAATAAGTAAAACTTGAATAAATCGGGGCTATGAAAACTCACTTGATAAACTGGTATGATGACAAGAGTGAGTACACTGAGGTATAGCGTGATACTTTAATCTGGACCTATTACGAATGATATGATATGTAATGAGTTATGATGTAATGTTATGCATGCATTTCGTATGTTATTTATACCATTTGTGAGTTTTGAAAATAATACTTATCGTCGAAAAATACTCTTTTGACGTCTTGACCATTCTTAAATCACTTTACAAGTATTTACGTCAAAATGTCATCCTACAATGGTTTCGTAATGATTTATTGTGAAATTTTACTTTTCGTCGTAAAATAATGTCGTCGGAAAATTCATGAAAGTGACAAAAATGGCTTCGAAAAACTAGTCGTAATATGGTGTACGTCGAACGTTAGGAAACGAACTCGACGGTTTTGGAAAGCTTGTATCAAAATCTAGAAGTTTTAGTACAGGAGTTTTTGTCATAGAGGTCTCGAACATAATGATAATGGAGGTTAAAGATGGTGATTTTGTCTAAATGTGGTTTAAAAATGAGTTTCGGCAAAGTTTAAGCATCCGTAAATAATTTATTACAACTCCGCTATACAAACGGTTGGTCGTTTTAGAAAATATGCTTGGTGATCTCGATTTTATTAGAAGACATTTCGTTCCAAAAAGTTCCACATCCATGTTAAAAACAGCCTTCAACATGGTCGTTTTAGTTACCGTAACACTCGTCTCGTAAAAATAATATAGTTTTTCTGAAAATAATAGTTACGGCAAGTTTATGAAAACGTGTATATCTTAGTCATTTCAAATCCGTTTTCTACGTATTATACGTCCTTAGCTTCGTATCAAAGTATACTAATATATTTTTGATAAGTCGAAATAATTTGTAAAGCTTAGGACTCGTTTTTGACTCGTACAAGATAAAAATAGATTGCTGAAATTTTCTGAAAATATATATTTCGTCGTCAAACTTGAAAAATTCATAACTTCTTCGTTATAACTCCGTTTTAATCCGTTCAAGCGGCCACGGATTCGTTTTAAAGTATATTTTCTAAATATCAAGGCCAAAAATTCGTGCCTACTGTCGGATTTTCCAGAAAAACAAAATAAGAACAGATCACTTTTTATACTTATCGAAAATAGTTTTTCTCGTACTAAACCTATTCCAATCCCTTCAAATCAACTCCAAAGCTAATCTAATCCTACCATACACCTTCTTAGGGTGTCATGGGTTCCTAATCATCATCAAGACCAATATATAACAAGGGAATAATTATAGGATGACTTTATATATATAAAACTCTAAAAATCATGTAAAAATGGTATAAATAAACACAAGTCTTGCATGTTTGCTCCAAATATGAAGAAATAAATATGAAATGAAAGTGAAAGATATAAAATGAAAGAAATATGCTTACAAGTTACTATGATGAGGTGCAAAGAACAAAGGTTTAACCTAAACACCCTAGGTTTTTATTTCAAAACCTTATATAAGAGTGTAATCTAGATTGTTTTATCTTGAACTTGAAAAATTTTGATGATCCCTTGTTACTCCTTAGTAGTGGCCGGTTATGATAGAAGAAAAACCAAAGAGAGAAATTTTTTTACTACTTGAAATAATGAAGACAATTGAGTGAAATGAAAGAGTAATGTTATGAATAATATTATGTGGATGTCCATATAACCCATAAGAGGCCCATGGCCCAATTAGCTATTAGGGTTTTACCCTAATATTTATCTTATATATACTCCTTGTAATCTCCTACACTATAATTAATGGAATAATACTTTTCACTCACTCAATTCTTGTTCACAACACGTTATCAGCACGCTCTAAGCAATTAGGCCTCGTTTTCCTGGTACGTCTTCAACCTTTCACTATATGATTTGGCTGTTATATAAAAGAAGAGTTTAATATGATTTTCTTATGTAGTATCTTGATGTGTCAGAGTAACATTCTTATTATATCTTGGTTCGCATACATCACCATTATAGTCATGAATAAAGAATAGAGAAATCAGTATCTTTATAATTTATATATCTATGTTTGTTCGTATTCATGTATTCTATAGATTGTTTTGTTCGTATCATTATTATATGTTTGTATACATTAAAGTAAGCACTCGATTTATTAATATTGATTGTTTAATATTTTTTTTAACGGAAATTTTTTTATTAATATTGATTGTTTAATAATAATAGTTTAATATGAATTTTCTAATTCATATGATCACTAGTGTTTGTTGTGTGGTTTAACCGTAACTATTATATGTATGTTTTGTTATTATATGTATGTTTACTAATGAATATGATGATTGATTATGTGGTTCTGTGTTTTGCTTTGTTGATATGTTAACTATTGTAGTTTTTATGTGAATTAATTTAAATGGATATGATGGAGTAGATCTATGATTTAAGGCTCATGTTTTGTTAAAAACTATATGTTTTTTTTTATACATGGTTGATATATGTTTAATGAGTTGATTTTTCTACATGTGTATAACTTAAATTTGCCACGTATACTTAGCTAAATAAATGTTATGATACATAATGATGTTATTAATACATAATACTTGTTTTAATTTTAATTGGAAACAGTTGGTATGACTAATATTCTCAAAACTTTGTATATCATAAGCAAGAGTGACCCGATGCACGTGAATTAAAGTGTATAATTATTTGGTTAAAGTTGCTAATTTTTCTATATGTTAACAAAAATTGAAACAATTACATGCATGGTTGATCCTTAGGATATAACATTATGATTAGTTCCAGAAGGCCTATTTTGTTAGGGCATCCAAATATGTTACTTGGGTCATTAGGTGATTACATGGTTATGGATCATATATCAATATATAATGTACCTATAATGTGACCATCTATATGGATATCACACCTCTTATATGTTGCGATATAGATTATGATTAATTTCCATAATTTAACGAAAGTCATCTTAAAATTGAGAATGATTTTGTAAGTGTAATGATTAAATCTTAACTTTATGCATATATTCACATGATTTTAATTAACTATTTACAAGTTCGGTTATTAGTGGGATAAAGATTGTGTTATTTACTTGTGACGAATATGCGACCTATAATAAATATTAATTAGTCACGACTTGAGATACTAATTTGTAGCTTGTGATTATAATATTTGGATGAATATGAATTTGCTATTTTTGAACTGAGTAAGACATGCATTGCGGATTGCTACGGAGTATATGCTAGTGTACTATGATATCAAGTCTTGCATACTTCGAGTTTATTATGAATTTATGACATTAATTGGTTGATATTTTTATAATAGTGCAGTTTAAAAAGTAAAGAAATATTTTCTTGTCCGATAGTGCTATACTGCTAACGAGATATATATAAGTTTGCCATCTAAGCTAGCTATCCTTTTTATATCAATCTACACTTTTATCTTAATTATTTATTAACGAAAGACTGTGTTACTACCACTAATGTCTTATAGGTAAATTAATGCATGTTCATAGGCGACTTATATGTCATAATGTATCTTATTGAATTATAACTAAGTTGGCCTTAACATATACTGATGAAAGATTATATGTATATGAGTTTGATCATTTTAAAATGCTAATATAGTAGTATATTTTGATGTTGAATCTTTGCATAATTTGAGTTTATAGCTGATCATATATGGCCATGTTATAACTTTAATATTTATATCCCTCTAGCATGAGTTATTTGCATTGATTATTTTGTATAATGACGGATATTTATAAATTCTAAGGTTGATTATTTCGATGTTAATTATTTTGTGACTTAAGCTCGGTCATAGATAATATCACTTTCACTTATTATTATCCTTACTTGGTGAATGAAATCAGCCATGTAATTACTTCTAAATTGATTTGTATTGTGTTAAGGTAATCTATGATAAAGTGTAAGATCGGTTAAATGAAACGTGACATGCCTTGATACATTTTGGACTATTATTTGCGTATGACCAGATATAAAAGTGAGCTTTTAGTAAAATATTATGAAACTCGTCCAATTGAAAGTATTTCACTGAGTATGAAAATACTTTGGTCAGAACAAATATTGCAATTATGGACGTTATGTATATAGATATATCAAATATAAGAATAAGATGTCTTATATGATTCTAATTATGTAATCGAGTTTGTTATTTAAGTGTGCATTATTTATTATATGTGATTTTAGTTGCAAGACATTTTATTGACTGGTTAGTGGTACATATATGTTTAGCAAATTGTGCAACTTCATAAGTAAAAAAAAACGTGTTTCTTGTTTGATAATGCTATGGGCTAATGTGCATACTATAGTGATCTAAGTTAAAGTAATACAAGTACTTATATCAATTTAATTGAAGAAATGTGATGATGCATTAAGTTCTCCGTGTTATGGAGTATTTGATTTTTATATAACAAGATGCAACTAAAACACATGTGGTCATAAACCATAGTTTATGAGCCAGGATTATTTATTGGCATGACCGGTTGAACCATCCCGGATCAATAATGATGCGAACTATATGCAAGAACCTTGAGTTCTTCAAAGGTTATTTGATTTGTTTTATTGTTCTCAATGGAAGTGCATTGTTCACTTATTATCACCAAATTAAAGTAAGGACTTTGTCCTATGAAGTTTTGAAAAGAATATAAAGGGGATGTATGTAGGCCTATACATTTTCCATGTGGATCATTTTGAGTTTTGAAATCGATGCATCGTCAAAATGATCATCAAATACGCAACTTAAGGTTAGCGTAATTAGTGGCTCGAATTATAAAATGCGAGCACGGTTTTCCACATTGTATTATTGAGAATGGTGGTGAAAACTTTTAAGTATTGGGCGATTATTGGAATAAGTGTTGAACTTTATGTAGCCCAAGTTCATACGCGAATTGCTTTTGTTGAAACGTTCATAAAACGTCTTTAGTTGATTGCAAAGCCAATAATTATGAGAAAAAAAATCTTAGATTATGGGGCATGTTATAAAAACGAGGGCTCCCACACGCACATATACTCCTGTGGCTGGAAGAAGATTACAAATGCAAAACTGGAAATCAGTTAGATAATATGATATCTGCAGAACTACCATGTCCAACAAATGATCCAGAAGGCTACAAAGCCGTCAGTGAGTATATGTTGCATGGTCCATGTGGTAAAGACGCAAACTATGCTCCATGCACAATTGAATGGAAATGTACAAAAAGTTATCCGAAATCATTCCAAATGCATCCTCCTATTACAACACTAAACAAGTCAAAAATTCAAAATTCCCATATATGCCTATCAATCACAAATTTGGAAACAAGCACACTTAGTAAACCTTATTGAAGGGATTAGCCACTAAGTATCATTCATATACAAATTCAGCAAGGATGATAAATATAAAGCAATATATAATTACAACGATTTAAAACAAAATTAAAACTATAAAAAGTAAACTAACCATTCGATCATCCACTGGAAATTTGACATAAAACACAATTCCCAATTGAGGTTTCAAACAATTGTGCATCTCCAAGCATCCATCAACCCAATTCTGAGTACATGTTTTCATAAAAAAAAAAAATCTCAAACAACTACCCCTTCATAAAATCAACATATGAGACCCCCTTGCACAATCAACAAAGAAATACCAAATCCATAATAAACAGCACTTATTATAATTACCTGTACATAAATCCGGCTATCCTTTCATAACAATTGATTCCACACTCTTAATTAAACTGATAATATGCTTTAATTTCAAAAGAATATTGTGAAATTGAATATCCCCAAATTTAGATAAAAACCCTAATTTAAATCGTCTATGTTCACTATAATGTGTGTTGACTACACTATGTGTGAGAGAAAAAACACCAACTTTTTTATATAAAATAAATTAGGAAAGAAAAAAAATACACCAATGAAATTAAGATTAAAAGATAATATTCATTTATGATATAATAATAAAGATTTACATCATATTCATTATATCATCATCATTAAACAACAACTGATAATAACTTAAAACAGCAAAAGATGAACCATGATGATGAAATACACAAAAAAAAAACTCCAACAAACACCTAATCATAAACTTCAAGAATGGAGATGTGATTCTCCTTTTCGGTCAACCCTTGACGAAGCTCAAGCAAGAGGGCAGTAACCACCTCCAACCTCCTACGCAGGCTGACAAGATCCTCATGCTCACATTCATAGACATCACCAACAGACTCCTCTTCATCATGATTGAGAGACCATAACTCTGCCAATCGATCAGATTTTTGTTGGATTGTGGTTTGAAGTTGATCACGTCTTTCTCCAAGAAACCTTATAAAAACTTCGTCTTCCACATGCTCATGACCATATAGAAATTTGAAAGCTTTGTGCAATTCCTGCGTTTCAGAAACATTTTTTAGTTCATTGAGTAGAGGGGTTTCATCAGCATCGGCCATTGATTGAATAATTAGGGCACAAGTATTTTTTTAGGTATAAAGTTAAGTATAAAAAACAACAACCTAATGAATAATTATAGATGAATCGAGATGGAAACCAATAGTCGTGAATCATGATTACAAAATAAACTCATCAATTAATTTGTAGAGATGGTTTATTTTCCCATGCAGAAACATCAAATAGGTTTCATACATGAATTTAGTAATAACACATTCAACCCTTCAACTTATGATAATAACAACTTACAAAACAAAGTGGTACTTACAAAATATAAGATACATTCACAACTTACAATACAAATAATAAAAATTTTTACCAAAAATTATACTATAGTAAATTAGATAGAACAGCAATGCTTCTTATTCCAATAAACAAAATAAAAACTCATATTCTTAAATTTTTAAATAACAAAGTATAATTATTTCCCTCACCATACTAAACTATAAATATGCATACACCCGACAAAACACACAACAATTATGTGATGAACTATTAAATTCAAACTCTGCAAATAACACGGGAACCATAACAAAAGACAAAAAAATAATTCATATTCTTAAAATTTTAAAGAACAAAGTATAAATATTTCACTTAGCATACTAAACTATAAATATGCATACATAAACTGAACCTTGAATCAGTAAATCCATTCATAAACTTAATATATACATAATACATCCATACCATTTCCATTCAAATATGATAGATTAAACAAAAGTACATAAACCTAAACACAAAACAAACAGCCAAACAATCCTATTATTCATAATCCGATCCAAAAATCTGCGATAGGCCGTGCGTAGCACGGGTTCTGAATGCCTCGTTAAGATAAGAGACAACCAATCAATATTTAATAATTAAGTTTCATATTCCCTAAGCAAACACATAAGTAAATTAGCCGGACATGGAGAACATGCAAGCATACACACAAATAATCAAATACATAATTGAATTAATGAAGTAAAACACTTATCTTGATGTAAGATAGGGTTTGGAACCCTAAAATACTGTACAAGACAGCCTTGGTTCGGTTTAGGTTATTACTCCAAAAGACTACACACAAATACTGAAAAATTCGGATTCTATATATAAGATTACATATGCGACGGCGTCACCTTATGTTTTGTGACGCCGTCGGATCGCCGTCATTAGGGTTTCGTCTTGGCCACGTTAGTTTTGCGACGGCGTCACCTTGTGCTTGTGACGCTGTCCTCTTCAGATTCTGACGCCGTCTGGATCGAATCTAGGCCGTCTGAGTTGCGACGGCCTACTCTTTTAAAGCCTGACACCGTCACTTGAAAATAAGAGATTTGGCTTCTGTCCCGTCACAAAATCCTCCGACGGCATCGCAGTTAAGCAGTGACGCCGTCACCTTGTCTTTTCAGCAGCTGGAGTGTCTCGATTCTTGACTTTGGCCATTTTCTTCGTATATCCGCGCCTTTTCGTCCAAATAAGTGCCATTACAGCAATTTGCCTTCAAGAGACCTAAAAAGTGAGAAGGAACGATATTAAGTAATAACGGATACAAAAGTGATCAAATAAGGGCTTAAACGACCCCTCAAAAAGGTACATTTTAAAACCTTATCAATTTTCATCCTGACCATGGTTAAAAGCACATAACCCCTTAAAACCATGTAATAACCAAACTGCCATTAAGAATATCCAAACACACATACAATTCATGAAGTACACCCTTTATCCCTTTTTCGAAGAAGAAACCGTAGCACCAGCATCAGATAAGATCCAGAATTACACATTCCTTTCTCCAGGATGGTTCCATCATTACGGGATTTTACAATTCTATAGTCTAAACCGAGAAATAGTTTCTTTCGCGGGATTTTACAAAACCAAAAATAAACCGTAAGATAGATCCGGATATGCACAGGATGTTTCCATCGTCACGGGATTTTACAAGTCTATGATTTAAACCGAGAAATAGATTCTTTCGCGGGATTTTACAAAATCAAGACAAAACCGTAAACAATGTCAGCTTGAATGTGTTATGACAACTTTGGTTTAGGTGAATATATGTTTTTAGGGGAACATGCAACGGTTCATCAACGGTTCATTATCCAACATCAACAATATCATCAACCATCCAATAAACACATTGGTAAACACATCATTCACGCATTCTGTTGGCTATTGCAGTGACAACATGGTGAAGTAAACCCGATATGCCAAAGTTGATCATGAAGTGAAATTCCCCAGATTTGTTACTTGAACTTGTACTAATCCTTGTGAAGAAGAAACGGTGTACCCAATGTACAAAACCTCTTGACGTATTCTCAACTGCGTGAGACACCGAAGTGATAGTTACGTTATGGGTTAAGCGAGAAAGAATCACTAGCGTAACTAAATAGCCAAGTCTTCATCACACTCAATAAACGCCCAAACAAGTCATCTTCGCGGAAGGGTAGAAAGAAAGAACACGAAATAAGTAAACACGCCCGGAAAATCTCACTTCAAATCCAAATAAGAAATATCGTCCAAACAACCCCGTAGTCATTTTTACTTCAAATATTCGTTCAAGCCGTGAATGTGTATCCTTCCGTGAAAATATACCATACCAAAATACCGCACAGTTTTCAAAATTTTGTGATCTAATATTTTAAAATTTGTGTGAAAGAACATTTTGTAACACAAAATTTGGATACCAAATTATATATCAAACTACATATGTAACACATGTTTCTATATGTCATACGTTCATATGATACAAGCCCATTATATCATGCGTCCAGTCCAGTCCGTTCAAAACAATGTGATACCCGGTCTACCAATTGATTCAGCCCAAAGTGAGAAAACCTATTCAACTTAATGACCGGTTATAAAATACCATACCCTAAAACTTCTCCTATTAACCCTAATCACTTTTACAAAAAATCCGCCTCCCCCCTCTCCTAAATTTCTACTCACCACAATCACAAATCCCTTCGGTCATGTCCAAATCCGATTAAAGTCAAGCCCTAATTATTCTCATATCACATCTCAGTCACCATTTCATCGAAACCCTTTTAATACAAATCGAACATTAAACCATGTCTCACCACAATCGATCAATTCCTCCATTTTGTATTTCATATTAACCTTGCCACAGGGATGGCATGAGGTTATGTGATAGCCACAGGGATGGTTAGAGGCGTGACAAAGGCTTCAAGATTGTACCACAGGTAGGTTTACTTCTTCTTGATTTGTAATTGTTGATGACCAGAAACGAGTAAAAATATTGAGAGAGTAACGAAAAGTGTTATTACTCCAATCTTGTAGATTCGGATATATAAGATGGTGCAAATGTTAGTGAAGTGATACTTCAACAAATGGTAGATCAGTGATGTTAACGTGGTTTCAAGTTTTGATTCTTTGTTTCACACACGAGATACTGATATCTATCCGTTTTTATTTTTATTAACCGAACTAAAGGAGAAGATGAAATCGCAAATGATTTTGTTTTTTCCTCATACACTTCGGATATGATCATTTGAGCTTGGATCGATGATGGATAGAAATTCGTGTTTAATGACCTGAGAGTCATGATGTTTCATGTATGTCACACGAATTAAATCGGAGATCACATATTTATGTTAATGTCAAGGTTTAGATTTGAATGATTTGTGATGTTGGAGAGATGAGAGGTTTATGTTGTAGATGGTTTTGAAGATCATTAACTGTTGTAGGATCAGTTTATGTGTAATTATTTGTAGATGTCTATGTTTGATATTGCTTTTAGAATCAAATCTGTCTTCAGTCTTGGTACATGGTAGTATTGATCATTTATGAAAGTCAACAAACCGCTTATGATATTCAACATACAGTCAAATCGCTTACATAAACAGTTTTACAAGTTGCTTCTTGAACCAGTTTGACAACTCGCTTGACATTCAAAAATGACAAGTCGCTTCTTTATTCTTGACACAAGTCGCCTTATGACATATTAGACAAATCGCTATGACTTGTATAGACAAATTGCTTCAGGACATTTTTGGACAAATCGCTTCAGGACATTCATTGAACCTGGACAATATTTAGACAAATCTCTTCTAAGAAACTGATGACAAACAACAGCCAAGAATGACATCAACTATACTCATAAAAACGTTTTGACGATCAGACCATAATAACATCATTAAAATCAGATTCAAATCAGTAAAAAGATGTCATGAAAAACTGCTTGAACTAAAAATAATACTTGTAACACCAAGAATCAGTTTAGATCATTTCACGCTTAAGAAAAACAGTAACATCATTCAAAAAGTTAACACCTAACAACACACATCCGATCAAATAACAAGACAACATCAACCACCACACAAACCGCTTAAACCACTACACAAACCGCATACAAGAACCCTTCAAAACCGCTAAAAAAAACCATGAAGAAAACCACGAGAATCAACACAAACAACCAAACCTAGGCTCTGATACCATTTGTAGGATCGTGTATTATATGTTGTTTAGATGATTCGGGTGGTCTAGGTAGATGATTAAACAAGTAAGCCATTGTTAGAGAGATGAAGAGAGGAGAGGGAATTCTAGAGAGAGAAATAAACACAAAATGCAAGGTTAGCTTCACAAGTTCCAACCCTCTACCTTGGGAGGTAGAGGGTATTTATAGTTACATACAAATACGTCCTCCTGACGGACTGTGGATCAGACATACAGTGGGTAAAGACCCGTCCTTCCTCCACGGTGTTGCACTAAACTAATCTACGCTACTAACTAACTAATTAACTATAAAATAACGTAAATAACGACATGTCTACGAGCTAACATATGCTAGACCATAATTGGGGTGACCGACACTTTAACATGGAATTTCCAATTCCTAACACTACTAATCAACAGGATTATTGTAAGAGGTCAACTTCCAAGATCAATCAAACACTGCATGGGTAGAACATCAACATGCCAGCACAACAACGTACAATAAATATCAAATGCAGGTATGTTTCACCAATATTAATATGCTGCCATAAAACTTAAATTAATCAACCAGTAAAAACTATGAAAAAAAAGAGTGTTCAAAGATCCAAAAGCAGAAATATTAGCAAGTGTTGGTCAGCATGCCCAAACACCCGCACCCATCTGGAATATTGTTTGCACCCAAAATAGATTTCAAAAACACTGAAAACAGACACATCAATACACCATCCCCTTAAGCTTCTCAATGAATGACGAAAGCTCTTGTGCTTGGTTATGCTTCTTCGTGACATTCACCAGAATACCTTCAGCTTCATTCAAATCCTCAGCTTGTAGCTTGGTAAGCTCCAAAATACTCTGCACACAAGAATCAAATGGATACAAAATCTCCAACTCTCCAATCACGTAGTCTCTCGCAGCCACACGAGCCCTAATTTCTTGAACTTTTTTCATCAGTTCTCCTTCATCTGCCATGCTCGCATCTACCTCTCTCTAAAATTGAACAACCATCATATCCCTTACAAGGTTAGATCCAGCAACTGCAACAAGCTCATCACAAAAAGGCATTGGTGTATTCATCATTTCTTTTTTCTTGGTTTTTTCCCTTTTTTTTATGCTCTCAAATAGATTCTCTTTGCTATATGTGTGTTTTAAAGGACAACTTTGTTTTAAACTATGATTGCTATAGTGTGAAGGTGCATCAATTATAAAGGTCTTTGATTTGACTGCATTAGGCAGCCTTTCACATGCTCATTACTATTTTCAAATGACCTTCCATAAAACACAGGTCTGCTTTTATTTTATTTTTTTAAAAAGAGGAAACCATCAAATAAGATTTAAAAAAAATTTGATTCATATATATATATATATATATATATATATATATATATATATATATATATATATATATATATATCTCTATATTATATATAACAGGAGGCATTTGACATTAATGCCACCTCAATGCCAAATAATCCAATTTAATGCCACATAAGCATTTGTTGTCCAACTAAGCAATTTTTTAATCCACCTAAGCAATAATATTTAATTTTCTGATTTTATGTAATAATTTTCAAAATTCTTAAGCAATTATTTATAAATTTCGAATTTAATAAAAAATGAGCATGGTGAGAT
The DNA here is from genome assembly GCA_019973895.1 of Chrysanthemum seticuspe. Classification (NCBI taxonomy): domain Eukaryota; kingdom Viridiplantae; phylum Streptophyta; class Magnoliopsida; order Asterales; family Asteraceae; genus Chrysanthemum; species Chrysanthemum seticuspe. The sequence continues at coordinate 47,796,511 of BPTQ01000004.1, read as the reverse complement.
TCGAACTTGGGTTGTTTGTAGGATTAGTATAAATAACTTGTGTGTTTACCATTTAGGCAACAAGTTATTTTGATAATTATATTGCATACTATAATATATAAATGCCTAAAATTATATTGGATTCCTATACTAGAATATAAATCCCATATTATATTTTTCTCTATATACGGTTTGTTTAAAAAAAATCTCCTCATTCATAAATTATAATATACTTTTTCCTGAAACCCTAATTTCATCTTTTAGTCAGCCATCTCCATCATGATATGTATGCATGTAGCTTAGTCCACTAATGTTTGTATATTTTTTGTGCAGGCTTTGATTCTTTAACCTATGTTCATTCTTATTCTGCAAAAAGGTATTTTATTTTCCTTTTGTTTGTTGATGGGTGATATTATTGTATGTCAGGTATGAACTGGACATGTTAATAGGATCCGTAAAGGCAGCAGCCAAAGGTGTTGAAGAGCTTTTAAAGAAAATTAATAATAAAGTTTTTATGGAAGACAGTGAGATTATCTTTGAAGACCATTTGTCAGGTGAGAAATTGATCAGCAGCATTAATAAACTCACATAACATCCTATTATTTTTACACTAATCTCTTATGTGTTTTTACTCAGTTCTAAACTTGAGGTGCATTGAACGTGCTATTGTAACAAAATGGCCCATACTTCTGTACTCATTAAACCTGAGGTGCCATTGTAATTTTAGAAGGGGACTATTTGTGACAAGGATCGTGGCTTGAAGACAGTGAAAGGGTAAATGATAATGAAGCTCGGTAAGCTCAACTCATAAAACCAAATTTGGTGCAGGCGAGATAGAATGCTTATTTGTTGTTTAAAGTCCATGTTATCAATTTTAATTAGCAATCCCAAACGTTCCATTAATATATAAGTGTGTCGATTTTGTATGATGTCAATTACTTTCTTTCACCTTAATGCTGAATTTTAACAGTGTTTGAATAAACACCGGGTGTTAAAGTTACAGGTTGGTATTTTACTTCTTATTGGTGTCGCTGGGAAATCTTCACAGTAACCTACTTCTTTGGTCAGTACTTGAATGGTAACTCTGAGTGCAGTTGTTGCTTATGGTTAATGTGCCAAACATACATAAAAACCTTTTTCTTTATGTCTTTATTCATCTGGGAAAAACATGCTTCAATTGATAAAATCCGGTTACTGATAAGTATGGAGGGTGCATTCCGTAGTTGATAAGTATTGACCCATTGCAGCTCATCGTACAAACTCGGAACAAGCAGGTATTTTGTTTGTTACAATTGATCATGAATGCAGGCCACACTGACTTAAAATCACGACATCAATGTTTTCATGAAAGCAATAGCAATGGCTTTTAAATGACGTGGTGACTTACTTCATAGTTTATGACGTGGTGACTTGGTTCATATAATTATATTTCTTTTAATTGCTATGAATTGATTAAGATTATTTAGAAGGTTGTTTACTTTAGAATGACTTTAAAAGACTTTCAACCCGTTTAACGCACACCCATTTTAACGAAAGAAACAATCATTTAACGCGTTTGATATACAATACATCTCTACATCAACCCATTTGTAATTGTGTGTTATTGTATACTAGAGACCAAGTGCAAAGGAACTTCTGAGACATCACTTTATTACGAATGCTAAGAAGAAACCGAGACTCTTGGAGAGAATCAGGTACTCATAACGGGATTTATTTAGAATGTAACTGATCTCAAATGGGTTTTATCAGTCCACCAACTATTTTAGCGCTGAGACATGTTAGCACGTTCTTAGGGTCTGTTCTTAGACACACATGCAAAGTTGATGTTAGAAACTCGCTTAATACAGAACTATTAAATGATGTCTATAGATAGCTAGGTGTGTAGAAATGAGATAATGGATAACATATAAACTACTCCGGCTCACATGTATATTCCAACACATATTGAACTGTCAAGATAGTATATTATTACGATATATTAGAATAAACATCCTATACTTTTTGATGTATAGGTCATTTTATTTACTTCATTTCATTATGTGGGATAGGATTTTGACAACCATTCAAACCAAAAACTGTAAAATATGTATAAATTTTCACTGTGGTTAATCAAACAATATACTAAAGTTATACCTGCCATTCCTATATCATATGGCAATTGACTGTTTTAAAAACAGTTGCATTCTTTTTTCAGCTTGTGCAGCAAAAGACTTGGCCATGTCTATTGCTTCGGTTACATGACTTATGCATACAAATAATATAAGAAAATACTTAATATCAACAAACTGAATAATATAAAATATGGAATCCATCTGATCTGATCATCCAATCATCAGTGCTAAAGTTTTTTTTACCAACAAATAGAATTAACCTAGACTAAACTTGGTTCACACATAGCACTATAGAAAATATCATGATCTATAACATTCTCATATCGATAAGGTCAATACAGAATCTGGGTTTTTTTTTGCACAAGATAACCAATGTACTTTTTCATACCATTAATGTAGTGCGCTTCTATTGGCTAATGGGAAGACGTGTTCTATCAACATGCTTTCATTGGACAAAGACATTTCTTTCTTACGCACATTGCTCTCAACATTCAGTAAGTATATACTTCCTCCTAGAGTCACAATACCAACTCTATAATCGACACATACATATTTGTATGCCTAATCTGTAAAAAAGATGTATATTTGAAATATAGTTTTGATCTAAATGATTAATACTATTTAATCACATGGTTATATAGATCAAGAACCCAAGTCTTAGCATGTTAATATAACCTGCACCCGTAAAATTTGTAGGATTAATGTATATAGTTAAGTCATCATAGAAACACTACCTTTCAATAAAGTCCCTACTGTCTATAGTAAATGTGGCGAGATGGGCAGGTTATGGGTAAGAATGGGTTCGGGTTTGAAACGGGTAGTACTGCTAGAAATGGGTAGGGTTGGGTTCTTCGGTTCACTTCTTTAGTATTGCTAGAAATGGTGCAGATTGGGTGGTCAATAAAGGTTCAGTGAGAAACGGTTCAATTATTTAGTAATGCTAGAAATAGTCGTGGTTAGGATGACTTGACAAATTTTTTTAAAATATACTACCTCTTGATACTGATGGTGCAAATCAGGCTATTATGAGATTACCCGAGGTTTGTATTTGGAACTTCTGTCTAATCGTATGTTTATGCATACTCTTTAAATCCTTAATTAACTTTATTTAAAGTAGAGCAAACAACAAAATTCATCCATGTGGTTTGTTGAACTTGGCAGTAATCATCCCTTGCGCAAATGTCATCCTGTAAGAACAAATTTCTAGCATATTACATCCCTCATAGGGGAGTAGTATTTTTGTTGGAGGCATGAGACTCATTATAAAAGAGTCCTCAGATTGCACAAGTAAGTGTCATGGATTCATGTCTATTTTAATGTTCATCGGGTGATATGAGCAGTAATTAAATGAAGTGACCCCATGATAAAAAAAGAATCAAGATCATTATCATTTTTTGCTGGTTCATCTTGGCAACAGCAGCAACAATCTCTCGAGCTTCTGCAACTGCTCTATCTCTAGCCTCAGCAGTGACCCTTGCTACTGCAGCACGTTCTGCTCTACGCCGTGCCTCAGCTTGGGCTTTTGAAACATCAGCTTTCTCCCGTCCTTCTTTCTCCCTGGACTTTGCAACAACTTTTTCTACTGAAGTCCTTTCTCGTGCTTCTGTACGGGACTTATTAATATTTAAAACCCCATGTACGAATTCAACATTTTTTTACTAATTCATCTCATATGGATCTTTTTCATTTAGGTAGTCATTCAATTAGTTAATCTTTTATTTTAATTTTAATCTTCATTCTAAGGAAAAAAAGAACAATATTATTGACTCAAGGTTGTTGTAATATTTTTTAAAGCTATAAAGTTGATAATATCTATTAAGGAGATAATTTATGTTTGATCTTATAATATATTTGTATGAATTTGTATGAATATCATCTAAAGTATGGAAAGAGAGGTCGCCTAAGTATCGGCAGCGGGAACTGGAGCCCAAGCCGGAAGTGCTAGAGAAGAATAAAGAAGTAGGGATAATATCTTGGTATTCGTATGTGTTTCTATTGATGGAGATAAAGTTCAGTTTTTCTTGATCTCGATTTTTATTATTCAATTTGTTTGTTTGATCTCGATAGATGGCTCTCTTGGATAAGTTAATATAATATGGTAAATTATTTGAATTAATCTAAGTTTGTTTTACTCAGCTTCCAAGTAAAATTGAAGTATTCTTGAGGTAAAAGTAGCAAAGTTTCATAGACTGTAAACACTAAATCCTAAACTGGTACAGAACCTTAGGATGAACAATCTGTTTTTTGTGCTCTTTGTTGATGATTAATTTCATATAGTATTGTCTTTTTCATGTTTTAGATCATAGAATTAGTTTGGTTAGAAGTTGATATATAGCTTATGGGTACTTTATTATCCTGTAACAGATACCAATCGGCTTATTGGCCGGAGATATATTGATGCATCAGTACAAAGTGACATCAAGTTATGGCCTTTTAAGGTGACTTCTGGTCCTGCTGAGAAACCGATGATTTCTGTCAACTACAAGTGTGAGGAGAAGCAGTTTTCTGAATAGGAGATCTCTTCGATGGTTCTTATCAAAATGAAGGAAATTTCTAAAGCTTTCCTTGGAACAACAGTGAAGAATGATGTTGTTACAGTTCTCGCGTACTTCAATGACTCACAAAGGCAGGCCACCAAGGATGCTGGTGTAGTACCTAAGTCATTGTTATTTAAGTATCTTCTTCCTTTGCAGGTGGCTCATTCAGATCAAAGTCACGAACCTCCTTTATTCCACCATATAAACTTAAACCTAAACCTAATCTCATCTCTATCACAAAACATATGAATTCTCTGTTCTTTTCGCTGATGGATTATTGAAGGTATGTAGTTATTTTTTGAATTTTCTGTAGCTTTGTTAATATCTCCCTTGCTACTGCCATCGTTTATGAGACACCTTATGCTTCTTCAGATGTTGGTGTTTCTTCTACACAACATGTTTTTTCTGCAAACAATGTTTCTGAAATTGAATGGCAGCAGACCTTTTAATGCATCAAGGACCAATGATTCACACCAACAGAAAAGCGAAAGGCTAGCTACAGGTAATATATATAGTGCCAATTAGCTAGAAAAGTTTCATAGTTGGTATAATCAGTGAATTTGTATTGGCATATTTTCATTTATTTTTCTTAACTCAAATTGTACATATGCGATTGATGCTGCTTCATGACTTGACTATATACAGGTTATAAATGATGGTTTTAGTCATGGGCCTTGGTATATAGGATGAGATTTTCATCAAACTTTGATTAGTTTTACTATTTGATACCTCAAGTTACCAATAGCATACACAGACTATATGAACCGCATTTCTTTAGTCGAATTTTTATATGATTAACGAATATAAATTAGTCTACATGGGACACGTAGGTTAAAGTATATCTGATTGAACATGAAAATGATGCAAGTGATAGCTAAAACTTTTAGTATCGTGATTTAGTATTCCACCTTGATGATGGTTAGTTCGTTAGGTTCGTTAGCATGTGACCTAACCTTAAGCTGATCGAATCAATCAAAATCATAAGGTTGTTTAAGCACTCTAAGAAAGCTAAGAATATTGTGAGATTAGGTTTTTTTGTCACGATAATAAATGGCCATGACACATGTTTCTATTCTAAAGATGAAGACTGTTTGGTGATATAATTAAGTATTTGAGAAGTAAGGATAGGAGTTGAACTTGGAAGATTGATTCTCCATATTATATATGATGGTAGAGGTTGATCGACTTTTTGTAAGATCATGCCGGATTCAAATCTGATTCGTATATGGATCTTCACGAGCTGGGAATTGAACTGTATTCGAAGCAATCTAGGAAACTATTACAGCTGAAAATGCCCAAAATCAAGCATGTTAAGGCACCCATTCAGAAAAAGAACTCTACTTAGTAAGGATATTGGAAACAGTTATTGCAATTAGTCTACTATAGTTAGAAGTTATTAAGTTATAGCAATGTCAGTTGAAGGAAGACACACAAAACACCCAAATGCGCGACTATATTATGTAAGGTTAATGTAAAGTACGCCAAAATTTATAACAATTTGTGGTTCTGCATAATTGTTTTTTTCAGTGGTTCTTAGAGGTTTGACTGGTATCAGACAGCTGAAGCTTAGTTATATAGGCGGGCAAAGGCTAAACTTTTAGAAACACTTCAAAAATGTTATCTAATAAGATACTTCCAAGATACTGCTATATGAGCCAAAAAAAAAAACTTGAACTTCCAAAGATACAAAAAAATAATTATATATTCAGGTATGTTATAATTATTAAATGTTTCACCACATATTATTAGAGTTTTGGGGGTGAGAAAGCTAACCTATGTCTTTAGACGAGATCTTATATATGAGATAAAAAGGTTAGATTCTATGCTTATACAGGTATACAAAAACCTAATCAGAGAAATGTATAAATTTGTCAGAGGAGAGAAGCCAAATTTAGTTGAACTATATTATTCAGGACCCAACAACAACACCTCTATCATATTATTTAGGAAGCTTTAGTTCGTCTTCAAAACCTGAAAATAAAGTAAGAGTTGGTGATCATAACGAAGAAAGTTCGATAGGCAATCATCAAGTCACCAAAAAGAAGTGTGCAATCCTGTTTATTTTCCCCTGTCGAAAGGGGCCTAAGTGTTAGGAATTTTTCATTTCAAAAAAATCAATTCATACCTTATTTGGTTATATTTTTATAAAATTGAATTTTTTCCTGAATTTTGAAAAATAATTTACTCTATTTCTTTCCTAATTTAGCTATAAAAGTTTTAAAAATTGTTTTTATATCAAAAATGAAATGTTATTGTCATGTTTGTTTGCATTTGATGCTGAACTAACCTGCTTAATGAAAACCGCCTAGCTTACCCCAATTTAAGCCGATTAGCAGTTGCGGTTACACTATGAGCACATAAGGTGAAAAAATAAGCAGTTCGGTATCTAAAATTAAACTTTCGCATTAGCATTTAAATATGGTGAATATTGTTTGGTTATAATATCATATAGTTCACCGTGTTATTTATGTTTGCGTTATTGTTTTGTTTGAGTAGATTATATTGTTTGCTCAAACAATTTTACACAACTTATTATGCACCTTTGGATGCTGAGATCACAAGGTCTCAAGCTGTTGATGCTATTCATGTGACCTTATTTTTTGTGTGGTATGTTACAGAGGAGAATTAGTTACTAATTAATCTATTAAAGATCCAAACTTAAGTACTATAGATCAACTCTTGGATAAAATGTTTCAGCTATATTACGTAGGTTGGTTAGTCACTCGATGACATGCTGAGTGTTGTCTTCATTTATGTAGTTTCATGAATGTTATTTGCTTCCTCCTATGCGCAAATGCAAAAGGTCAAACGGGACAGCTTTCTACATACTCTTTTTTGTATACTTTATACTAAATGTTATTTATTAAGCGCTTTTGACATAAAGATATTGGTTACTCATAATAACCTGGACTAAAATTTCCAATGCAACGAGTTGAAACATCATTAGTGTGTTTTGATGGGGATTATCCGATTATAGCGTTTGCATATGACAAATAATCAGAATACAGTGTTTGGAAAACAACTGTAAAGGTGATTTTATTGTGATGATAACGAAATCCCAAACACTCCATGACTGGATTAAGAGTAAAATACGAGCATACATTATGAGCTATGTGTCAACTGGATTAGATTTAGCGGCTTTATTCTGCCTTGATTAGTATCATATCCGTTATCATCTAATATTTAGGCATGTAAGTTTCTTATCCAACCTATAGTAGTTTTCTATACATACATATATCCATATATCACATAAAAAGTAACAACCCTGAGGTGATCTGAAAATTAAGATTGGTGATATTCTAGAAAAAACGAGACTAATATTTTGTTTTATAGGTGGAAATTTTGGAACCGTTCATACCTTGGTTCGAACATGGAGCTACAAATTTGGAAATAAAAAGGCATATAGGAGACTTTCAGTTCAGTACAATCAAAGTATATGTCGTGATTGTATATTTGTATTGCACAGAACAAAAATAGCATCTTTCCAGTTGGAAGGTTATGAGTTTTTCTCATATGTATTGTCATCTTATACAACCTTCCGTAAAAAGCTTGTCAAAGTGCCTGAAAATGGTCTAGAGAACCCGTTCAAATCCCCACAGAAATAGATGCAAATGGAATAAAGGTATATGTCATGAATATTTGTATCGCATAGAACCAAATTACCATCCTTCAAGTTGGAAGATTGTGAGTTTTTTTTCATATTTATTGTCATCTTATGCAGCCTTTCGTAGAAAGCTTATTAAACGGTCTTGGTGAAGCAAGTCTAGGGACACCGAATTTGTGGCATGCAAAACTAATATCGAAGATCATTAATGTCAAAATTACAGAAGTGAAGTTGCAGCTTGCGAGCGGGAATCTTAATTATTAAGTCATATATTCAATAGTCAATGAAGTTAAATCTATGATGGACTTGGTATCTGGGAATTTGAAGGTGTGTTTGAAAAAGGGTATCTTTCCAATGACGATTAATTGGATGATAACACTGCTAGGAATATAATTGTGATTTCTCTTACTACTTTTCTATCATATATGCGTTTAAGATAAAAGTTAGTACGTTATTATTTAATATGTTTATACCTTATTTTCATTAATTACCTTTTTTAACAATATTCATAAACAAATTATAATTGTAAACTGTTTTTTTTATAAAATAGTTTAATAATTAATAACAGTTAACTAATTTTCATGATTAAAAAATTTACTTTTTCTAAAAACTTTTCAAACAAAAACTAATACAATAAAAAATAAAATGAAATAAAAAAATTTCAACTGTAAACTAATACAATAAAAATATACAATAAAATATCCGCCTTTACAATTAATTTACCGTTAAGTGAAACTTAAACTAATACAATAACGAAATACACCATCAAACCATAATTACAATTCATGACCACATCCTTAATAGTAAATTTCCATAAAATAGCACCATCAATGTTAGCCTTAATTATTTTTATTAGAAGTGATGGTCATTCACGATTAGGAACTTTGTAATGTGTGTTAGATATCGTGATAGAATAGTCAACGGGCTCGTGGATTGGGCTAAGCTAATTGGGCATTAGTTAAGTTAAGCTAGCCTTGCCTAGTTCGTGTAACCCAAGCCCAACCCAAGTCCATCTCAAGGCCCATGGCCAAGCCTTAGGGCATCCTTTCTCTTGTACTATATATACCCCTCAAGTATGTCATTTGAGGGGTGTGCTTGAGTGTGTGTGTGTGTGTGTGTTTTTCTTTGAAGCAATATAACATCTTATTGTTTTCATCTTTCTTCTCTCTACCTCTCTAAACATATACATACGAATTCTATCATTCAAGTCACCAAATCTTCATCTTTTTCTTTCTTATTTACGCATAACTGTTACGTATTTGTGTTGGGTTTGCTTGGTAAAGTGATAAGGTATACGTGATAAAAGGGGTTTAACAATTGGTATCAGAGCAACAATTGCAACTCAAGTATGACACACTTGATGTGAATCTGAATTTGAAAATAAAATCTTTAAACAAGGAAATTTCTGATCTAAACAACCAACTTTCTAAACAAAAAACACTGTTTTCTGATCTTGAAAAAGAAAAGAAACAGTTGATTGCTGATTTTTCAAAACGAGAAGATTCTCTTCTTGATGAAATTATGGATAAAAATGAAACTATCAAAAAATTGGATAATTTGCTTCTTACAACGGGTCATTCCGCTAAAACAAACAAGATGCTTTCTAATCAAGCAAATCAGATTTTTCACACTTCACATAAAATGGCTCTTGGTAACTCACCTCCTTCGTTCCTCAAGAAAGCTCAGAAAGAACGGAATGTGTTGAACAATGGACAACCTTTGCATGAACCCATAATTGTTCGTGATTCTCTTGAAACGTTAAAACTAGCTGAGGAGAGTAGATCAAAAATGAAACAAAAGAATCCAGATCTTAAACCGATTGATTATAACAAATGGAACAAAATTAATGGGATTACTTTAGTTAATCAAAACGAAACGTCAAAGTTTTCCATAACACCAAGTGTTTCAAACAAAGTGTCAACACCTGTTTCAAAATCAGTTTCAAAACCAGTTGTAGTTTCCAAATCTCTTTCGAAAATCGAACAAATGTCTTCAAACAATCCTTTTAACACAAGTGATACTAGAAGCATTTTAGATGACGTTAAAACTAGAATTGGGTATCTTCAAGAGACTGTCAAGTCTAAAACCAATATTACAACTAACATCTGGTTTACTCGTCATGATGACGAAACAAAAGAGTTTTTTAAAACCCAAATTGCCCCTCCGTTAACTGCCATCAGTGCGAGGGTAATTCATGTTGAACAAGCGCTTTTGAAAGAAACAGCTGACTTTGTCAAGGACCATAAATCCCTGGTAAAGCAAGCTAATGAAAGTGTTGAACACATCAAAGTTTTGGAAAATTTGAATGATTCTCTCTTCGAAGATGTTATGACTACCGATATCATGTCCATCATTTTGCAAACATATTCTGTTGAAGATCATGAAAGACTCCAGGATGAGACCTCCGAAATTGTTTCAAAATATGAAAAAGCTCTTATGAAACTTGAAAAAGAAAATGTCTCATATTTTAAACAACTTGATCGAAAAACAGAGGAATGCAAGTATGACAAACTGTCGTATGAGCGTGCCTACAAGGACATGCAAGAGCAAAATGATCTTTTGAGAGCTCAGCTGGGATGTCTAAAAGGAAAGGCTGTGGATACTAAGTTTGCAAAACCATTGACTGAGGAGAATACAAATGTTCCAAAATCGGTTTTCAAACCAAAAATGTCTATTTCTCAGCCTCCTCCAAAAGTCAATGAGAAATATGATTTGTCAAAAACAGTCACTCCACAGTCCCTGCCTATTAAAAAGAGAATTATCAAAGGTTTTGAAAAACCTGTTTTTGAGAAAGAAAAAGTGATTACACCTGGCATTTCTAGGACTAGTACACGGAATGTGACCAAAAATCCAGTTAAAGAATCTGTCGGTTCTAACAACATGGTCAACAATCACTATCTAGAAGAAGCTAGGAAAAAGGCACAGACTCGTAAAGACGGAATTCTAGGTGCAACATCTAGGGTGATGAATTCTACAAGATTTCAAGGCACTGCTAGTAGTAGTAAACCATTACCTAGGAACACTCTACAAAAGACTAGGGATTGGCTTGCATCTAAGAGTGGTTGCGCAAAAGAAAATGCTATGCCCTTAGAAAACAACACTAGGAATTCTAAGTCTTTTTCGAACCAAAATCAATTTCCAAAAGACTGTAGTGACAAAGTTAAAGCTGCTGTTTTAAACAAGAATATTGAATTTGTCTGTACTACATGTAAAAAATGTGTCTTTTCAGCTAATCATGAAGCATGTGCCTTACAATATCTCAAGAAAGAAAATCCTCGTGCCAAGGCACAATCCACTAAGACACCAAATAGAAACAAGCCCGTTGATAAAATGTCAAACAAAAAGAAACCTAATAGGTGGATCTCTTCAGGACGTAGTTTTTCCAAAAATGAGTCTTCCGCTGCATCTGATAAGAAAACAACTCCTCGATCTTACCTTAGGTGGATTCCCACGGGCAAAGTTTTCAACAACATAGGTCTTAGATGGATTCCCACAGGAAAGACTTTTGATAATTGCTCCAACACAGATAATAGTGAAACTCATCAAGTTAAGGAAGTCAAAACCACTACAACCGTTGCTAGTGATCACCCTCACCGTGAGGAAACATGTACTTCTAACACTGTTATTTGTGAAAATTCTTCTTCTGTGGATGCAGGTACTTGTAAAAGTGTTGAAGGTTCATATACCCCGTGTGGTAAAGAAGAACTTTATGCCAATTTCGCATGTGGAAATCCTTTTCTTGTTCCACTCTTAACTCCACTTTTACTTGGCCAAACTTAATCTTCTTTCTTCAAATCTTCTTTGTAAATATTTTCAAAAAACAAAATACAAAATTTGAAAAACCAACAAAAGCAAAATATAAAAATAGAAAATCTTTCAAAAAATACAAAAACATTAGAAAATCAAAAATCCAAAAAAAATTCTTCTCACGACATGTCTCTCGTATAATCGATATTCTGTACGTTTCTAGAAATGTCATTCAACAATGATACGGGTATGTACAGATGCTTGAGCGAGAGTTCTTTAATTGTTTTCTAAAACATGTCGTTTCTCAAAATTTCTTCATAAAATGGCTTTCGTATACTTCAGTACGAAACCCGGACTTCAAAATAATGGCTTCTGAACACATCAGTTCAGGACCCGCGCTTTAAAGAAAGGAAAGTGCTACGCAAAATCGATTTTCATATATATCGAGCACTTATCCTAAAACAAATGAAGATAATTCTTCTTCAATATCTTCAAAAGATTTTTAAAATCTTCATCTTGCGTACCATTGATTCGAAATTTTTCAAAAAGATTTTTCAAAATCTCTCACATTTGGTACCAAGATAACTCCCTCTAAACCCTTAATTGATTCTAAATTTTCTGTAAGAAAAATATGCTTTCGTTAAGGGGGAGTATAAAACAAAATTGTTCCAAAATTCATGCTGAATCAGTTTCTCTCCAAATGCTTTTCGAAAAACATATCTTTTAATCATTTTGTTTCAAAAATATCACTAATATGCTATTTTTGAGGGGGAGGAGACGTGATTAAAATGTGATCAAAATCGGTGTTTGAATCTCAAAATGAGCTCGACTCAGACGGAACCAATGAATTGACGAGGAATCATGTACCATCTCGAGAAACTTTCTATGACTTGACTAGGACGGGTAATAATTTCAAGCTAGTTCTCTAGTGATGTAAACGTGTCTCGAATCGGTCTTGTTCATTTAAAGTAGATCAATTCAAAAAGTGCGAACTCTACCCTCACTGTGAAGATTTAAGTTAAAACAATATAAGCACATGTGAAGGGGGAGTGTTTCTGAAAATATAAAACTCTCGGAGTGTTCCAAACATGTTTTCTATCATAAACACTCTGAGAGATTTTCAAGAAAAATGGTTTTATGGCAACAATAGGACAGTCATGGAGTTATAAGGTGACTAAGGATAGGAAATCCGTCCTATGATCCGCCAGAGCCGGATGGATCTACCCAAGGACATCTCCAATAGTTTAGAACTAGAAGTCCTTAGGAATGATTGAAAAAAGGAGTAATGTGAGAAAGGAGAAAGAAGGGGTTGAAGAATTAAAAATAAATGTAAAAGAAAGGGTGAAAAGAAATAGCCCTCCATATTCAACCTTAGGGCAGAAACCGGGTTCAATTCATCTGCTACTGGTTGTCACTTAGTTGACACTGGTATTGAAGACAAAGACGTCATGGACCCAGTGACGCACTGCACTAAACCTTCTAGCCACTCAATTCCTCTCAACAGGGATTTGTTTCATTCTCACTGGGAACCCTACATAATCTATCGACTCTCTCTTAGAGATAGTTGATATTGAAGAAGGAGACCTTCTCCCTAATCTCTGCTCAGGAAAACCAAAATGCACTATTGAGTCTAGAGCCACGAGATTCATCAAAAGATCTCATAGGAACACATGACATGACATTGCTTGTTGTTCATCAATAAGGGCACAAGTGATATATTATAGAGTCCTACGCAGATCTTAGCAATCTGCCAGAACATTTATGAGGGGAGTTACAATTGTAATCTTCAATGATTGAATGGAAATTCCTGCCAGGGTCAACATCAAACAACCCTGACAGCAGGTCACTTCGGTAAATCCCCGTGGATTATGCTTAGTGTGTCTCAAAAGGTCTACAGTCGTGGAGTGAAGCTTCGGTGTACTTCAGCGACTCATCTGAACTGTAGATGTACTTCGGTATATCGTGTTATCTCACTTGTGAGACTCCAGTTCAGGAACGGCCTTTGTGAGAATTAGAGATGTTTTTCACACTATGCTGTTAACACCCTCGAAATTCAAACTTGTAAGTGCCGGAATCCGCTTATCACTAACCTGTTTTATGTTTTCTTCTTATGGAAGCTCCGGAGCGGATTGATCGTGCAGATTCGCCACATGCTCATACCAACAACACATGAAAGTTCTCATCAAAATCAAAGGCAACTCAAAGTTAAAGATGATTCTTCGTCAATGTAAAAGAATCTACAAAGTGTAAAGACTCGAGAACTTCATCATTGGAAACTCAAAGTCAAATAGAAGTGTGTGCATGGTGGAGAAAGACGTGGAGATACCTAACCAACGAAGTTGACAATGGCAGACAACCACATTATCTGATCATAAAGCATGAAGGAACAAAGAATCAAGACTATTCTATATCTACTCACAAAGTTCAAGCTCAAAAAGATTAAAGACCTATTCAAGTGGAGCATCTTTTGAATGACCACCCCTTAGGGGGAGATTGTTAGCCTTGATTATTTTTATTAGAAGTGATGGTCATTCACGATTAGGAACTTTGTAATGTGTGTTAGATATCGTGATAGAATAGTCAACGGGCTCGTGGATTGGGCTAAGCTAATTGGGCATTAGTTAAGTTAAGCTAGCCTTGCCTAGTTCGTGTAACCCAAGCCCAACCCAAGTCCATCTCAAGGCCCATGGCCAAGCCTTAGGGCATCCTTTCTCTTGTACTATATATACCCCTCAAGTATGTCATTTGAGGGGTGTGCTTGAGTGTGTGTGTGTGTGTGTTTTTCTTTGAAGCAATATAACATCTTATTGTTTTCATCTTTCTTCTCTCTACCTCTCTAAACATATACATACGAATTCTATCATTCAAGTCACCAAATCTTCATCTTTTTCTTTCTTATTTACGCATAACTGTTACGTATTTGTGTTGGGTTTGCTTGGTAAAGTGATAAGGTATACGTGATAAAAGGGGTTTAACAATCAAAATAAAAATTACATTTATCTGATGAAAGAGATTCTGCTGAACAGGTTATTTAATTTTTTTTGAAATGACACTTATGTGGGACTACTGTATACAGGTGACAAAACAGATTCAAGTTGTTAATGAGGTTTACAAGCTGCACAATATTCTAGAATTTTACAAGGTTAGTGGTCATTAAGACATATTTCAAGGCTTGCTAATGTTCTTTAAGCTTCTAATTTAACTTTTACAAGCTTCTAATCAACTGTTTACATCACATATTTAATGCTCTTTAAGCTTTTTAAATATTCAAGTCAAAGAAACTACTTTTTCGCTCAAAAATGATGTTGTATAGTTTTTGAAGGAACTGGTATAATGAGCCAGAAAAGTATAACATTTGCATTAAAGTGAGTGAATAAACTTGGCCTTAAAAGTCTTTGTTGTACCGCTTTTTCGGAAAAGAGAGGTAAACTGCATCTGTTGGTTGTACATGTCATCTATTTAAACAAAGTTCTGTAACAGGATCCTCGGCCTCATATATCCATAGCATGGGCGGTAAGGGACATCAGTCAATCTCTCAAAAGAGCAGGAGAAATTAAGAAATATATCAATGTTGGAGGATCATAAACGAGATGTATGTTTACCTGCAAATTCAGTAGCATAGTGTGTAAAGTTGGCAATAAAACCTATAATATATGTGGATCTCAAGGATAATAAACAGTTAATCCTTAAAAATCGCAAACCTATGGAGAACAAGTATTTTTAGTTTGAATACTTGCAACGAACGTCTGAAAAGTGAAATGATCCTGCATTTGATAAAGTTGTGACACAGTTTTGTATTAAATTCTTTACAGGTTAAAGACGCGATTCATAAAGCCGGTTACTATGTTGATATTAACACTTCTTACAGCAAATTGCAAAAAAGGTGTGTTTTAAGTTATGTCCTCTATTTTTGCTTGACGAATTCTGATATGGGGATGTTGATGGCTATATAATGCAATCAGAAGTTTAGTGATTAAGGTCTCGTTCATTTTGGCTAGAGGTGGCAAAATGGGCAGGTCGGGTAAGGGGTTGTCATTGATACGAGTCTATCGGGCCAGTCGGGTAAGGGGTCGTCTTTGATACATGTCTGTCAGGGCCAGGTTAGCTTGACCCTTTTCCTTTGAATTTAGCAAACTAACATGGTTATATACTTATATGACTGTAGGTACGAGAAGCTCAGCTGGCACAATACAACTACATACTACGCAACCAAACCATGTTTCACAAGGTTCAAAACTATACTTTTCTTTACGGATGCTACTATGTAACCAACATATAATTATGACACTTTTTAATACGTGACTCATATTATTTATAATCATTTTTTTTAATAAAACAAAAAAAATTTAAAAAACAAATGTCTTATAATATTGTTTAACAATTATTAAAAATGTATACAAGTTATTTAAAAGCAACAAACAAATGCTTAAAACAACAAACAAATAATATTATTTTAAAAACGTATTTACGCATGCTTACGCTAACAAAAAACAACAAACAAATAATTATAAAATATGCCCGCCCATTGGGCGGGCTTCGAAAACTAGTGTATATATATATATATATATATATATATATATATATATATATATATATATATAGTGTAAGGTTATTTTCAGAACCAGAAAAAGGTCGAGAACCGATCCTGGCCATTGGATTATGTCATCAATGGTTGAGATTGCACATGGCATTTTTGTAAATAAATATGTTAATTTTCCAGCATTTATTGGAGAGTGGAGGGCAAAATTGACATTTTAACATTCAAGTTTTTTTGGTAACTGATATCACTTGCGTCATTTTAGAACTATTATTGGGGAGGTTAAAATCATCAAACCAATTTTCTCTGCAACCCTAACTTATTCTCACAGCCGTCATTGTTTATCTCTCTCTCAAACAAACCACTGCCATCATCTCCTCACACAAACCACCACAAATCACGACCCCTACCAACCGATCCCTACATCTCTCTATCCCTTCATCAAGATCTGGGTACGCAATTGTATTATTTTTATTGAAGATCTGGGTACGCAATCATTAATATCCCTTCATCAAGATCTGGGTACGCAATCGTATTTGTTTTATATGATTCGTTTTTTATATGAATCTATAAAAAAGGGTAGCAATCGTATTTGTTTTATGGAAAAAAGGGTAGCAATCGTTTTTTATATGAATCTATAAAAAAGTTGTACGCAAATCATTTTATTGATAGGTTTCATCAATAAAAAAGGGTAGCAATCGTTGGTTTGTTTGTTCTTCTTCTTGTTCGAACCAGGAGAAACACCAAAGGGTGCGTTGGTTTGTTTGTTTCGGACAACGCAACAGCCCCAAAAGGGTGTTGTTTGTGCGTAACAGCAGCCCCAAAGGGGTGTGTTGTTGCTCTCGGTTTACAGCCACACCACAAGATGGTGTTTGGCTTCGGTTGAGTCACCACAACAGCAACACCAAGGGTGTTTACATGTTACTACTGTCGAGTCTATGAGCCACCACAAGGGTGTTTATTTGATCCTGGTTCTCGACTGGAAACACACCCAAAAGGGTGTTTGTTTTGTGCCGCTCGAACCACCACAGAAACCCACTTGGGGTTGGTTAGTATATTTTTGGTTTTCAATTCTTTCTATCTTATTATTAAGCTTATAGCTTATTTGTTTTGGCTTTGGGTTCGACTTGAAACCACGACCCTTAAGGGTGTTTGTTTGTCTGCTATCGCACTCCACCCCAAAGGGGTGTGTTGTTTTGCGTGTCTCAGCCCAAGCTAGGGTGTTGTTATTGTTTATTTGTTGTTATGACATACCCAGATAGGGTGCTTGTTTGTTCGTTTATTTCAGTCGCAAGGGAGTCATTATTTATGCTTTCCAGATTGAGTAGAAAACCACTAAGGTGCGTTAGTTGTTTTGGTACGGTACGACCACACCTTCATAGGGTGTTCGTTTAGTTTGATTTAACAAGACACCAAAGGGTGTCGAGATGATGTTATTCTTCGAGCTTATTTGTCCACCAATACAAGGGTGTGTTTATTTTTGATCCTCGGCTACTAAGAAAGTTGTACACAAGCTTTAATCAACTTTAATTTTATTTAGGTTATTTCCAGATTAGGTTTGGTTTGATGGCTGTTGTGCACATGTGTTTTTTGAGTGTGCATATGTGTTTTTATAGTTTCGATTATAATGAGCAATGTCAAGTATAATGCGCACATGTGTTTTTTTGAGTGTGCATATGTGTTTTTACAGTTTCGTAGACACTCGTGCACATGTACACAAGCTTTAACTATTATTTGTTTGTGTGTGTTTTTTTGAATGTGCATATGTGTTTTTTTGAGTGTGCATATGGATTAGGATAAATATATGTTAGCCTAGATGGATTAGGATAAATATATGTTAGCCTAATTTTTTATAAGTTTTTTACATTTGGTATAGATAAAAAAAATTAGATGGATTAGGATAAAAAATTATAAGTTTTTTATAAGTTTTTTACATTTGATATTTGCAGCAAATTAGCCTAGTGCTTTGTTAGCCACACTTGTATTTGTATATCTTGTTCTGGTTGATGCCTTTGATATTTTTACAAGGAACCTCTACAATACCATGTGAATTTTACTTACAGTCAGGTTCATGTCAAATTGCTAACCCTTGTTTTTGTAAATTCTGAAACAGCATGGCTGAGATTCTCACCCGCTACCAAAGCTATAAGAAGATGGAGAAGTTAATACGCGTACAGGAGGTGTGTAAGTACAGCTCAGCAACCAATTTCTATACATCCCTGTTTATGTGAATGCTGCTATAAATTTAAAGCTATAGCTTTTTACTGTTAGTATCCATTCCAATAAAATCTTTGCATCTCTTATCCTAACAGGCTAACATGTACACTAGTGCTCAAGCTGATACTTAATGTTTAACAGTATATAGAGGATTAGTTAGTTACCTTGCAGACATTTATCATACATGTAGACACTATCAGATGTCTGGTTAACTATTAAAATGCGATGTCTGATTCATTTTGCTTATTATCTGTTTAGATACTATCAGATGTCTGGTTAACTAAAGTGTGCATATGTGTTTGAAGGTACACACAAAATTAATGAAATGGGTTTGCACATGTGTTTAGATTTTTCATATATGTTTGCTAGTTGTTTATGATATAAATAACAATTTTTTATGTTTTCAGGTATTGAATATGTTTGATAAAGATGAGGATAATGACCAGTATAGGAAGTGCACACGTGTCTTCAGCAAACATATACCTTCTAAAGATAATTTTATTGTGATAAAGATGTAAAGACACATGTGCACATTGACGAATGCGAATACATGTACATACAAAGATCACGAGTCTCTTATTGCGTTAATTATTATTAGTGCACACATGTATAATCGATATATTGTACTCGCATTTTTTTAGACATATGTATAATGTTTATGTTATTGAATTTCAGTTTTTGAATATTAAAGAATTGTACACTAAAACATATGTGCAATTATCTTCTTAAGTGAAACACATACGCACCATACTTTTAAAAAACATAAATGTTAAAAAAAACTATTCAAAAATTTAAGTGGTTTAAGCAATTGAACACTACATTACGAAGAAAAACACATATTTAAAAAAACACATGTGCACATTGACTTATATGAGAAAAACACATATGCATATTACTTTTTGAAATCATGAAAAAAAAAAATTTTCCAAAAAAAAAAAAAAAAAAAAAAAAAAATCCTAAAATTTAGGAACAAAAAAAACGTTTTTTATTAAAAAAATCAAAAAGAAAATAAAAAATGTACTTTTACTATTATGCCCTTTTGAATTAAATAATAAAATTAAATATCCAAAAAAATCTGATTGGTTGATGCTGGTTCTCGCAGTTCTCGACCTTTTCTTGGTTCTGAAAAGAACCCTTCCCTATATATATATATATATATATATATATATATATATATATATATATAGGGGAGGGTTAATGTGAGATCAAGCTTAAAGTTGTAAAAATAAGATCAAATTTAAAAAACCACTAAAACATTTATAAATAACAATTTTAGCAATCATACACAAAAAAAATAATATTTTAATACAAATTAACATTTTAGCAACTAATAACCAAATGATACATGAGTTTGGATTAATGATACATCTGATACACATTACACTAATAAATATTCCAAAACCTGATACACATACAAAAACCTGATACACATTAAACTACTAATCAAAGTGTATCACCTAGGTTTCGTAAATTTTAAAAAGAAATCTATCGAAACTTTAACAATTTTAGTTGTAGTAAATAAAAATATTATTTTTATTGTAAGGAGAGTATCTCTTGTCAAATTTTAGTTCGATCTCATTTTAACAACTTTAAATATGATCTTATTTGATCTAGATTCTATATATATATATATATATATATATATATATATATATATATATATATATAAATAATACATATTTGGGAAGGCGTAGGTGCTGAAAACTAGAAACATGATGCTTACAAAATTTAACCATTGTACATGCAGAATGAAAGCTAACATATCTTAAATGCGTGTCAACACAACCATCACAAACTATTTCTTTACTTACAATCCAGATTTGTTGATTGAATGTCATGTCAAACATAGGGTCATTTGTGCGATTTATAGATCATCCTAAATCTGACATGTCATTCAATCGAAAAACCTGAATTGCAACTGAAGAAACAATATGAAACAAGCTGCTTGGAGTTGCATGCATGGAAACCCTGAAAACAGGTATGTTTTGACAATGAATACAAACGTCGCCCTCATACACACCATTACCCTGTAATTTACAAAAGTAACGATGCTTACCTGTTCATGAGGGTACAGTTGTTTTCCCATCACATGTTAACTATCTTTCGTTATTGTTTTTACGGATTGTGTCCTCCTTTTTTGTAGATTCATAAACACACTTTCCATCGTGCTATGAATGTGAATGAATGTTCACTAACCAACGGCATTCGCATTGGTTATGAAGCTGAGGCTGCTGAGATTTTTTAGTTGCCTGAGGATGCTCACGCCTGGAAGGCTATTGCACATAGGCTGCCTTATCACATAGCAAGATCTTTTAATGCTGCGGTGAGTAATCTATCTTCAAAATTTGATCATACTACTGACCATTGTCGATAAGTGCATTGTCATGATTCTTTTCAGTGTCTATTTATGACCAACAACCGCCAGATTTTGACATGCATTTTTTCCCACCCAACCTTTATTTAAAGGATTCACCAGTTTCTGAATTTTAAAAAATGTCCAGTACTTTAAGCAATAAACTACGATACACATCCACAGTTTCAGAATTCTTTTGTTAATTGATAACACATATTGATGTTAAATTTGATTACCAAAACGGTCCTTGCTAATAATAGTTTATCCTCACCTTATTGTCACTAACCTTCTGCATACATAATTTACAAAACATATAAGTCTTGCAATGATAAAAAACATAAAGAATTTATAGTAAAAAATATTCGGTGTCCCATAAAAGGAACTTGCACTTGCCTCTACACATTATCCAAATAAAACACAATGGACTCAGTCATATCATTGCTTTTCTCCACCACATAAGAAAACACACATCTACAAAATTGCTGGAGCACAAACAAACGTAACTTTTATTCATATTCGACATAAGTTACGACCATACCAACAAAGATTAACAACACCATGTTAATTTAAGACATAACACCATACCATTAAACATAAAGACCATGAAACAAGCCATCACAGACACACAGAGGATACTACCCTAATCATGCAACTCCATTGTAAACATATGGCGCCTTTTCTCGATACGCGCTTCCCTAGCCAGATCAAGGACCTGAATCAGTGCAACAAGAATCTGATGGTCCGTGTCTTGTGCCTCCTCCAAGCATTCAACAGCGTCACTCGCAGCATCATCATCACCACTCAACCAACGTCCTTCCTCCAACAATTCAGTCCTACTCCCAAGTCGACGGCGAACATCATCACATTTCTCTCCAAGCAGCATGATGAACCCCTCATTTTCACCTTGCTCCTGTAAAAACAGGAACTTAAAGGCATTGGTGGACTTCATTGGAGCCACATGCTTCTTTGATTTGATTCAAGTTTGGGGTGTAAGCCATTTTCTTAACAGATTTTAAAAAAAACTCACAAGGTGCAAAGGTAGCTATGTGAAGCCACAAAAAAAAACACCTTATACAGGCAGATAAATAACTGTAGCAGTAACTTAGTGTAACCAAACTAGTACAATATACCATTACTTATCATTCCAATGAAATATTCCCAAACAACCCAGCACAGAACTTAGGGTAAGCTAAACTGTTAGCCTTGATTATTTTTATTAGAAGTGATGGTCATTCACGATTAGGAACTTTGTAACGTGTGTTAGATATCGTGATAGAATAGTCAACGGGCTCGTGGATTGGGCTAAGCTAATTGGGTATTAGTTATGTTAAGCTAGCCTTGTCTAGTTCGTGAAACCCAAGCCCAATCCAAGTCCATCTCAAGGCCCATGGCCAAGCCTTAGGGCATCATCTCTCTTACTATAAATACCCCTCAAGTATGTCATTTGAGGGGTGTGCTTGAAAGTGTATGTGTGTGTGTGTATTTTCTCTCTCAAGGAATATACAACTTATTGTTTGCATATCTTATACTCATAACATACACGGATTTTATATCATCAAGTCACCAAACATCTTTATCTATTCTTTCTTTATATGCATAGTATTTGTGTTGGGTTTCACGAGTTCCACGCATAACTTTGGTTAACGTGGGTATTACGTGATAAGGTTGATATATCGTAGTGGTCCTACAATTGGTATCAATCGCTAACAATGGTTTAGGAGTGTTTTGGTTGAAGATTTTTAGTAGTGATACGCGTAGCTTCGTTTTACATATTTGTCACGCTTAAAGCTTTAATTTTTGCACTTAAAAATTCAAGATCCTTGTGGTTTAAGGTTTATTTGGTGCTAAAGTTTCAGTTTTTTGCAAAAAGTTCGAAGCTTTACGCGTTTTGGTTAAGTTTTAAACTCGTTTTTGGTTCGTTGGTCATTTCTACTCGTAACTTTTCTAGGCACTTTGGGTGAAAAAGGTCAACAATTTTGGGTTATTCGAGTGTTTTTAAGGATATCTGTGCAAGATATATTGGTTGAATCGCTGAAAAATTTTTACGAGTAGGTCAAAACCCTAGTTCTACTCGTAAGAAAGTCAACTACGCATAGTTTTCTACTCGTAACTTTTTGGTGAAGTTTCTTCGAGCTATAACGGTGACTCAGTGCTTCCCTCACTTGGACAAGTGTGTGGAACACTTCGACTTTTGGATATCTCTTACACTGTGATAGTGTAAAGGATTTTTGGGCAAAACCCTAATCTTACGCATAAGTTTCGACTTACGCGTAGAATACTTTACGCATAAGCATTTTTCTTACGCCTAAGTTTTTCTTACGCATAAGCTAAATCTTACGCATAACTTTTCTACTCGTAACTTTAAACCTACGCATAAGATCCTACGCCTAAGGAATCCTACGCCTAAGATCCTACGCATAAGATCCTACGCCTAAGTTTCTACTCGTAACTTGTGTTTCTACGCCTAAGCTCTTTTGGCGGGAAAACTTGAGTAAAAATTAAATTTTTGAGGAGACTAAACGTTTAATTTTTACGCGAGATTCAAATTTTGGTTTAACTGGGAAAATTTTGGTCAAAAATTCAAATTTTTGGGCCTAAATTCAAATTTTTCGGGTCAAATTTTGCGTCAAAATTGTCATAACTCAAATTTTTCTTACGACCTTAGAATTGATTTTTATAGTGAATTTTTAAATTTTGGGCGAAAATTTTTAAGAACCAAGGTTACGAGTACGACTTTCGGAAACACCTCAACTGAGCTTAATCTTCATCAACCACAACTCCTTTATCGTTGAATCGATCCTACATCAACTTTATCATACATACCTTCATCAATGGCAACTGACAAAGATCGTCTCAAAACTGCTTTCACAAATGCTATTGCTGGATTCGCCAATACATGGTTTTCAGAGTTTAATACGCAGTTTGCTCAACCATCTATGCATATGAGTCAAGAAGGACACATGGTTGATGTTATTGGGAATCAGATGCAATATGCAGGGCAGTATGTTGGACATCAAGGGGGTCAGATTTTGAATCAGAATATGGGATATCAAAATGGGAATAACTGCTTTATGACTTCTGCTCAGAATGCTACTTCCGAACCTCAAAGTCATGATTCAGGATATTCAGCGTGCAGTGTCAAACCAAGGATATCATCTAAAAAGCTCAGGTACATGCAGATGATAGCCGAGAAAGAAGAATCGGGAATAGAGTTGACTGCTGAGGAATTCGAATTCTGGTATCCTGGACGGGCAGATAAAGCAAACGATTATGCAACCTCCAGTCATACAGTTACTCAGCAGGACACAACATCAAGTGGTACTTTTGATACACCTCCCGTCTATGAAACAGATTCACTCAATGAGGTACCAAATTATAGTAATGTTGCTAATCAGTTTACTCATGAGAAGCCACATTCTGTGTCTCCCGAACCTTATTATGACACATATGTGGGGGAGCAAGTTAATAGTAATGTTAACTCTGAAACTCCATATATGGATCCTAATGGAGGTCAAGTTGCACAGAATGGTGCTAATGATGAGGAAACTCGTGCTTACTTTGAAACGTTAATTTATAATTGTGGTATTGAGATTGAGAAAGTTAGTAAGGTCAGTCGCGAGGTTAAGGCCGCGAATAAGAAATTGACCGCTGAGCTTGAGAGTTACAAGGAGAACGCAAAAGCCTTTGAATTTCAGAAAAACAAAGAATCAGAATTAGAAATTGGTTATCGAAATTTGGTTTCTAAAGAACAACTATTGCAAATCAAGTACAACACACTCGATGTGAATTTGAACTTGAAAATTAAATCTTTAAACAAGGAAATTTCTGATTTAAATGACCAACTTTCTAAACAAAAAGCAAAGTTTTCTGATCTTGAAAAAGAGAAGAAGCAGTTGATAACTGATTTTTCAAAACGAGAAGATTCTCTTCTTGATGAAATTCTTGATAAAAATGAAAAAATCCAAACTTTGGAAAATTTGCTTCTCAAAACGGGTCATTCTGCTCAAACAATCAAGATGCTTTCTAATCAAGTAAATCCGCGTTTTCATACTAATAATAGAATGGCACTTGGTAACGACCCTTCTTCGTTCCTCAAGAAAACTCAGAAATCTCAGAATGTGTTAAACAATGGAAATGTTTTGCATGAACCCATAATTGTTCGTGATTCTCTTGAAACGTTGGAACTATCTGAGGAGAGTAGATCAAAAATGAAACAAAAGAATCCGGAAATCAAACCTATTGATTATAACAAATGGAACAAAAGAGTCAACAAGAAAAGTCAAAGTTCTCCATCACAACAAGTGTTTCAAACAAAGAGTCAACACCTGATTCAAAATCTGTTTCAAAACCAGTTGTTGTCTCAAATTCTCTTTCGAACATTGAACAAATGTCTTCAAACAATCCTTTTAACACAAGTGATGCGAGAAGTATTTTAGACAATGTGAAAACTAGAATTGTGGATCTTCAAGACACTGTTAAAACTAAAACCACTATTACACCTAACAACTGGTTCTCTAGTTTTGACATCGAACAAAGAAAGTTTTTTGAAACTCAAATTGCCCCTCAGCTGAATGCCATCAGTGCAAGGGTAATTCATGTTGAACAAGCGCTTTTGAAAGAAACAGCTGACTTTGTCAAGGACCATAAATCCCTGGTAAAGCAAGCTAATGAAAGTTTTGAACACATCAAAGTTTTGGAAACACTCAATGATTCTCTCTTCGAAGATGTTATGACTACCGATATCATGTCCATTATTCTCCAAACATATTCTGTTGAAGATCATGAAAGACTCCAGTCTGAGACCTCCACAATTGTTTCAAAATATGAAAATGCTCTTGAAAAACTTGAAAAAGAAAATGTGTCCTATTTTAAACAGCTTGATCGAAAAACCGAGGAATGCAAGTATGACAAACTATCGTATGAGCGTGCCTACAAGGACATGCAAGAGCAAAATGATCTTTTGAGAGCTCAGCTGGGAAGTCAAAAAGGAAAGGCTGTGGATACTAAGTTTGCAAAACCATTGACTGAGGAGAAAACAAATGTTCCCAAACCCGTTTTCAAACCAAAAATGTCTATTTCTCAGTTTCCTCCAAAAGTCAATGAGAAAAATGATTTGTCAAAAACAGTCACTCCACAGTCCCTGCCTATCAAAAAGAGAATTATCAAAGATTTTGAAAAACCAGTTTTTGATAAAGAAAAAGTGATTACACCTGGCATTTCTAGGAATAGTACACGGAATGTGACCAAAAATCCAGTTAAAGAATCTGTTGGTTCTAACAACATGGTCAACAATCACTATCTAGAAGAAGCTAGGAAAAAGGCACAGACTCGAAAAGACGGAATTCTAGGTGCAACATCTAGGGTGCTGAATTCTACAAGATGTCAAGGCACTGCTAGTAGTAGTAAACCATTACCTAGGAACACTCTACAAAAGACTAGGGATTGGCTTGCATCTAAGAGTAGTTGTGCAAACGAAAATGCTATGCCCGTAGAAAACAACACTAGGAATTCTAAGTCTTTTTCGAACAAGAATCAATTTCCAAAAGAATGTAGTGACAAAGTTAGAGCTGCTGTTTTAAACAATAATATTGAATTTGTCTGTACTACATGTAAAAAATGTGTCTTTTCAGCTAATCATGAGGCATGTGCCTTACAATATCTCAAGAAATATAATTCTCGTGCCAAGGCACAATCCACTAAGACACCAAATAGAAACAAGCCCGTTGATAAAAAGACAAACAAAAAGACACCCAATAGGTGGATCTCTTCAGGACGTAGTTTTTCTAAAACTGAGTCTTCCGCTGCATCTGATAAGAAAACAACTCCTAGATCTTACCTTAGGTGGATTCCCACGGGCAAAGTTTTCAACACAATAGGTCTTAGATGGATTCCCACAGGAAAGATTTTTGATACTTGCTCCAACACAGATAATAGTGAAACTCATCAGGATAAGGAAGTCGAAACCACTACAACCGTTGATAGTGATCACCCTCACCGTGAGGAATCTTGTACTTCTAACACTGTTATTTGTGAAAACTCTTCTTCTTTGGCTGCAGGTGAATCAAATATCTCTGAACCCAGCTCATCAGAGGGTTCCAATTCTATAAACTCTTCTTCTTTATTCTCTCTATCTTCTATTTTTGATTTTCCATTTCTTTTATAAAACCAACAAAAACAAAATACAAAAATAGAAAATTTTCAAAAAATACAAAAACAATAGAAAATCAAAAATACAAAAATATTCTTCTCACGACATGTCTCTCGTATAATCGATATTCTGTACGTTTCTAGAAATGTCATTCAACAATGATACGGGTATGTACAGATGCTTGAGCGAGAGTTCTTTTATGTTTTCTAAAACATGTCATTTCTCAAAATTTCTTCAAATAATGGCTTTCGTATACTTCAGTACGAAACCCGGACTTCAAATTAATGGCTTCTGAACACATCAGTTCAGGACCCGCGCTTCAAAGAAAGGAAAGTGCTTAACCAAAATTAAAGGTTTTAAAATATGTTTCAAGCACTTTTCCTAAAAACAATGGCTTGTAAGTATTTCCACTTGCAACCCGATCTTTAAAGAAAGGAAAGTGCTACGCAAAATCGATTTTTATAAATATCGAGCACTTATCCTAAATCAAATGAAGATAATATTTCTCTAAATATCTTCAAAAGATTTTTAAAATCTTTTTCATCTTGCGTACCATTGATTCGAAAGTTTTCAAAAAGATTTTTCAAAATCTCTCACATTTGGTACCAAGATAACTCCCTCTAAACCCTTAATTGATTCTAAATTTTCTGTATGAAAAATGTGCTTTCTTTAAGGGGGAGTATAAAACAAAATTGTTCCAAAATTCATGCTGAATCAGTTTCTCTCCAAATGTTTTTCGAAAAACATATCTGTTAATCATTTTGTTTCAAAAACATCATGGATATGCTATTTTTGAGGGGGAGAAACGTGATTAAAATGTGATCAACAAAAAGTTTAATGATCGTTGTTTGAATCTCAAAAGAGCTCGACTCAGTCGGAACCAATGAATTGACGAGGAATAATGTACCATCTCGAGAAACTTTCTATGGACTTGACCAGGACGGGTAATAATTTCAAGCTAGTTCTCTAGTGATGTAAACGTGTCTCGAATCGGTCTAGTTCATTTAAAGTCGATCAATTCAAAAAGTGTGAACTCTACCCTCTCTGTGCAGATTTAAGTTAAAACAATATAAGCACATGTGAAGGGGGAGTGTTTCTGAAAATATAAAACTCTCAAGGTGTTAACAAAATCATGTTTTATAATCATAAACACTTTGAGATATTTTCAAGAAAATGGTTTTATGGCAACAATAGGACAGTCATGGAGTTATAAGGTGTCTAAGGATAGTAAATCCGTCCTATGATCCGCCAGAACCGGAGGGATCTACCCAAGGACGTCACCAATAGTTTAGAACTAGAAGTCCTTAGGTATGATTGAAAAAAGGAGTAATGTGAGAAAGGAGAAAGAAGGGGTTGAAGAATTAAAAAGAAAAGCAAAAGAAAGGGTGAAAAGAAATAGCCCTCCATATTCAAACTTAGGGCAGAAACCGGGTTCAATACATATGCTACTGGATGTCACTAGATGACACTGGTATTGAAGACCAAGACGTCATGGACCCAGTGACGCACTGCACTAAACCTTCTAGCCACTCAATTCCTCTTAAAAGGATTTGTTTCATTCTCACTGAGAACCCTACATAATCTATTGACTTTCTCTTAGAGATCGTTGGTATCGAAAAAGGAGACCCTCTCCCTAGTCTCCGCTCAGGAAAACCAAAATGCACTAATTGAGTCTAGAGCCACGAGATTCATCAAAAGATCTCATAGGAACACATGACATGACATCGCTTGTTGTTCATCAATAAGGACACAAGTGACATATTATAGAGTCCTACGCAGATCTTAGCAATCTGCCAGAACATTTATGAGAAGTTTCACTTCTGTGATCTTCAGTGATTGAATGGAAACTCCTGCCAGGGTCAACATCAAGCAGCCCTGACAGCAGGTCACTTCGGTAATTCTCCGTGGATTACGCTTAGTGTGTCTCAAACGGTCTACAGTCGTGGGGTGATGCTTCGGTGTACCTCAGCGACTCATCTGAACTGTAGATGTACTTCGGTATATCGTGTTATCTCACTTGTGGGACTCCAGTTCAGGAACGGCCTTTGTGAGAATTAGAGACGTGTTTTCACACTATGCTGTTAACACCCTCGAAATTCAAACTTGTAAGTGCCGGAATCCGCTTATTACTAACCTGTTTTTATGTTTTCTTCTTATGGAAGCTCCGGAGCGGATGGATCATGCAGACTCGCCACATGCTCATACCAACAACACATGAAAGTTCTCATCATAATCAAAGGAGATGATTCTTCGTCAATGTCAAAGAATCTACAAAGTTTAAAGACTCCAGAACTACATCATTGGTAACGAAAAGACAAATAGAAGTGTGAGCATGGTGGAGAAAGAAGTGGAGAATGACGTGGAGACACCTAACCAACGAAGTTGACAACGGCAGACAACCACATTAACTGATCACAAAGCATGAAGGAACAAAGAATCAAGACTATTCTATATCTACTCACAATGTTCAAGCTCAAAAAGATTAAAGACATATTCAAGTGGAGCATCTTTTGAATGACCACCCCTTAGGGGGAGATTGTTAGCCTTGATTATTTTTATTAGAAGTGATGGTCATTCACGATTAGGAACTTTGTAATATGTGTTAGATATTGTGATAGAATAGTCAACGGGCTCGTGGATTGGGCTAAGCTAATTGGGCATTAGTTAAGTTAAGCTAGCCTTGTCTAGTTCGTGTAACCCAAGCCCAATCCAAGTCCATCTCAAGGCCCATGGCCAAGCCTTAGGGCATCATCCTCTCTTACTATAAATACCCCTCAAGTATGTCATTTGAGGGGTGTGCTTGAAAGTGTGTGTGTGTGTGTGTGTGTATTTTCTCTCTCAAGGAATATACAACTTATTGTTTGCATATCTTATCATCACATACACGGTTTGTTTATAAACATCAAGTCACCATCTTTCCTTTCTTCTTAATCTTTCTAAGCTTTACGTTTGTGTTGGGTTTCACGAGTTCCACGCATAACTTTGGTTAACGTGGGTATTACGTGATAAGGTTGATATTCGTAGTGGTCCTACATAAACGCATCTTTAAACACTTCATGAACCAGCCACTAATCTAAGATTTCAGCACTCCACACTAAACTGCAGCCTGTATGTTGTCTACTTTAATCACTTTATCTCCAGAGATTCCCTTCATGAACCACCAAGTAATCTAAAATTTCATTTACAAAGGCCTTTTCCACCAAACATTGACTGACTAGACAATAATGTAAAAGAAATTGCAACATGAATTCCAACAATGAAAAAGGTTGCTCTCTTTCATTTCAATCTTTATATCCAAAGCGCACATCCTAACTTTTATTTTTTCATTTTATGTGCAAAAATCATCTACATTTCAATCAGCCATTCAAACTCCGAAGGCCCTGATCTTCCTATGCAATGGAAAGCCTACTTTCTGGTTAACAACTCTGGGTCAGATTCTAAAAAATAAGACGTGGAGAAGCTCCAAACTTTCTGCATTTCCAGTTGGCTACTACGGTGAGTGGATTTTATCTATAACCTGGTCACACTGCTGCCATTAATCGCTATATGCATTTTTATACTTCCTTTTGCTATATGGCTATGACCAAAATTCATGAAATTTTGTGATACTTACTTATGGATTTCAATACATGTTTTGCTATTTACACTTATAATCTTTTGCATGTCATGACGAACGATGTATGTTCTACTGCATCAAGAATAAGGTTTGTTCTTTGTTGCATGCTACTTGATGCTTCATTTTTATAGGCCAGTTAGGTAAAATCAGTTTTTAAGAATAACGGTGTTTATGTGGCAGCACATGAATGACTCTATCCCAGTTTCTCACCATCGCTTGACGACTGAGTGGCATCAATTTAAAAGTTAAAATGAACAAAAGCAGGGGGGCCAGAGATATGTTAAAGTAGCTGTTGTTGCAGTTTGCAGCACTAAGAAATACACACGGTACTTACAAGTTTATACATCCATCTTAATATTGGTGTTACACTTATATTTTTGGCCTCTAAGTAAAACTATTATGGTTGTAAAATCTGATTTACAATTCTAAATTTGTCTTCAGGTTTTGGTTTCTTTTCGTCACAGCTTTATACAGCAAGTGGAAATCATCTAGGAAAGGCCAACATTGCTGGCATTGCAGTTCAGGTAATCACTACCACCATTCACATGTGGCAGCTGTTTTTTTAGTGAAATAAAAATCTATACTTCACTGTTTTTTTCTTCAGGCATAGACTGCACATCTGTGCATATTCCAGTGTCAAAATATGCTGATACAAAAAACTGAAATATAAAATCTATGTTCTCTGCTTTAGTGACATGAACAGGCTATGTATTGACTACTTTAATCAAGTATGCAGCTTTTGAAACTTACACATTGCCTGCACATATTCCACTCATAAACCACATTTTCATTTAAAATTCCAACTATAAAAAACATCTCCACCAAACATTGATTCACCAAACAATGATCTAAAAGAAACCACAACATGGATTGTGGCAACAAAAAGGGTTTTTCTTTTTTATCAGAATCTTGATATCAAAAAGACAAAACATTACCATATATGCCAACTTTTTCAATTTTTTTATGTGCAGGGACCATGCACAATTCAAGCACTGAATCAAGCTCAGAAGCCGATGACCTTCCTATGCCATGGACCAGCTACTTTCCGCCTGGTTATTGCGGCTCAGGATCCAAAAAATAAGATGTTAGGAGGGTTAAACCT
The DNA here is from genome assembly GCA_019973895.1 of Chrysanthemum seticuspe. Classification (NCBI taxonomy): domain Eukaryota; kingdom Viridiplantae; phylum Streptophyta; class Magnoliopsida; order Asterales; family Asteraceae; genus Chrysanthemum; species Chrysanthemum seticuspe. The sequence continues at coordinate 47,764,560 of BPTQ01000004.1, read as the reverse complement.
GCAAAGCAGGTTGCCGAAATAACTGATGCTGCCATGGACAAAACTACAAAGCAGATTGCAAAGGAAGCTTTTAAATCCAGGGTCAAAGTCCTTGGCCTTCCCAATGCTCATTTTTTTAAAGAGATAGGTATGAAGCCATTTGCCAAAGATGGTTCAAAAGGAAAAGGGCAAAAAAAAAATAGCCCTTACTCAAATATGATGTGTGTTGGTCGTTTCTCAATGGCTTAAATGCCTTTGAATAAAAGTATGTGTTTAGTGCAATAACTATTGTGATTCTAATTTGCTTATTGTGAACTCGATCAAACATTGGTAGTATTGCCTGTCGTGGGCAGTTTTTTGGACAATTTTTTTGCCTGCACATTGTTGCAGGAGGTATCCTTCCAATGTTATAACTTTGCAGCTCCAGAAATGTCTGCAGAAACATTGTATTTTTTTGTGTGAAACTCAAACAAAACCTATAGCGTGTTTGCATAGTAAGATACTCCTATTTTGTGGTATGCAATAGTATTAAAAACTACTACTCTTATACCAATGAGCGCATATGAATCTGATGTATGGTTTACAAAGTTGGGCGAGATTTTTATGCTACATATTCTTGCAACAGCCATCCTTGCAATCTTATTACTTTCACCGTTGCCATGTTCGAGAAAATGTATGACTTACTAGCATACATAGACTGCTTGCATCAGGTAGTGTGTAAGTTGCTTGCATCATTTGACATGTCAATGTAGAAACACCTTAACCACCTATGTACGTTTATATCCATGTTTCATAGAACATACCGCGGCAACGCGCGGGCACAAATCCTAGTGAAAATACTAAAAAGAAAAAAAAAGCGGAATGAAAGTTACCACATATTTATCCTCTCTCACTTTCATTCACACAAGCAAAACCAAGTGAAACTACAGTCGACTCATACTGGATACAAAACTAAACACATTATCAATTGGAGGAAGAATTTTTGGTGGCTTGTCGGATTCAACCCCTTAAGACGGCATCCGCATATGCATCAAATTTAAAAAGGAGAATGCTAGTGTTTCAAAATTGTTGATCATATTGGTATGTAAATTATATAGATTACCTTTTTTAATTGTTAGTTTAATGAATTAAGTGGTTTTATATAATAAAAATTTGTAAATTGATGATTATTAAAAGTTGGTCAATCAATTTATGGAACCTTATGATTATTTGTTTAGTTGTTATGGCAGAGGATCATATATGAGTTGTTAATTTTCTTTTATTTAATCATATTGATTACATTGGTTTAAAAAGGAAAAAAGCTAAAAGTAGTGGAACATGATTATGAATAAGTTGATTGAATCATTTTTTGAACTTTGGTTTATCAGACTTTCGAGAGTATCAAACTTTCAAGAGTATCAGACTTTAGAAAGAAGCTAATACTGAATACAACGCTAATTTAAAACACTCACAAAAGCTGATGGATCATTTTACTTTCCCATTTCCTTTATGTCTCTTACATAAATAGATGATCAGTTCAATATATCTTTAATGTTATCATCACTTATTCAAATCTACGTTCATGCTACTTATAGTTTTTGTTGTGACGACAGGTGGATGTGCATAATCTAAAGCATACACATGTTGTGGATAGTGGGCCTAAAAGGAGGTTGGTTACTTTATTAATTGATTAATTTTGATTATAAAATAATATAGTTACTACTTACAAATGTAAATCTTTGATTGAATACGATTTAAAAAGTTGCATATTTGCATCAGTGCTCTAAATTAAAATGGACTTTCAGCGATTGTAAAACAGTTTAACCCATTCTCTTATATCCACTTATTTTCATTTCACTCGTTGGAGATTAAACACAACTCAACTCATTCATAAGTAAATGTAGGAGAAGAACCAATTTGATTACAAAAGGATTGTAGTTATCTGTCAACGATGATCCAAACAAAATTTCCAAAAGTACTTTAAATTATTTGATGAACTTTTTCGTTTGAATGAGTATGACAGAAACTAACACTTATCTTATTATCATTAACTGGAAGTATTGGTTAATGATTCGTATGAAATTTGTTTTACATTTGATAAGATAGACATTGGTTGTATAAATTTGATATACTCTCAACCATTAGTAACATTTGCCACATATATAAGTTATTCATAATGCCCATTAAACACAATCTTGGTACAAGACAACAAATGTTAATAGAAATTATTTGAGGAAAATATTGAAACTGATTAATACCCATAATTTTTTTACCCAATATACATTTTCAATACTTTCGTTTTTTATTAATAAAAGTGTTTGGTAAGTTAGCTGTTAAATGTAATTATAAGATGTAAAATGACATAAAAAGACATATCTATAATATTAACAAATGTTTGGAGCGTATATAAGTAATAAAAAATTTTAACAGCTCCAAAATGTTTAAAAAGATTCATGAATCAACTTTTCATTTAGGAGCTGTTTGTTTGAAATAAAAGCTTGGAGTTAATGTATCCAAACAGAGCTACTTGTTTTAAAGAAGATTATTTTTGTAACAAAAAGCTAACAGCTCCCCAAAAAGCTCATGTCAAACAGGCCTTAGAAGTTCAATATTTCACATCAATCTCTTTATGATTGCCATTATCAAATTTTTTTTACCCATAAGTCTTAAAAGTGTCCCGACAAAGCTAAACACAGTATACACCAACATTAATGTTTTTCAAAACACCATTAAAATCAATATTGTTTAATAATAGTCTATTTTATGAAAGAAACTTATTTAAAATTATATCCTTCGACTTTTGGCTCAATTTTCATTCTTCAGTTTCATCTATTTACATGAATGCATGATATGCTTAACATCAACTGCAACATTTGTACATGATCGTAAGGGTATAATATTTTTAAGCTTTATTTTCAGTTCGAAGATGATGCCAGAGTAAATGAAGTCAAATGGTAGCCCAAAGACTTGTTTAGGAATGGCTTTTCAACGAGTTCGAACACTTGCAAAAGCTTGAATTTTAAAAAATTTAGCCTCAATCCTCCACTGATGAAACTTCACATAGATGAGGATGAGGATAATGAAGAATAAATGGAGATCGTTGATAAAGTCATGCACGCTATTTAAAGAGGTTATTTGAACATTATATTGTTAGGAGCTCATGACTGAACAAAAAAATTGTTTGGACATTATAGTTTGATGGAACATATCTCACACTCTCATGGTTTCTTTGCAGTTCTAAAAGTGAATATATGAATAATAAAACTTATAACTTCACACCCTTAGTTATAATCACTCTTCGTTATAATATTAGTTTCAAACATGAGTGGTGATTTGCAGACTCTCGTGATTGATTGGGACACTCTAAATTAGAGTGTATTGACACTTATACCCTCACATGATTTTTACTCATTTTCACCTTGTAAGGGTATAAATGTCAAAACACTTTAAATTAGAGTGTTCCAATCAATTTGAAGAGTGTGCAAATCACCTCCCTTCAAACATAGTTATAGTATAGTTATTAGCTTCATTTTTAGTCTCAGTGCACGGATGTTAAAACTAGTTATTATCAATCTAATTAGAGCTTTGCTACAATCTCCCACCATTTCATCCTATAAATCCTCCTACACGCGTAATATAGTTTTTTTTCACCTATTCTTTCTCTACATTCAAACCGTCGATTCTGTTCTATAAATAAGATGTTTTTTTAGAAAGTACATTTTTTATTTAATTATCTTAAAAAAAAGGGTAAAAGCCATAAAATAACAACGTACTTTTCAATTTTTGCCGACTTGAAAAATTTACTTTTTTATTACCTTACTTCACCAACGAACTTTCAAAATTTGTTCCGACTTCATCCATATGGCCCGTTTATATTAAAATAATATCTGAAATAACTATATTACCCTCGACATATGGGTGAAGTAACAAATTTTGAAAGTTCGTTGGTGAAGTCGGAACAAATTTTAAAGAATACAAGGGTAATATAATCATTTCAATTATTATTTGAATATAAACGGGTCATATGGTTGAAGTCAGAACAAATTTTGAAAGTTTGTTGGTGAAGTAAGATAATAAAAAAATAAGGAAAATGATGAATGGACCTAACTAAAGAGACCTAATGCATAAATGACTTGTACAGTAACAGTACGGTATAAATTATTTATGCATTAGGTCTTCTTTTAGGCCTTTATATCATGGCTCAAAAAGTAAGTGTTTCAAGTTAGAAAAATTTGAAAAATACGTTGTTATTTTATTTAAAAAAAAAATCTAAATAACAAAATCACCCATCAAAAAGTACAAACAACTAAAAAAAAAAAAAAATCAGAATAACAAAATCACCGATCAAAAAGTACAAACAACACCACCACTTACAAAGTACAACAACAACACTTCACTTCGATCTCCAAAACCCTCACAACACAACAATCTCCCACGATGAAACTCACCAACCCACTCCTCCTCCTTTTAATCACGCTCATATTCTCCTCAACAATCTCATCCTTCCAATCCGACGAGCTTATCGCTGACGACGAAGAATTCGGTCTAGAAGGCGGCCGTGACGTCATCACTCCCCCTCAGATCCAATCGCCACCTCCGAAAGCGTCTCGAAAGCGTTCGAGCGACTCCGAATCGGATTCGAGGCTTCAGTTTGCGCTCGAACATGCGATCGGCGAGTCCGATGAGTTTACGAACGCTGGAACGTTTACTGCCAGGCTTAAAACATCTGCTCATGGCGGACAGGTATATATATTGATTGTCGATTAGCGAATGGTATTGTGAAATTTTGAATAATTATGATTCGTTTTTCTGTTGTAACTCTGACTGATTATAAATTGAGCTAGGAATTAGTATTTTTAGGTAAAACGTTGATAACTGGCGCGTTGACGTGTAGATGAATTAGCACTTTATGTGAAACGATGACGTGTCATTGAATATGTATGAAGTAGAATGACTGTATTGTGATGTGATAATATATGAGCTTAGCGAAATTTTGTTATTCTGTTGTAACTGACTGATTATTAACTGAGACTTATAGTGAGGAGTTAGTATTTTTAGGTAAAACGTTGAAAATCGGAATTGCTACTTAATTTGTAAAGTGATGAATTAGAACGCTGACGTGTCATTGAATCTGTACTTAATTTGTTTAGGAGATATACTTAATCGAGTTTAGTTAGTTTGAGTCTCAGTTTATTGAAATTGACCCAAAGTGATGAATTAGTACGTGTCCATGAATTATTTCTTCTTTTGAGTTTCGTCATGATGTACAATGACTGTATTCTGATATTGTGTAAAGCTGTTTAGGATATACGGATGATTGAGTTTAGTTGAGGTTTTAAATTCGGTATGTAAGATTTGACTTAAGTGATGAATTAGTACTTTACGGAAAATGTAGATAACCGAAGACGCTGACGTGTCCATGAGTTTATACTTATTTTGAATCTTTGAGAACTTTGAAGTATAATGACTGTTGGGATGACATTGCGTGAAATTGTTTAGGATATATGGATAGTCGAGTTTAGTTGAAGCTCTAATTTCAGTATATTAAAATGGAAGTGACGAAGTAGTACTTTAAGCAAAACGTTGATAACTGGCAACCATGACTTGTCTGTGATTCTGTAATTGATTTTATTATGATATGAAGTATAATGACTGTTGCGATAGTTGATCGTGTGAAATTGTTTAGGAGATATGGATATTCGAATTTACATAAAGTCTTTATCTAAGTTTATAAGAGTTGAGTGAAGTGATAAGATTCTTACTTAATTTGAAATATGTTAATATGTTATGAATTATAATAAATTACGAGTAATAATTAATAACTGTGTTGTGATAGTTGATTTTGACTTTTGTTTTTGTGTGAAGCTGTTTAGGAGTTGGGGCTAATCGACTTCTATTTTTGAAACTCAGTATTTGTAAACGGACTTATAATGACGAAATTAGTTCTTCATTTCATTCTGTTATGGAGTATATAATGACTGTATTGTGATAGTTGATCATGATTGTGTATAAATTGTTTAGATCTAGTTTATGGGCTTCGTTGTATAAAAATTTACCAAAGTTACAATCGTAGTAGCTGATTTGATTTTGTTATAAGGTATAATGATTATTGTGATTGTGTATGAAAATGTTCGAATATGCAAAGACTTCGAGTTCAGAAAAACTTTGAATTTTACTGTATAAACATAAAAATTTGTGTGTCCGCAGTAGTAGTTGAATTGAGTCTGTTTCAAAGTATAATGACTGAATTGAGATTTTGTTTAAAATTGTTTAGGTAATACGAGATTACGAGTTTAGGGAATTTGGAACATCACTGTATAAGTATTGACTAAAGTGATGAATGTAATAGCTGTTTTGAACTTGCTATGAAGTCTAATGTACGCTATCAGTTTTTTTCATGGAATGTTAGAGAATACACATTATTTTCGACTGTATTGTGGTTGTTGATGGTGATTTTGTATGAAAAAACTGTAGTTAATACATATATTTTACATATGCACATACTCCTTGTATAGCTTTTATGCCTGCAACACCCTTATAACCTTATTAAGTACTTATGTCTTTTGCCCGTTATGTATTTATTACATGAAACAGACTCTTACAAAGCTTCGGTTCTCGAGGAACGATCTTACTGCAACAGAGAAGGAGAACTTTAAGGTGATTATTCTTTAATATACTCTTTTTATTATTGTAGCCAATTTGTAAACACTTTAGTTTAACGACTTATTATCTTTCTTTCTTGATGATATGCTACTTCAGAAACTACTGGAAAATGACGACTACTACAAAATAAGGCTACCATCTGACGTGTTAAATGCTCCTGGGAGGGACTATGTTATTTCCTCGGTGAAGGCAGTAAGTTTGATAGAGTGATAGGCATTATGCATCATAACCACTGGTTGATTATTCTTCACTGGTATCCCTGGTATATAATTTTAGCAGAAAGAAAGTAGTAATTAATAATTATTAAAAACTTCTTACCTGCAGAAAAAGATGTACCTCTCCTTTTTTTTTTTTTTTTTTTTTTTTTTTTTTTTTTTTTTTTTTTGTAACAAAATGTTCTTGGATCTATATAGGAAAGTTATCTATATCTTTCTGAAACAGAATTAGTAAAGCTAATTATCTCGACAGCTATGTTTCTCACTACATTCACTTAATGAACATGGTTTTCCTTGCATGAATTGCCATTGCGAGGCAGGAATGAATGACTAGGCATCCTGTGTTGTATTACAAGATCTATTCATCTATAGGCTTTTGCTGCCCTTTTGCACTTGCCAACTCTCGTGATGTTTTTGTCTTATCATAGGAATGAATGACTTTGCTATCAGTTTTTGTCTATCGTTTTTTGTCTTTCTTTTCCTAATCTTAAACTAATTCAATGGATTATATTAGGCTCAAAGTTTCTTGCATGCATTGATTGAGTCTCTTTATGTTAGCTCCATATTGCTTTATAGTGTGCCATTGTCTTTCATATAGTTGCATGGCCGGCTGTTGGTCAAAGCGGTGGCCTGTCTTTCCATACTTTGTGCTAATTTCTAACTTACTTTTTGTGGTACGAGTTGCTTACCGTGCTGCCTTTTGTTTTCTATTTATTTCAGAGATGTCTAGCAAGGGATGGCCTAGATGAGCATATTGTTATTCACATGGTAATTATCTTTTCGATTACTAGTAAAAAGTCATTCTTCAAAGCGCAAGCCAAAGTTCTGGCTATATTCAGCAATTATCATTGTTTACATTGAATCAGTTCCCTAACACCTATTTCTTTAGTCTTTTATGGTTGGTAGCTAGATCAGTTATTAAGCTATTTGGATTGAATTTTAAATGTATTTCCTGAAACTAAATAACTTGTGTACATATGCTTGCACTAATTATGTATCATTACAGGAAGGTGGTAATATTTTGGCTGTCAACTATGGTTCTCCTGGGGCTTGCCAGTATCCTCGTCAGTTGAGAACTGTAAGTTTGCATTAATCTGTTTACTCTTTGTGTTCATGACTTGACCTTTGACATGTGATTTATTGTTTATTCGGTGTAGCCTTCAAAGTGGTCCTTCAACTCTCACACAGTTTTGAAGTACAGCGAAATGGCACCAAGGTTAGTTTCACATGCTCCTTAATTCCTCAATGTATGTCTATAACTTTTATAGTTTGAGAATGACATGAAGTAATCTAATTTTTTTTAGCTTATTTTTGGGAATAGGAGCTTACGTGATTTCAGTTTATGTTTTATAAGCCATTTTTTAGCTTATTTTGGAACTTATGGGCTTATGAAACATAAGCCGAAAACACAAAAGCTCTTAAGCCCAAAAATAAGGTTAAACAAACACCCCCTTAATATATACATGTCAAGTCAAAGACCAAGACGATAATGCTCACCGAGCCTTGGTTACTTATTCTAAAAAACAGATGTTATTGAATAGTTATGATTTACATATTCACACTAGACACACTAACTATCTTCATATAAAGTTCTCGTTTTGGAATTTAGTTATATACTGGAAGGTTAAACTTTCTTTACTAGAGTTATAAGTTATTCTCAAACAATTACCTAGCTTATCTTTGTGCAAATAGGTGGTAAAGTTCTTTCAGCAAATTAAATGGCCTCAATTTAATTGAGTTTAATACGAGGCCATATTTTGTGCCATCAGTATGTTTCTCCAGATATTAGGCTTTCTAATAGTTTCCATACTCATATTTAAACTTTTTTATTGCAACTTAAAAAAAAGGACTCCAACATTTTCTGAAGAGATTGCTAGCGCTGATATAGGAGATGAAGAAGGCATAAAGCCAATTGTTGAGAGATCCTTCTGGGCTAAATACGTGAGTACTCTTGTTTTCAAGCATCCTTTTCTTTTACAATTTCTGTATATATTACATCATCTTGAGTTTATGATTGCTTGATCTTCATAATTTCCTATAATTTCAGTGGATGTATCTGGTGCCACTTGGACTCATTGTAATGAATGCTATGACCCAAGCCATGAATATGCCTGAGGAACAAGCAAGTGGTCAAGCCGGTGCTCAACCACAACAGGCAGTTGGTGCAGCCCCCCGAGGGCAAGGTGCTGCTGTTCGCAGACGATGATGGTAATGATTCGTTCACTTTCGTACATTTATACTATGAAATGATTACACACCTAGCTTAGGGTGGTTTGTGTAGAAGTGAAGGTGGCAATTATAAGCCGTTGACTTACGAATGTGTCTCTCTTGGCTGTGTTTTATCTCAAGTGGATCAAATTAGAGAGGTTAGCTAGCGGGTCAAACATGTTGATAGTTGCCTTAGATAAGTTCAGTGATCTGGCTAGAAGTTGGTTAAGTAAATAAGATAAGTTCATTTAAGTTGTGATTAGAGGAATATATATATTTATTTGGGTAAAGGGTTTTTACCCTGGTAAATGGATTAGAGGAATATTTTATATCACGAGAAACAAGTATTCCTATTGCTGGTCGTAAACCTTATCTGATGAATTCCTTCTTTGTTTTCAAACAGGATTCATCAAGGAATTTAGGATATGTACTCAGTAGCTGGCATGTGCGGTTTTGCAGCAGCGACAATACCTTGCAAAGATTTGTTATCTGCACTGCCGACTGTAGAGTAAGCAGTCTTTTTAATGTGACAATGATAAAACCTTCATTACATGTCAACTTAATTCACCCATTTTTTTGTGTTGAAGAGACAATTAAAGGTAACAGCCATGTTAATTTTATGTAAAACATTTTTAAATAGGGATTAATGTTCTTGTTTCAAAGTTTAAAAGCATTCGCAATCTCTGCTTCACTGCATGTGTATGTATTTTTCTTTTAAATTGGCGGAATGGGTGGTTCAGATACTCAGATTCGTTTCAGAATGAGTCAAATGGTTCAGATACTCAGAATCATTCCAGAACGAGTCAAAACAAGTGTTTTTTGTACAGACCGAGACGGTTAGGGTTGGCCAGAGACACTTTTGCTCAGATAAAAAGGAATCAAGCATTCAAATTAGTATATAAAGTACATGTAAAAACCGAAGTTAATTCTATTTGTAGATTTCCATGACACCAAAATTACAAACTTAACACTCTTTTTGAATGCCTTTAAATCCAGCGGCTTTAGCCAGTGCAAGAAAATCATCATCTGCACGCACTTTTCCTTCTGGTGTTTGTGTCATCATTAAGCATCTATTCAGTGCATCTATTTGGGTAGTTACTTTTACAGGATGACGCCGAAAAGAATGGAAGGGCTCTTTCGCTCATGGACAGTTGTTTAACAATTTCACGGTACATGCATGACTAACTTTTATTTTATGACCCTATGATTAATAGAACATGATACGGATAAGCATAGATTTTTTAACCTTGCATCTGTGATATTTTCCTGATTCTCACATTAAACTGAGTAACAATTAAACCCAGAGAAATTGACTTATAATGTGAAATCAATACGTAAAGTGATACTGAAATGATTGAGTTATTCCATAGTTGCCCAGTCTACCCGTTCTGTGTTCTTCTTAGCCGCCAATTGAATCCATTATATCTCCTAGTCTCTTTGTTTTTTAGCCCAATATGTGTAATAGTGCTATGTCCAAAGTTGTTAATGGACAGTGTGACACACGGTAATTTTCCGTTGATTATATTAATAATAAACGGTGAATTTATTATTGCTTGACGGATAATCTTAAACATGCGTGAGCTTAAACAGTTGGTTTGTAAAGTTATCCCGCACACTGCAGCACACGGTAACACACATAACTGATATTTTACATTGAGAAAAGTGTCCTGATCACTTTTTAACACTCATTGAAGATTTACGAATGAAAACGAAAGGCTGTCTCGTGATTTCAGAAAAACACGGCATCGCATGCACACCGACATGACTTAGTGACGGCAAAACAGTTATAATCAAATTTCTAAGTAATAATGATACCATATTATTACGCTTATGAAAACATTTCCAAAAATATAAATTTTACATTTTACGTGTACCGGGAAGATACATTTACGCGGAGACTCGACAGAACACGAGGTACAGTTAATACATTATTTAACTAATAAAAAAAAACAACCTTGACCCATCGTTTTCCTTCTTTTCTCCTTTTCTGTTTCTACGCCACACACGAACAAAACACAAAAATGGTTCTTTCTCCTCTTTTTTGATAGTCAACACCATCACCCCCTTTCAAGAGGCAAACTACCATCATAGATATCACAAGATGGGAGAAAACGTGGCCATGAGGAAAGGGACGAGTGCCAAAACGGGAGTAACAAATCCATGTGATCAAAGATATCAAGAGGCTCCATTCCATTACATCTATAAATAGAGGCGAGAATCACATGTTTTCACCACTTTTCCACACATAAGCACAAAATTAGGGTTCATAATAACTTAGGGGTTTTCAAAATTGATTTGGGACTTCATTAATTCGGTTGTAATATGTAAGCACCCGTAAAAACAACTTGTAATTATCAAACGTTAATATGAATCAATGATAATTTAGCACCATTTTTTTTCTTTTTCTTTGAATTACAAATCGTTGAGTAACATATTATCACGAGCTACACTTGAACACCGACACGTTTTCCCAACACGACCCTTCACGAAAAATACATTTCGTTCGCGATTAAACTTATAACATTACTTCATTTTAATTTTTATTCTTAAAACCTTTTCTAATTTTCTTTTCTTTTCCTTTGTTGGGCCGGTAGCAACCAAACGCACCCTACATTAAAACCTTGGGCCTTGCTCGGTTTTCCTAAGCCCAACCGAACCCTTAATGTTTTGTGGGAACATTATACAAATCCCATTTTTCTCTTTTGTGTTTCTTTGGCTGATCGGGTGACAGAAACAAAACGCACCCCTTGGATTTTGATAACAAAATGAGATACAACTTAACACAAGACAGAAACCCTTAAGTCCTAAGTCTAAATAAATTACAAGCACTTACCAACTCTGTGATACACGGTAATTTTCCAACTATTAATTAATAATAAATGATAATTTATTATTGCTAAGTATATTAAGTTAAGCATACATTAGCTAACATAACGGATTAGGGTAGCTAACCCGCACACCGAAGCCTACAATAACTTGTTTACATTTCATAATTTAATTAGGAATTGTGAAGTATCAAATTCCTGACAACTACTGATAATTAAAAATTTAGAACGAGAGGTTATCCCGTTTCTATCATTAACCCAACACCATCGCTTACTGTGACACACGGTAATTTTTCACATATTATTAAATAATACATGGTAATTTATTATTGCTAAGCATATTCATTAAGCATACATAAGCTTGCCTGATCATTTGAGTGGATAGCTCGCACCCTGTAGCCTGTTGCATTACTTTTGCATTCATCGCATAATTTGAATATTGTGTTATTTTAGTCCTGAAATTCTCATATGATGAAAGTTGTAAGACGAGAAGTTATCTCGTTTTCCACTGTGACCGACACCGCACGCGTACCGACACTATGATAAGAGCAAATAAAACATATGGTAAATCCCCGGAATAGAAAACATTACCAATATAATACCATTTCAGAAACGTAATCATAAGGCGTTTCGGTATAAAAATTTATCAAACCTTAATACTTCCTTCACGGTTTAATAACGCGGGACGCAAAACACTTAATACAAATTTTAGTTTACTTACAACACTTAATAATTAAAACTTACCTCATAAATTAAAATTATACAAATTAATTAAGAAAATAAATAAAAGTCCTATCCATCTACTTTGGTTTGACCGCCCCCACCCCTCTATTCTTTTTTATCGTTTTCTGCCTTTCTCCTATTCCCCACGTTTCTCTCACAAGGGATAACAACAAATTTCTTCTTCCCCAAAAAGTCCTACCCTATCTTCCTTCTACTGCTACTATCCCATCGCCTAGGTCAAAAGTAGAGAAAACCCATTTGGGGAAAAACTTAGACATCCTTTACCTTCTCCATCTCAATACTATCTCCCTCCATGAAACAAATTGTCTCCCACCCTTTTCTTTCACTGCTGCTACGCGTGTTCTCAATCAACAAGGATGAAACATAAATCACTTTTATCAATCCCTTTTACCCACTCTAATGAAGCTATGAAGCTAATGACTTCTAGAGGTCATCCCCATCTTCCCAAAGTCAACAAGCGCGAAGAGGATAAAGACAAAGGAGATGGTGATATTTGCTGAAAATGGTTACCTTCTCACCTTCCAAGGTTGTAAAGATTAGTCAAAATTTTCTCTTCTTCTTTTCTTTTATTTTCTGTCGAGGCAACCCTAGGAGTGTCACACCTCAAATCTCACCTCAAAGGATAAGAAACCTCTAAGGTATTGGAAGACCTTGCTTGTGATTGCTTCAGATCGATTGGGTTTGGTTGTGGTGTTAGATTCTCGGGTTGGCCTCCGACTCCATTGTCATCATATTCCGTTGTAAGATCTTGTCTCAATCCTATACTTTGTAAAATTCATAACTTGTTTAATCAAGATTGATGATTTGATATTAGACTAAGTTTTAATTTTTGAATGTCGTTATGAAGATTTCGTTTTTGTTTGGTTTTGTTTCTGTCGAGCGTATGAACCCAAGGTTTGTGAAAGTTAAGTTTTATAAAATTTACTAATATCATGGGTACTGAATCTGGAAGTTGGATGTTGGTTGTGACACTTTGTCTAGTTTTCGAAAACTTGTGTAGTAATGTTAACCAAGTAAAACCGGGTTTAAGTCGACCCGAGTACTTAGTAGTATATGAACTTTGAGCTCTACATGTCAAACCTTCTTTCATCTATAGTATGTCGGACTAGTGATGATGTTGTTTATTCATAAGACAAGACGAAACCTCACCGTGGTAGTACCACAATGTCGGGGTCATGTTTAGACCAATGTGACAGGGAAGTTGCATATAAACCTTGTGTTAATAAGAGTCTAATATCCCCTTAGCGAAGTGTTAAAGGTTACGGGTCTTGTACGTATGATTCCTGGTCGAGAAGTCCCGACTTCACAATCCAAGGCATATTAAGGTTGAGTCGTATCTTGAGTCAAAAACCGATCATGTCATACTCTTGTGTCGGATGAAGATGTTAGTACTAAAAACTTGGCAATGCAATGTGACATCTAAAAACCTTGTACAAATATGTTTCAGAAATACCTTGGGCCACAACTCCAAATTCTATCCTAAACCATCATTGGGCCGAAGCCCTTTTCTTGTTCATATGCCACTTTGGGCCTAGGCCCAACGCCATACCCATTCCTGCCAGGCCACAGGCCACCTGCAATTTTGGATGTTCGTTTAAGAAATTAGACGGCTTATCAAATAAAAACTTGAGATGTAAAATTGGGAGACAAATATAAAAAAACAAAACTCATTTCCGCATTTTCAAAAGCTCCTACTTAGATAACACATATATGTATCGACAAGTAAACAAGTGTAAAAGTCAATACAAGAAACAAGTGTTTATAAACATGATCTACTTAATAAGGTCTACATCAAAGTTTTAACGTAGAATGTGTTCGGATAAACATATCTATGTCAAGTAAGTACTAGTCGTGAATTGTAAATGTTAAGAACCAATTTTTGATAAACAAATAGTGACTACTATATCATTTTATCAATAATAAATTTGAAAGTCATCGAATTTACAATGGCTATTTTCTAAAAACAATTAGAAAATAAATCAACTATTATTGATTTTGACAATACCATTGTGTGTCAACATGAGTAAGTATATATACAATCATATACCTACTAGTAAAACATTTTGATTATTTTACTAGCAAATTTCGATTTTAATACCATTATAAAAAAAATATTAATTGAGCCATTTTAAGTAAGTACTACTTAAAATAATGAACTAAAATATTGTCCTCTTTATCTAGGTCGCGTGTCGGTGCAGCTTCACAATATTCATTGAAATTCCACCTTTGGACTACTTATTGCTAAGGTGAGTTTATAGCCCCTCTTTTACTTGATAAATTGTTTTATACATGTTGGGGTGAGAAAATATGCAAAACCTTTTTATGGACCTGAACTATTGCATGATTACTATTACGTGGTTTAGCCTAAGCCCTTATGTCCCTAGAATTTCCCCCATTCATGAACCGTCAGTTCCCTGCTGGGAAGCGCGAATGTTAGAAATAGATCTATTGAGGGTGACTCCTCCGTTCGGTTGGCCATGCTTAGGCCAAGGCAAAACGTATACCATGTCGGAATCGAGTGTAGAGGGACAAAACACTCGCATTGTGCCCCATATATTGTATGACTTCTTTTAGCATACAGAAACTGTCGTAGTATCGGTTGCATGAACTTAGTGCTAGCGTAATAGACTTTCATCCATATATCATTATATTCGTTGTAATGATTATATGCCCTTGATTATGGTCCATGCTTACTGTTTTATTATAAACCTATGAACTCACCAGCTTTTTAGCAGAGAGACAGTGTAGAGATTGTTCAGAGTATCCATGAGTTGGGACAGAGTTCTAGGATGGCTCAGAGGATGAGTGATGATATGGACATTGATGCACCGACTGGGTTAGGACAGTGAGCTGCCTTTCTTCGTAGTCAGGAGGAGGGTAATGAGATTTTGTGGAGAGATGTTGATTGTTTGATCAGTACCATACCCCGCGTTGCGAGTCCGGATTACACTCCATCATCTCTATCATTCGTACCATCTGCTTTGGACATGGAGCGCCTTGCTCACTCTACTGGACCAATTGAGACCTTTGTGACAGTAGCACCGAGTGATGCACAGACTGTGCCAGACCCACCAGTGTCCTCTGATGGTGAGGAATTGACTCTCACTGAGAGGGTGCTCACCAGTTGGACTCTCACGAGACCTTACTAGGAGTCCATACAGATCAGTTAGGGAGAGTTGAGCCAGCACGCTTACAGACTTATGAGCAGCGTATTGAGACTCTCGATCGTACTACAGGTGTGGTATTTGAGAGCATTGAGATGGAAAGACAAGAGCGTATTCGGTTGAAGTTTGGATTTGAGGCTCACTGTGAGGATATTCGAGAGCTAGATAGCAGATCACGGGCATTGGGCAGAGGACAGGCCAGGATGCATGGCAGACTTGAGGAGTTAGTGAGGACTCAGTGGATTGCTTGGGATACTGCCAGGGCTGAGTGGCAGAGGACCTCGGATTTGGAGTCCATGTTAGCCTCCCAAATGAGGCGCATTGTGAGCCTGGAGGCTACTCAGCGAGAGCTCGTTGCTAGTATTGAGCGTTTGCGCACAGAGCGCGGTCATCCTTTGATTTCCTTGTTGTATGTTGTACTACACTAAACTGGATTATGACAGTTAGTGTTTGATATGACTTTTGTATTTCAGCTTGGATTATAACAAAGATTATGATCATGTATAGTTAAACAAACAAAAGTAAAAGTTAGATACTAACCTTAAAAGTTGTTGTAAGGAGTTTAAAACTAGTTGTTGTGTTGGAAGAACATATGAGAAAAACAGAAAGTTATGAATGTCTTTGAGATATTTTATAAAAAAAAACTGTGCTTTCATTTATTTATTTGAAAAAAGATAGTATATAAGAAAAAAAGAGTTCCGTAGAAGGAGAAATGTATTTATGTATTTTTGTTAGGAAGTGATAACGTTTTACATTCGGGTATTATTTTTGTTTTTGTTTTTTTTTTTTAATTTATATATTTTTTATAAATATATTGTATTGTATTTTTATTTTAATAAATAAATTTAGTTTATTTAGAAATTTGAAAAAAAAAAAAAGTTGTAGTGGTGGGCTTCAAATGAAAAGGTTGATGTTTGTTATGAGTTGGGGGGGTTTGTTGTGGTTAGTTGTGGAGAAGTGGGATGCTGATGTGGCGCTGATGAACTTCAACTCCATCACCACACCTTCCACTCTAATACCAAGTACCCTATCTCCCAAAAATTCTGTCTACTCTCTTCTGCCTCTACTTTCCGTCGTCTAAGTCAACACAAACCAAAAAGGAGATTGATAAAAATGGATCTTGCGAAAATTGCTTTCTCCTCACTTTCCATATGCAAGGTTAATTAGGAGATTGTCTTTGTTGGGTTTCTACCATCATTCACGCCGCCCCCTCCAATCGAGAGTCAAACCATCTAAGGGATAGCCATATGTGTCACTTTCCTCTTCCTATTTTCCTATGAGGAATCGCGAGGTGTAGATGGGAAGAAAGTTTAGCTTAAAATGGTATCCCAAGAAGAAAAGTGAAGTCAAAGTTCATCTACATATCTTCCTATTTACTGATTCGAACCACGAGAGTCACACCCACCCATCATCTTCATTTTTCTCTCAAAGCACTTCGTTATACTTGTGGTGATTGGCGACGGTTTCGTTTGGGTTCGAGTCAAATTAGGTCTGGTATTTTTCAAGTTAGCTTTGTTCTTCATCATCATCGTGCCTCATATCCATTGTAAGGATATGTTATTTCTTTTGTTTTGTTCTTGGTTGTTTAAGTATATAATATAAATCGATTCTCATTGGTGTTTTTTTTTTTTTTTTTTTTTTTTTGGGTTGGTTCAATATGTTCAAGTGTTTCTTTTTTTATTCATTCTGAGTGATTTATTCACCTATCATCATCGATACCACACTAGAAGAGTTGGCTAGTAGTCTAGGCAAGAATGTCTAAACTTAATTGAGTAGCTAGATAATTTGTTGGAGATTTGACTCGGGTCGAAACCGCTGTGGATACCACCACAGTGGTGAAATTTGGTAAAATATTGTTTTGACATGGGGTTGATGCCTAAGTACAAATCCACTAGTTTGGCATCGACGGAAAATTTTGGCAAAATGAAAAACTAGTTCGACATAGTAAAAGTGGAAATTAGAAGTCGACATCGGTTATGTTGAGGGTTAAAATGTGCACACTTCCACTCGATAGATAGGCCCCGAGCCTCACACTAGAGGTGTGATTAGTTCGCACCATATCCCCGGGATCAAGTGTGAGTGGAAGTGTTGGATTTGGTCACTTAAGGTCGATAGGAAGCATGGGATGCATAGCATCTTTACATGATCTATAGACTTCGAGTTAATAACCAAAGTGTGCCCTGCTCCTTGTCACCCTACTGAGAAACTTGAGTCGAAATCCATGAACTTCGCAAGTTCTAGCCATAAAGTCCATCTCGAGTTACATATACACCGAAGGGCGTTAGCTACCAATCATATTACACTCCCAAGAGTGTGATCGTAGGAGTTTTGTTATCGTGTGCTTTATTGCCTAGAGCCTAGTTTGGAAAGACATTCTGGTTGGAGTCTTGCGCCCAGCTTGGTCACAAAAAGAATTAGTAATTCAAAGTAATGTTGATCTAATATGAAACCTGTATCTGTATCTACACTTGAGTTGCCACCTGGGCTATAGCCCATTCCATGCATCTCCCTCATCTCCATTTTGTTTGGGCCGTAGCCGCTATCCATCTGGCTGAATGGGTCTCCCCTGGGCAGCAGCCCACATTAAATTACATAAGAGGAGTTTAACAAATCAAAACCAAGTGCAAATGTATAAGTAATAAAAATGTATAAAATCTTTTCCACAATCAATCGATAATGGTTACAGTCATTGTATCGACCCGTGTCTTTTCGGGCGAGTCGAGACCCCATCAAGCGTCTAGTCGCCACTTCGTCGACTCCACATAAACCTAATCTACTCAAGCAGCATTTCTAAAACTTATTAAAAACATTAAACCATGAAAACAATTTGTTTGCCACCCAAACTATCATATAATGCCTAATTTAAAACATTCCAATTCACTCATATATTCTAAACTATGTCGTTAGTTTAACCGGTTTAATTTGGCGCCAACATGTAAAGATATTTTTTTTACATATCTAATGTCGACATATATACATCAAATAATGATATAACTATTTAAAGATAGACGCGTTATCCACTAAAAACAATTTTTCTTGCTTTGATGATATAAAGCAATGTTAACATAAACAATATATATACACATGTATATACTTACTAGTAAAACTTTATGTTTATTTTGCAAACAAATTTCGGTCTTAGTACCATTACAAAAACAATATTAATTTAACTATTTTAAGTAAGTCTTAATTAAAATGATGAACTAAAATTTTACCCTACTTACTTAGGTTGCGTGTCGGTGCAGTTCCACAACACACATTGAATCCCACCTTTGGACTACTTATTACTAAGGTGAGTTTATAGCCCCACTTTTACTTGATAAATTGTTTTATACATTTTGGGGTGAGAAAATATGCAAATCTTTTATGGACCTGAACTATTGCATGATTACTATTACGTGGTTTAGCCTAAGCCCTTAAGTCCCTAAAAATGCCCCATTCATGAACCGTCATTTCCCACTGGGAAGCGCGAATGATATAAATAGATCTATTGAGGGTGACTCCTCCGTTCGGTTGGCCACACTTAGGCCAAGGCGAAATGTATACCATGTCGGAATCGAGTGTAGAGGGACAAACACTCGCATTGGGCCCCATAAATTGTATGACTTCAGTTTGCATACAGAAACTGTCGTAGCTTCGGTTGCATGAACTTAGTGCTAGCGTAATAGACTTTCATTCATATGTCATTATATTCGTTGTAATGATTATATGCATTTGCTTATGGTCCATACTTACTGTTTTAATTATAAACCTATGAACTCACCAGTTTTTTGCTGACTTTTTTAGCATATTTTCTCAGGTATTTGATTTGATATCTTGGTTCAAGGCAAGGAGTGGCAATGATCGTAGTTTTCTTAAAAGAAGTGTTCTAACACATATCGATGTTTTATTGGGACCACAAAACTTATGGGTCGTACCTTTTCATTTGAACAATGATTGTAAAACAATGTTTTAAAACAATTTTATGAATTTAAACGGAATATGTATTCTGCTCTTTATTACTTGTGTTATGATCTCCGATTTAGTAGCACCCCATGACCCGTATGTTTCCGCTAAACCAGATTTGGGGGTGTTACAGATTGTCATAAGAGCCTAGGTTATAGAGAATTAGATACATATAAACCCTAAACTAAAACTACTTTTACAAAAACATCACCCTACGACCGCCAGTTGCCCGCTTGCCTTACTTGCTGTTTTACTTATTGTTCATTTAAATATGACTGCATGTTATATTCCTATTTACCAATTCACTATCCCATATTTATTATAAGTATTTTTCCATATACTTACACATATGCACCGTCTTGTCACAGACCATGCCTTAACCTGCCATTCACCGTGATGTCCAAGAAAACATCTTACTTGCTGCTCACTCACCTGCTATTTACCAGACTCTACTCATGCCTACAGATCCGTACATCCAAGCTGTACGATCAGTTCAGCAAGACATTACACCTGTTTCATCCATACCCACTCTCACCATTGCTCCATCTGCCTTACTGACCCGTAGGCGTAAAGCCCGCATGATTGTTAGAGTACCAGGATACCGTAAGCGGTATTCATCCTTGCCTTCCATACTTCCCAAGAGGACCCGCACTGCTTACATGGGTCCCTCTACCACCCCATTATCCCTATCATCCAGTCACCATCTCATCAGAGGCTCAGGAGAGCCAGTGACTCCTATTCAGAGGAAGACCCAAAGGATGAGTCGGCAGAGTCCCACGCCAGTTGAGGGTATTCCTAGGCACACAGGTACAGATGTATACATGGATACACAGATTGAGCAGAGGGACATTGTAGAGATTTTTCAGAGTATCTATGAGTTGGGACAAAGCTCTAGGGTTGCTCAGGTGGTGAGTGAAGTTATGGATATTGATGTGCCGACGAGGATTGATTGTAGTGTAGTAGTGGGTAAGCCTCGGGGATTGATATCGTTCTCTAGGGAATAGGAATGCTAGCAAGAAATGTATGACGAGAAGGTGAGGGTTGAGGATGATTCTTTTTTATCTTTTTATTGGTTTTTTAGAAATCTAAGGTAAAATCTCGAGACAATTGGTTTGGGGGTGGTATTTTCTACCGATTACTCTACTTATCTAATTATATAATTATCTATTACTACGGGTAGTCTTATGTCTAATTGATGTGTGCTCGTATGATGATTAAAAATGTGTTTACCTAGATACTATTACTCCCTAGGTATCTTTTATTAGTCGGTTGAATTATCACACCTTATCTTAACGCGTTGTATTCCTTAAGGTCGTAAGATATGCGTAGTCCCTAGTTCTTTGATGTTATCTCTCGGGTTTGACATACGAAATCAGCAAGCCTAAGCTATTTCATTTATAAGCCTCATGGTCATAAAGCATACTCAAGCATTAAATACAACGAATGATGCCTAGTTGCACTCCTAAGCCAATTTACAATTAAGATAAGAAACAACCTAACAATAATCAACAACTAGGTTTCATAGATCTAAGCAAACACACAAGTAATTTAGCTAGACATGGTAAACAAGCAAGCATACACACAATCAATCGAATAAGGGATAGACATAATGTTACTTTGGATTAAAAAACTTATCTCGATATGTAAAATAGGGTATGGGACCCTAAGATACTGTCCAAATCGGACTACAAACGAATTATGATTGTTTCTCCAAAAGTCTACCTCTCTAAATGCAGAAAAATCGAATTTTATATATAGATTTACACTTGCGACGGCGTCACCTTTTGCATGGGATGCCGTCAGCTCGCCGTCATTAGGGTTTCGTCTTGGCCAAGTCATCGATGGGACGACATCACCTTAGAGTTGTGACGCCGTCAGTCTTCAGTTGGGACGTCGTCTTGATTCTAGATCTGGGCCGTCTAGGGTGAGAACTATGAGTGACGCCCTCCTTCTTTATAACGTGACGCCGTCAGTCTTTATGTCTAGAATTTTCACAGAGCCATCTGGTGCATGTTTTGATCAAGTCTTCATAAAGGGACGACGTCGCCCTTTGATTGGGACGCCGTCAGGTACTGTTGATCAGCTTTGAGTGGCTTCGATCTTGACTTTGCCATTTTCTTCATGTGTTTGCTCGTTTTCGTCCAAATATGCTTCATTCCAGCATTTTGCTTCCAAGAGACCTAAAAAGTCAAAAGGAACGAAATTAAACAGTAACGGATATAAAAGTGATCGATTTAGGGCTTAAATGACCCCCTAAAAGTGTACGTTTTAAATCCTTATCATAGGGTTTCGAATTTATTAAACCCTAAAATTCGACATATATAAATAAACACATAACAATTATTCATTTTCTTAAGTGTTTCGGTAATTAATTACACATTATCCAAGGCTTGTGATGCCATTGTTGGAATTTTAAAACATGACATATCATAAATTAAACACAAATAACATCAAAGTAATGCGAAAGTGTAAGGATCATATAATTGTAATTAACTAACTGAAAAGCAAATAGTATGTGTACCTTTTTTATTCTAGAAAAACAAGAATCAATCCCAACAAACAATCAATTGGATGAACCCCAATTCGGGTTTATATGGATCATAAGAATTGTCTTTTACCGTTTTACAATTCAATCCAAGATACTAACAATAGTGTGTTAGTATCACGTTCTTGTACACACGTACTAATAACAAATTCTTGTACACACGTACTAATACCAAATTAACGTTATGCTAGTAAATAGAACACAAAACGATTTCTAATTGGAAAACTTATCCAATTGACCCTAAAAGGGTTTTGGTCGATCATCAATCACCAAAGAAAAGAAAAACAAGTTTAGGGTTTAGTTTATGTGTACAAGAGATACAAATAATGAACCCTCGACATTGTTTATATAGCATGACAAACTTGGAGAACAAGTTGGAGTAGGATTGGGTTTCCCCAAGCCTACATCGACCGGCCATCTATCCCTAAGGGGATCCGGAAGTTTCTCGTTCTCTAATTTTCATCTATAGTCCTTTCTTTTAATATTAACGGTCATTAGTCAATTTCATTAATTACTAAACGGTCATTATACGTTTTGTGTATTTAATAATTAAATATAACCTTTTATATTAAATTATTAATAATTACTTCTTCATACGTAAAGTGTGTAATCCCGTGGTCTCGAGTTCGATTCTAACATACGTCTATTAATTTATGTCCATAAACTAACAAAAATGCCATGCGCGATTTCTTTCAAGACATCCCCTCTAATGAATACTGCCTTATATCTTAAAGTTGCTACCTACCAGAGTTGAATGATGTCTTAAATTTGACATGCTATGTCTTAAATTTCAACAGAGTCATTGTATATTCAATGTAAAACATACGAGATTTCATAAAAATGTCATGCGCTACCTCTTTTAAGACATCCCTCTATAATGAATATTGACTATTTTTGTTATCTTGCTTACTCGGTTGCTTTACTCTGTTGCTAACTTCGGTGCTGTCAAATTCATTCAATATTCGATGTTAGTTTTTAATTTCAGTTTACTTTCTTTAGTCTCAAAGTTTTCGTATGTTAATTGTAGATGTTTAGACTTTTGTTTATACTTGCTGGAAGTTGACACATTTAAAATAAGGTGAATAATACTGAAGTTGACTCGTCTTAAAGCTATAGGTAGCAAAGAGAAACCCTGATTTTAATAAGTCAGTTGGTTGGTCCGATCTTCAATTCAACCAATAAACACACATAATGAAAGTTTTTTGTACTATTTTTATAATGAAATAAACTGTAAGTATTAGGTTTTGGAGGGTAAAACAATGATAACATCACTTGTCCATTGTATATTGCGCATATCACTTGTCCATTATATAAACTGAACTCAAGAAACTTTGACTTTTGCATGTTTTTTGTTTTTTCATAGTTTTTTACTGGCAAAAGTGATACAATATATTGATTGAAACTCAAACGCAAGTTGAGGAACTACAATGAGTGATGAAAAGATGTCTTTCCAAACTATGGTTACAGTGACTACTTGATAGAAACTAAAATTCTTATAAACTTGAGCATAATAAGCTTGAGAAAACTAATTGATGTTGCATCATACACAACCAACTTTGAAAAAGCATTGATACTAAACCATCTTGAACATTGAATAAGCTTGATAAAGATGCTTCATAACTACTCACTCACTTTCTGCCTGTACCGTTTTACTTTCTCTTTAATGACAAAAAAAGAAAAAGCTGAATTGCATTGATAGTTTTGATACATCTTATCAAGATTAAATGAGTAGTTCAAGGTTTCTGCAACTTGAGAATCGATCATCTCACATAGGATTCCCTCTGTGGACTGAATCATGGCTATGGTTGTGAATAAAGGCTGAAACTAGGACAGAAAAAGAAGAAGAAGCAGTTACATAAATGCTTGGTAGTTGTTACTTCTTTAATTGACAAAGGAGTGAAGGACTCATGACTTCCAACAACTCCTATAAATTTCAACCATATCTTTTCAAAATATAAATCTCACAGTAACCTTGTTTGTGTTCTTATGTGTGTCTCATCACTAATAAATAAAAAACTAGATCACACTTATAAACTTACTGTTTCTTCTTAAGTTGGAAAGCAAGAAGATCATAACCATGCATATAGATGTTGATGTAAGTATTTCAAAAGAGTAGTATGTTTTTCTTGCATTTCAATTACTAAAAGGTTCTTATGTTGGGTCATTATGTTGTATGATATCTATTTTTCACTATGTTTACATTGGCGTAGTTTACTTGAGTTAACACATCTAGACTATGGTCATTGTTTGTGCCTTTTATCCGTATGTTATATAAAATTTAAGCCAACCCATAACTTGATTTGCAACTTATGATTTAGGATAGTGATTTGTATTCTGTTTGCAAGTGCATAACTGCTTTTTGACAATTTTCTCATGTGCAACTGCTTTTTGAAGTCACTGGATGTCATGCTTGCATTTTTTTCTTTATAATTATGAGACTTAAAAGTTATACTGTAATATTCACTTCAAAGTTATACATTTTCATTTCTAGTTATACTTAACTTTATTTTTGGTACTTAGATTTTTATAGATTACACTGTTAGTACGAGATCCCATCGCAATATGTAAACAAATCTAAACCTGATTTCTATGGACTGATTATTATCCATGGTATACTTTATTGCGGTACAACTAAGTATTATTATGCATGTATAACATAGCAGCCCCATAGACAACCTACATTTTGCTCATAACTTGAGATAAAACATAAGACGTTTTCTATTTTCAGGTTAGCCGAGAACGGCGAGTATTTGAATCAGATGTACGCTGCCTAACACGTTCATGGAATCACATTTCTACGTCTCATTATAAAACTAGTGGGATAGACTATCTTCATAAATATACACAGGTTAGTAATTTTTTCTTGCAATATTTTCGCAAAATAGCATATAACATTGTAAATGTGCGAGAAACATTGCTATTTCGATCAAGATTTCTTGGTTATTCTGTGAGTAGAAGCACCTTTCAAGAATCATATTTTCACGTCGTCTAATTAGAGTTTGTGATCTACGATAAAAACTATGACTTATAAGGGGTCAAATGGGATCGGGTTATAATGGACTGTTCTAAAAAGTACCAAAAGACTTAATTTTTCCCAATCGATCATCACTCCAATAGTGCCTCTTTTATTGCATGCTAATGTGAATTATTTTCCCTTTTCTTTATTTGGTTTATTTGCATCAAATTCAATATACAGAATTACAAATGGTGGCCATGTACAATCTATAATATGCAAACATCATCTGGTTTATACATAAAAAAATGTTATCACTAAGAAGTTAACTTATCTTTCTTAATATACATTTGGGCCATATAAACTAGCAAAATCATACTATACTAAATCAGCTTGCACTACAAGAATCACGAGAACATGCGACGAATACAATGCCGACGTCACTGTGACGTCGGCAACATACGCTACACG
Source organism: Chrysanthemum seticuspe (assembly GCA_019973895.1). Lineage (NCBI taxonomy): Eukaryota > Viridiplantae > Streptophyta > Magnoliopsida > Asterales > Asteraceae > Chrysanthemum > Chrysanthemum seticuspe. Next base: position 47,738,869 of record BPTQ01000004.1, on the reverse strand, counting down.
ACAAAAAAACCTTTGACCAGGGGGAGATGCTTTGAAAATTTATGTTAATATAATGCCGACGACATGTCGTCGGCAATATAAAAGTCAAATTTGACTTTGTATTTTCAGGCAATTTTTTGGCGGGATCTTTTGGCGCTCATATATTCCCGACGCCAAGTCGTCGGGAATATAAATCCAAATAATTACTGGGTGATTAGCGTGTGATTAATACAATTCAATTTTGTTTTAACAATGCCGACGCCAGGGCGTCGACAGTATTATAAATGAGTATTTATTTGGTTATTGTGCCGACGACAGGTCGTTGGCAAAGTTGCGTACATAAATTATTTTAAAGTGTTCATAAATTATTTAAAAGTAGTATAAAATTCAAATCCATATAATTGCTGAGTGTATTGCGTACATAATCTTACTAATGTTGATTTTATTTGCACATGTTACGTATAATTATTTAAAAGTGTTCAATTTAAAATAAACTTATATAATTTTATTTTTTACAGTTTAACCTAACCACTACAACAATCGGATGGACGGGCGAGGAGACTTTCGCCGGGGTTACGCTTAATGATTTCATCCATTTCCTTTCTCATGAGGAAATTCAATTTATATATAAATCTTGTGCACAATGGGCGCGAGTTGTATGAAATAGGCTATAAGAGTGAGGGACCAAAATTTTTCACTGACGTAGAATTCACGGAATATGGTGTTGAGTACAAGGATCTAAACTACTCGTACCAAATAGATCCTTGTACTCAACACTGTATTCCGTGAATTCTACGTCATTGAAAATTTTTGGTCCCTCACTCTTATAGCCTATTTCATAAAACTCGTGCCCATTGTGTACAAGATTTATATATAAATTGAATTTCCTCATGAGAAAGGAAATGGGTTTTTTTCACCCTCTCTGTCGAGAAATATTCTCATCCAACCTATATATCGACACACACGGTCACCACCACTATTAATTTTATTAATAAGTTTTTCCATAAATTTTCCATAGTTTTCCTTGCCTAAGTTGTAATGAAGTTCCTCAATCTCATTATATTCCAAGTTGACATGAAAAAACCCTTCATATCTATAATCTATAGACAAATCGGGGTTCTCTCCTAAATAATTTGGACGTGGAGCTAAGAAATTTGGAGTTACGGAATCCCTAACATCCGGAGATTTTGGGGAATTGTCCATTGCATTACACTTTTGAATGTAAGCAGCAAAAAAGTTGTGTGAATTTGGGTGTGTTTTTTTTGAATGTAAGCAGTGAAGTTGGTTGTTGTGTTATAATGGGAGGTAGCTAGGTCTTGTCTTTTCTTTCAACCAAGGCATTTATATCCCTAACCTACCTTGATCTTAAAATCCATCCAAGGGGGTGTCTGTGTTAGCTTAGTCACAGGGCTTACAAGCTTATATAACTTTTGATAAGCTCATAAGCCCACACGTTAGCTTATCATAATAGGCCAAGTCATATGCATATATATAACATGAAAATAATCTTAAACTCAAAATTCCAGACAAACCTGCAAGACAAAATATATCAGAATTACCTGAAAAAGCTAACAAAGTTGAACAAGATGTATAGAATGATTTGATGCTGGTCTTTAACTTAACTCAACTATGAAGGAAGAGAATAAGATGGTAAGGATTTGACCACAATCTTAAAAAGTCAACTCATTTCAAGAGGAACAACAACAAGAAGATAAGTCCTCCACCAGATAAGGCTAGTAGTGATTGTGAAGTTTGGTAAATAAGCAACAAACAGGGGCGGAGCCACATGTTGAGTAGTGGGGGCGTTGCCCCCGACGAACCTCTTGCAGATACCCAAAATACACAAGAAATTTCTTTTAACTGGCAACAAAAATAACCAGTGCCCTCACGCAAATCATCCGAGTGCCCTCGACAGTCGACACTTTCAAGCTATTTAACAACTAAGTGTACTTTAATTACTGTAATGTCGAAACTATTTTACTGTGTTTAGTTCATCCGAAAAAATGGAGTTAAAGGGTAAGTGGGTTGGGAAGGGAGAAAGTAGATGGTGGTCAAATGATAGGGTAATCGCGTGTTAGTTACGTAGGGGTGTTAGTTACGTAGGGTAGTCTCATATATTTAATACATTTTTTATCTCTATTTATTTGTATTACTTTTGTTAGGATAAAAACACAGATTTTGAGATTGAAATAATTTTTTGTTTTTCCATTGTAAATTTGTTCAGAAAGTAGAAACAAAGTCAGTAGTCTTCTTCATAACTAGTTTGTATGTTCCATTTTTAAGTTAATTTGATTTTGTTTGTTTAATGTTTACTTCTTGTAGTTTGCCAACGTTAGCTAGCTTTTATTATTGTTATATTTATGTTCAAACAAGATTTATAATAACAACAACAATAATACCCAATCTCGCTAGAGCGAGATATGAGGTATGATGGAACTGCTCCAGAAAGATTTTCGGCAAGTGTGTGTACAATCAAATAAACTTTTACTTTTGAGTAAAGTCCAAGATACATCCCTGTGGTTTGCCCTTTGTCTCGCTTTACATCCCTAAACTTTCTTTTGGCACAAAACCATCCCTCCGTTAGAAAAGTTGTCACAAATACATCCCTCTGTTAGCAAATTCAGTTAATAAGGACTAACGGTGCAAATTTTTCTTCGTTATCTCCTAACGGAAGAGAAAACATTTGCACCGTTAGTCCTTAGGACTAACGATGCAATAAAATAAATTGCATCGTTAGTCCTAAGGACTAACGGTGCACTCCACCGCCACCTACCACCCAACGCCAAGGGGTTGTTTGCTTTGGTTCTTGGATCGCAACAGCAACACCCAAGAGGGTGTTCGCTTGTTTTGGTTGTTGGTTTCGGCCAGACCCGAGAGGTGTCAGGCCTCGGTTTGGATTGACAAAACATCCCTCAAGGGTGTTTGATTGCCTGCTGTTGCAGCCCACCCCGAAGGGGTGTTTGTCCTTGTGTATCACCGCCCCAAGAACCTGCTTATCTAGCCCCAAAGGGGTGCGTTTTGCTGCTGAATTTTCTGCACAAACACGGGTGTTTGGTGGTGGTGGTGTAGTGGTGGTGGGTGGAGGTGGTGGTGTAGTGGCGTTAGGTGGTGGTGGATGGCGGCAGTGGAGGTGGGGGTGGTGGCGTTGGGTGGTGGTGGGTGGAGGTGGAGGTGGTAGGTGGCGGTGGGTGGTGGCGTTGGGTGGTAGGTGGCGGTGCCGCGGTGGAGTGCACCGTTGGTACTTAGGACTAACTATGCAATTTATTTTATTGCAATGTTAGTCCTAAGGGCTAACGGTGCAAATATTTTCTCCTCCATTAAGAGGGATGTATTTGTGCCAACTTTACTAACGGAGGGATGGTTTTGTGCCAAAAAAAGTTTAGGGATGTAAAGCGAGACAAAGGGCAAACCACAAGGATGTATTTTGGACTTTACTCTTTACTTTTTGATAAAAATAAATCGTTTTTTGCACTATATAAGCAAGTTTGCAATCAAATAGACTTATATTTTATTGATAAATATAAATTGCTTTTTTACACTATATAAGCAAGTGTGTGTGCAATCAAATAGACTTACACCTTTTGATAAATATAGATTGGTTTTTGCACTATATAAGCATATTTTTCATTGATTTTTTCTCACTAAAAACTGAATATTTTTGTTGTTTTTGTGTTGTTTTGGGCTATTTTTTGTGATGTTTGGTTGTTGTTTGACCGTTGTTTTGCCATTAGTAAAAGTTGTTTTTCTCGACAATATATTTTTGGTGCTGTTTTTGCGCACATTAAACTTTGTTTTATTGTTGTTTTAGCACAATGTAAGATTCTTTTTTCTGCAATATTAAGTCGATTTAGTAAAACTATTTTTGAATGACTTCTACGAAGGTAATATATTTTTGTCCCCCATATGCTAATTTCCTGGCTCCGCCACTGGCAACAAACAACTATTAAAAAAACACCCACAAGAAGAATAAAAGCAAAAATTAGTGTATTATATTAAATTACTTAGAAGAAAATTATCTTGTCTTACTAACATGTTATTTCTAGAATGTTAATGAAAAGTAAACGTAACTTACCTCGGAATTTTCTTGGTGGAAGAGAAAAAAGGTTTGTAAATATAGTCAAGATTATTTTTTTTTCTTATTTTTGGTTGGTTTTTTTGTGTAAAGTTGTTTTGAAGAAAAAAAAAAGATGAAATCAATGTTGTTGGTCTATACACGTTTTGTCACCAACTCAAAGTCTTGAACAACATGATTTTGTGGCCATTCAGCACCGCAACGGTGTCTCTTCTAGAAAAATATAACTTTGTGGGTGGCATATGTGACATTTTAGTCTTCGTAGTAAATATTACTCGTAATACACTGAAAAACAGTTGCATCATTTAAAAGTTCTGTGCAATTACACAACCTCAAATATGCACGGTCTCTAAAATTTTCTTTCAGATAAAAGCGAAAGATGCTCTACGTACTTGCGTATTTGATCCATTACGAATAACAACCCGGAAACGACTCATTATGAACTATCTATAATTACTCGTTTGTCTCCGTGGTAGATTAAGCATTGCATAATACATCTTTTTGGCCAACGAACATTTGTTTTTACTAAAATATCTTTGTTTTCTTGCACGTTTCATCCTTGTGGTTGATAAACGGTACAACATCCATCCTTTTGGCCAACGACCGTTTGTTTTTACTAAAATAACTTCGTTTTTTTTAAAATGACTAAACTATCCTCACTTTATTTTTTTCTTTTCCTAATTATTATTATTATTAATATTTAACTAAAAATTCTTTGTTTTTTAATACAAAATGATTAAAGTATCCTCACTTTATTTTGTTTTATTGCTATTATTATTATTATTATTATTATTATTATTATTATTAGACTAAAATACACGGTTGGTCCCTAAACTTGTCAATCCGCTTCTCGTTGGGACAAAACTGGGCATTATCATCGCCGGAGGTCCAAAACATGGGCTTTATATGCCAAACTCGTTCCTTGACCAATAATGCCATTGTCAACGTTATGTTGGTGAGGGCAAAACCGTATTTCACTGTAGCGTACTAAATAGAAACCGTTGTACAATGTTTGTAGCTAGTATATGTCTGTGTAACACGGTTTGGCCGACATTTATCATCCATCCCGAAACTATCATACAAAAACAGTCTTCTACAAAACGATAATCGTTTCAAGATGGTACGTTGCTGGTGTGGTAAGCAAGCTATTATTCGCACTTCGTGGACCTCTGTCAACCCAGGGCGTCGATTCTTTGGTTGTCCTGTTGAAGTAAGTGCGTCTTAATATTTATTGTGTTAGTTTGTTTTCACAAGCAGCAAAGTACATTGTAACAATGTTGGTTGTTTAATGACTTTTCATGATCATGAATAGGGGTCTTCTTATCGGTGGATAAGATGGTATGATCCTGAAATCTGTGCTCGTTCAAGAATGATCATACCAGGCCTTTTGAGGGGGAGAAATGAGCTTGAGGCAAGATTAGTAGCTGCTGAAGGTGATGTGTGAAAGTGGAAGATTTACCTGGTGCTAAGTTGGACGTTGTTCTTGATTGTTTATGCATTGGGATAACTTTTTTTAGCTTTTATGTAATGAGGCGAGATGGTTAATGTTCAGTATCTTGAATTGTAGTAACGTTGTTATGAAGTATTCAGTTTGCTTTGTTTTTGATTTTCAATGCCTTATGGGTATGCAGATGGTTAGTGTGGAAAACTAGAAGGGGGTTGAATAGTTTTGCCAATTAAAACTTCCTTTTTAATATTTAGATCGACTTATGTCAATCTATTTAGATGTGTGTTGGATGTTGATAAACAAACATATTGAAGTATGTAATGAAAAGATAAGAGTAAGAAGCACAAAACCACAACGCGAGTATTTATAGTGGTTCGGCTACAAGGACACCTTCCTTGCCCTACTCCACTCCCCGAGTCACCTACTCGAGAGTTCGTAATCACTACACGACACCAACTCCTTATGGCAACGTTGCCTACTCTTTTTCCAGTACTAGGCTAACCACCGGGTTCTTTCACACCGAGGTGAACCACACCTACCACAACGTCGCCTACCCTTTATCCGGTACTAGGCTAGATACCGAGTTTCATTACACATGGAGGAACTACTACCCAACACTACACCAACGACTAATCCCAAAGGAGACCAACTCCTTATTACAACATCATCAAGGATATCAATATCCTTGGATCCAATACTAATCTATCTTGTACATCGAAACACACCATATCGAATGTACATCTAAGACACCTTTCACTAATGCCTTTAACTAGATCTTCAAGACACCCTTCACTAATGTCTTGTGACTTGACTTCTAGGCACCCTTCACTAATGCCTATAATGCGGACGATCGAAACCTTTCACTAATGTCTTCGTCTTAACACTTGAGACATCTTTCACTAATGTCTTCAACACTACACTTCTTAGAAGAAACAAAAGGATCATCAACAAGAGGACTTCAGTAGTCTTGATGATGAGGAAGTATGGCAACTCATGGACTTGAGCTTGCTTGACTTCAAAGGTAGTGATCTCGCCTTTAAGAGGAACCTAGAGAATCACACAAAAACAAAACTACAAACATAAATCACTTGGATCTAGGGTTAGAGAGTTTTTAACTCAAGGAGAAAGTATGTAAGAAAGGGGTGAGAAACAATGAAGAAATGGCTCACTATTTATAGAGAGAAAATGCTACTGTTCCCCGGGTCCCACGGATCCCTCCCACAAGGGATCCGTCTACCATAAAGCTAGGAATCCGTAGGATGCTCCTCTTTACCCATGGGTATTTTGGTTATGGGTCATCACAATGTATCGTATGAGTGCAATGCACCTAGTCACATGGGTATGGGTCAATACCATGGGTTATGGATATTATCCATATATGATATAAGCATGATGTCATGCAATGGGTTATGGGTCAAGCTCCATGGATATGGGTCATGGACTTTGGGTTGTACCTAACTACATTCAATGTATTTGGTCAATGGGTTATGATACTTAAGTTTCTACCCATTTATATTACCCAATATACTACATACTAGTTATGTGTATATTTTACCCAAATATGTAAACACTAGTTGTTGTACATATGTAATACTAAATCATAAAATCACTTATACTTGTTTTAGTGTTTTGTGTGAAAGCGTAAGTGTGTTAGAAACTATTAGTTCAAAACATTTACGTATTTTATTTGTTTCGTTAAAATGATTTTACATTTGTTATCGACAAAATATTAGAAGATCGTAAAATATAAATAAACGTTTTTACGGCTTATTTTTATTAACAATCTCCCCCTTTTTGTTGATGACAAAACATAAAATTATTTTAAGGAAAAACTAAAATTCGTAAATATTTGAATTTGTAGTTTTTACTTTCTTCTCCCCCTTTTTGTCGAAACAAAAAGAGCTTCGAAAGGAAGCTAACACATTGTTTTAGGAAAAACATGTGAAAAATAGAAGAGAAAGAAAAAATAGAGAGCAAGTAACGGGAAAGGATCTCGTCTTTACTCCCCCTTGACGAGTCCATCCTATGTAAGGGCGTCAAGAAAATAATACTAAGCTAGTTCATTTGCAACTAAGTTTGCAAAGGATTTCGTCTATGTGACGAATGTGCTCCCCCTTGATGCTTGCAATTTTGCAAGGGGATGTCATGAAATGTAATCCTAATATTGCAAGTAATTTTGCAATGTATTGCTTTGACACAAAGCTCCCCTAGCTTTAGGGTGTCAGAGTCTTCATGTGTAAATTGAATAACTACAAAAAAAGGTTAGAAAACAAGTATAATGCATAATTTCCTGCAAATATGATCCAAGTTAGTAGAAAAATAGTTTTCTGTATCACGGATCCCACGGTTCCCTTCTTGTAGGGATCCGTCTAGGCAAATTTAAGGGATCCGTCTGGCTGATGATTAATTTCAGCAATGGTGATATAATAAGTTATGTTAATATCAAAGTGAGATATGTATTATACAACATAATCATACACTCAGAAATATAGCAAGTAGCATGTATTTTCATTTAATAAAACTAGAGATATGATATACATGACTCTAAAAACTAAGAAAATGATTGATACATGACTTGGAGTTACTAGGCTTATCTAAGTAACGCTTGATACTAGGACACCACTAAAATCCTCTAGCTCAAGTTTGTTTAGGTTTAATCTTGTCGAAACGTTCGAGGAGGTGATATAACATGAAACGTTGATCTTCTCGTACTTCATGTATCAAACTTTCAATATGTTGACAATGATAACAATCTTTGTCATGGCTAGGTGGTGGTGGTGGAAGAAATGAAATTGCTTGATGCGAAGGATCAAGTGAAGCGGGTTGTGGAGCCTCAAACGACGGAGGGATTGGTGGAGGCGCATTTGAAGATGGCTCGACCAAGAATGATGGTGGTGGTAGAGAAGTGTCAACTTCCATATGGTCGGGTGGTTGACTTTGATAATTTCTCATAATCCAAATGGGATTATAAGATGGTAACGGCAAAAAGGAAGCCGGAGCTAGTGTTGACTCAACACCTTGATTTTGTACCATTATTCCTCATAATGAGAAGTAAGTTGCCGGTGGAGGAGGATGAGACGGCCTAGGAGGCAAATCCTCTAAATTGTAAAGGTGTGGTGATGATAGTGGAGTTTTGAATGAGATAGCTCTAGGAACCAACGGTGATGGTTTAGTGGAGATGGGATTGTTTGGCCTAGGAGGTATGGTGGTGTTTGGCATAGGTAGTTTTGTGGGTACTATCCTTTTAGGGATTGGTTTTATTGGTTGAGAAGCAATCCTTGCATTTGTGGACTTGACCGGAGATGATTTGGTTGAGGAGATTTCGTGTATAACACGAGCAATTTTCTTGGGTGGTTCTTTGGTGGATAAGTTGCTACTTGGATTTTTCCTCATGATGAGATGATTTCAAGTGGAATGAAGATGATGACTTTAGAGGTCCTAACAATGTAGTTTATAAAGCAAGGGATTTGGCAAGTGCATTCAAGACTTAATCCACTAAAATTCATTGGAATGTGATGATTAACATGCACAAGAGTCAACTTCAGAGTTGTACTGATCTAGGAACTAATTTAAGATGAGATAGAGTGTTTAAGTTAGAAAGATGAGCTTGAAATGATTGTTTTAGCTAGAGTTGGCATGATTTCGTCATACGGATCCCACGGTTCCCTCCAACGAGGGATCCGTCTATCAGCAGCTAAGAAAAGATAGAAATGATGTTTGAAAGGTCTAATGCCTATTTCTTCTTGAGTGTTTCAGTTTATCTAAGTGTCTTAAATGAAGAGGTGCTCAAGTACTTGAGGGTAATGAGTGAAGTGGCTAATGATTGCCTTTTATGGAAGAAATTTAAACTTTCATGAGTACCAATGAATGAACAAAGATGACACTAAATATTTTGAGAGTGTCAAGTGGTGCTAAATAATCCTAGAGATCATATAGTGACTTTAGATAATATTTTGGAGAATATCCTAAAGGCTTAAGATGGAAAAACTAGAATTTGATCAATTTTGACCAATTTTGAGGTAAGGATGATTATGATCAATTTTTCCATAATCGAAAGATTTCCAAAACTATATATGAGGAATCATGTGAGCTTGAGAGCGGAAGAGTAATGGGTTTAAGTAAAACGATAGATCTACAAGCGTCTTGAGTGTGATCTAGGTGAGTTATGTGTGAGTAGGAAAGATCTACTTGATAAGTGCTCAATTTTCCTTAAGGAACTATGTCTAACTTGGTGTGAAGAGTTCTAAGGACATGTTTGAAATACAATGATTCTAATTGCATTTTATGTTTGCCAGATCCCACGGTTCCCTAAGAGAAAGGATTCGTCTAGCTCAAACTTTGGGATCCATCTATCTGCTAAGCAGAACCTTTACTAAAGGTATGCAATGATTTTGACAATGCATTATATTCCAAGGTTAGTTTAAGAGGTTCTATTACTAAGATATCAAATGTAAGATGTTTTATTTCATGAAGGAAATTGGATTACATTGATAAAGCATGAGTACAAAAGGATTGATCCTATTTAAAAGACTCCTAAGTTCCTTGAGCGTTTTCGCTAGAAGGATCATCAAATGGTTGATGAGTGTTGGTGGAATCAAGAATGAAGAAAGTCTTCATGAGAGATGTGTTTAGCGGTTCCATCATCTTGTTCACAAGTACGTACAACGGACTTTGAAATTGAGGATGAAAATTCATGACGTTATGATAGAGGCGCGTCAAGAACATTCCATAAGGGATGAGTTTATTCTTGGAGCCTTGAAGATTTGCAATTTGCCTTGCGAAGAAGTAGGCGAGATTGTATGGTTGTTGTGTTAGCAAACAATACATTATGTGAGCACAACAAGCGGGAAGGATTTCTCGATTTCCCCTAAGACTCCAAACATTTTCACATAGAATGAGTGTAAGAGGTTTGTACTCTTCTCGAATGTCCCATGTAAAGATAATGTTTGGATCGGAGTAATATGATCGAGGTTTGCATATTATGCGATTCAAATCCTCCGGAGAGGGTATGTGTGAGCAATATGGACTATTTTCTTCATGAAAGTTGAAGAGAGAATCAAGAGACCAATCTTCGGTGAAGGCACATTGTCCATGATTTGGAATCCGGAGGATGTGAGCAAATTGCCCAAGGGTTAAAACAAACTTTTGGTTTTTGATCCAAAACCAAAGAGATAGAGAGCGATCCTCATTACGAACGAGTTCAACTTGACGGAAGAATTCCATTATGAACCTTGGACATATTTTCTCGTTGATTTCGAGAAGACATTCTAGTCCTATGGCTCGGAAGGAGGTATTGATACCTTCTTCGAATTGTAGAGAGGTGTCTATAATACGTCCTTCGTGGAAGTGACGGTTTTCGAGATTATTGAACCCACGAACATGATTGCCAGGTGTGTTGGGCTCAACGGAGATGTTTGGAGTGTAGACGCTAGTGAGTGAAAAATCAAACTCATATTCATGCGACATAGTGGAACCTATAGAAAAGATGAGTTAATAGAAAGTGATGTTTTGTGGTCAACCAATGATTATCTAACGTTTTTACTAGATTTTTATTAACAATGTTTTTTTAACAACAATGATACTTAACTCACTTAAGGTTTGGCATTCTAGTGGAATATCACTTTTAGAAAGAAAGCAGTTTTTATTTTGCATGAAAAAATCTGTTATCCAGAGGGACGGTTCCCGCGGTTCCCTTTCATAAGGGATCCGGCTAGTATACTTGCTGGGATCTGTGGATCTGTAGTTACAGAAGCAGATTTCTTGATGAAAAACATAGATTTTTATATCTTATAGTTTTATACCAAGATATGTGTTTCATCCTATATTTTCTTTTAGCATGCATACATGGCTTCTAATGTATCACGAGAGAATGAAATAAATCAAAAAGAAATGGTAAACACATTATGATAATAATAACCTAGATAAACTAGACTATTAGTAATATTTCATTTCAATGCTAAGAATGATACAAAGGATTGGGTATATAACCCCAATGTAGATTAACAAAACAAAGTAAATGTCTCCGTATGAGAACTTCGTCATAGGGAACACAAGAGCGATGAGTGTTAAGGCGATGAGCACGAGAGCAATGTAAACCATGTTGATGACAAACCTTCTTTGTTTCGGTTTTGAGATGAGATGAGATGAAGGGGAAGATGGAGTTTTGAATGAGAGGTAATTTTTGAAAGTGGAAGATTTGAAAAAGTGGGGATTTGATAAAGTTGAACGACGGATGGTTTATTTATGGGAAAGGAGGAATTTTTGAGATTTGTGTTTTGTTTTATTATTAGAAGGATATGATTTTTGGATTAAATGAAATAAAACACAAAGTTTTATAAACCACGACTTTAAACGAGAAAGTAACACGTATTTTAGAAAGGCTTCCTAATGAAACTACATGTAATACATGTATATGCATAAAAGATAATCATATAAGAACCTATGTAAGCATACTTATTTAACAAGCTAATGTCATTTAGAGATAAGTAGAAAGTCATACCTCTAGTGCACTTAGGAATGTCTTTACAAATGACACAACAAATGTCAGTAGACAATTCCGGCTCCTTTGTGTTTAAGATACCTTCTTAGGAAAGGTATTCTTGTTACCAAGCGATTTCTATGGCTTGGTAGGTATGAGCTTTTACTAATCAACATGACAAAGAGGATTAGTGCATTTAAATAAAAAATAAATAATAAGAAAAATGTTGTCATCTAATCAACATCCAAACTAAGATTTTTAAAAGATATGGTGTTTGTTTTTATGAAAAACCTTCTTTGTAGTTTTCAATTAACCATGGATCGTATCAAGTTTTTAAAGTACAATATACTTCAAGAAACTTGGTAACGAAGCTCTGATGCCAATTGTGGAAAACTAGAAGGGTGGGTTGAATAGTTTTGCCAATTAAAACTTCCTTTTTAATATTTAGATCGACTTATGTCAATCTATTTAGATGTGTGTTGGATGTTGATAAACAAACATATAGAAGTATGTAATGAAAAGATAAGAGTAAGAAGCATAAAACCACAATGCGAGTATTTATAGTGGTTCGGCTACAAGGACACCTTCCTTGCCTTACTCCACTCCTCGAGTCACCTACTCGAGAGTTCATAATCACTACACGACACCAACTCCTTATGGTAGAGAAACCTTCACAACGTTGCCTACTCTTTTTCCGGTACTAGGCTAACCACCGGGTTCTTTCACACCAAGGTGAACCACACCTACCACAACGTCGCCTACCCTTTATCCGGTACTAGGCTAGATACCGAGTTCCATTACACATGGAGGAACTACTACCTAATACTACTCCAACGACTAATCCCAAAGGAGACCAACTCCTTATTACAACATCATCAAGGATATCAATATCCTTGGATCCAATACTAATCTATCTTGTACATCGAAACACACCATATCGAATGTACATCTAAGGCACCTTTCACTAATGTCTTTAACTAGATCTTCAAGACACCATTCACTAATGTCTTGTGACTTGACTTCTAGGCACCCTTCACTAATGCCTATAATGCGGACGATCGACACCTTTCACTAATGTCTTTGTCTTAGCACTTGAGACATCTTTCACTAATGTCTTCAACACTACACTTCTTAGAAGAAAGAAAAGAATCATCAACAAGAGGACTTCAGTAGTCTTGATGATGAGGAAGCATGGAAACTCATGGACTTGAGCTTGCTTGACTTCAAAGGTGGTGATATCGCCTTTAAGAGGAACCTAGAGAATCACACAAAAACAAAACTACAAACATAGATCACTTGGATCTGGGGTTAGAGAGTTTTTAACTCAAGGAGAAAGTATGTAAGAAAGGGGTGAGAAACAATGAAGAAATGGCTCACTATTTATAGAGAGAAAATGCTATTGTTCCCCGGATCCCACGGATCCCTTCCACAAGGGATTCGTCTAGCGTAAAGCTAGGAATCCGTAGGACGCTCCTCTTTACCCATGGGTATTTTGGTTATGGGTCATGGGTCATGGGTTGATCCATGGGTCCTTTACTAGATACAATGTATCGTATGAGTGCAATGCACCTAGTCACAAGGGTATGGGTCAATACCATGGGTTATGGATATTATCCATATATGATATAAGAATGATCTCATGAAATGGGTTATGGGTCAAGCTCCATGGATATGGGTCATGGACTTTGGGTTGTACCCAACTACATTCAATGTATTTGGTCAATGGGTTATGATACTTAAGTTTCTACCCATTTATATTACCTAATATACTACATACTAGTTATGTGTATATTTTACCCAAATATGTAAACACTAGTTGTTGTACATATGTAATACTAAATCATAAAATCACTTATACTTGTTTTAGTGTTTCATGTGAAAGCGTAAGTGTGTTAGAAACTATTAGTTCAAAACATTTAAGTATTTTATTTGTTTCGTTAAAATGATTTTACGTTTGTTATCGAAAAAACATTAGAAGATCGTAAAATATAAATAAACGTTTTTACGGCTTATTTGTATTAACAGTTACCAATTTGTTTTGATGGTTGACTTTAAAATGTCAACATTCTTATGAGGTTCTGTTTAGCTTTGGTTACTTTTGATGCAAATTATTCACACATCAAGCTTATTCAATCTAAAAAAATACACAATAATGACATGGTTCCATAGATAATGCAAATGGATATAATTCCAAATGCATAAAATTGCATACTTTTCAAAGCATGAGAACTACAGTTTGACACACACACACACATATGTTTTTTGAGTACATAACTTGTCCATAGGAAATAAACTAGATGAAACATTGTCTAGATAATTAGCATAATAGAATTGACCTATGGTGAGTCCGTCATTCTTTCCTGTGCAGCCTGCTGCCTAGTCATTCTTCGTGTAGCAGGATGGGTTGAAGCAGAAACTGCTTGAACATCACTTGACTGCAGCTGAGAATCAGGCTGGGATTCATCATGTTGCAGGGATTGACATTAGGCTTGATCATGGATGCTGGGATCGGCAATTGCTTCATCTTGATGTTGCTGGGATTGTGACAAGGATGCATCATGTATGATGGGATCTTCAGTTGCTGGATCTTGATTTTCAGATTGAACACCACTTCCTTGAACTGCACTAACTTGACTTTTAACAACACCTATACCTTCAGCTTCTTTATCTGCTGCTACTTTGTTACCTTTAGGATGTGTCTTTTTTGCTGCAGCTTTAGTAGGCACCTGTTTGACATTTCCCTTTTTGGCAGTTCGACTACTTTCAGCTCCACCATACCCTAGGCATGTTTTCCTGTTGTATCTAGCAATGGCACAAATACTACACTTAACACTCTTCCAAGCCCTTGACAACTTACCATCCTTCACAATCTCTTCACTTTCAGGAGCTATCCTAACTCTTTTTCTACCTCTTGCGCTAGGCGGGTTTGTTTCGGATTTCGGTGGAACAATTGTTGTTGGCACAGTTGATTTTTCCTAATGTTCGGTGCTAGTTATAGGCTGGACATGGTGTTTGTAGGTTGCCTCCCAAGTGAGAAGATAGTGACAAGGATGAGACCATGTTTCTACAGCTTCTACTTGTTGCCCATTTAAAGCCATATTCCAATTGGTAGCAACAACATGTTTACATGGTAAACCTGTTATTTCCCATCTTCTGCAAGTACAGGAATTGTGTACAACATTAACTACACATTGGTCACCCCATGGTCCACTAACCTGAAACTTAGTTCCCCCATTCCATAAAACATTATACTTAACAACCTCTTTCTTAATACCCTCTAGCATGTGTTGTGCAGTTGGTGTTAGTGGCCCATCACTCTTCTCAATCACCATAAGAACATGCATTATCCTCTTCATACAGTATTCCCTGATGTATTATAAGGCTATAATAATTGGTTTGCTTAAACCCTCAATTATTTTGTCATGAAACACTTGACACATGTTATTAAGTAACACATCAGAAGTAGCTCTCTCTAAAGATAAACAGTAATAAACATGTATTAATTATAACTGTTTATACTGCATTAACAAATACAAATTAACTGAAACAGATAGATTACTTACGTGAAAAATGTGACCTTGACCAATGGATCGGTGGTATCTTACTTAACCAATCATGGGCTGGTTGATTAAGTTTCTTGATATCTGCCATAGCTTTCTGAAACTGTACAACAGTTGAGGCTGTTGCACATTTCCACAGATGGTCTTTGTAGGCCCTACCTTTCCATTTCAGTTTCATTTTCTCATGAATGCTTCTAATACAGAATATGTGTTCTGCATTTGGAAAAACTTCTGCTAAAGCTCTACTTATATCCTGCACAAAATCAAATATGTTTACTGTCTGTTTCAAAACAGAGAGACTTAAATTTATGAACAGATTAAGGGAGTACCTTTTCCATGTCAGTAATAAAAGTGATGCTTGAGATTGGCTCAAGTGCTATATCATCGTATAAACAATGAAGAAACCAAGTCCATGATCCTATGTTTTCTGATTCAACAAAAGCATAAGCGAAAGCGTATATACCATTGTTGCTATCAATTCCCACAGCTGTCATCAATTGACCATTCAAAGGACCACGAATTAGAAAAGCACCCAACCCCAACAACGATCTCCCACACGCTTTAAATCCTTCCTTCAGTGCACCTAAACAAACATACACTCTCTTGAATTCTCTGGTTGGAAGAGCCTCATCGGGAGGTCGTTCTACATTCATCACCACTGTTGTATTAGGGTTTGTCTTCTGCAACTCTTGAACATAATCTCTCAACATGGTAAATTGTAGCTTGAATTGACTCCTGATGGCTGTTATTGCTCGGTTTTTGGCCCTTAAAACCTTCTGCAAGGACACTTGAAGCTCGTATTGGTTGGTAAGTTGATTATGCACAGACTTGACATGAAGCTGTGGATTGGTTTCAATTTGTGCTGTAATTTTCTGTGAGATATAGCGAAGGTCAAAAGCTCTGACTTCTCTTGATTGCAAACAAGTGTGTTGCTCATTATATGTTCTGACTGACCAGATACTTGTATCACCATTCCTGTCGACAAACAATAGCCATAGGCAGAGTATTTCTGAAGGGTCCTTTTTGCCAGAAAGCAATGCATTTATACCCCTTCTATTTAATGGACTTCTAGATGGGCATATATCCAGTCCAGGACCTTCACTTAGGCCTAAAAGTGGAACACAACCCCTACACCTGACCCTTATTCTTGTTTTGTCATTCTTCAGAAAAAACAACCCCCTCCTAGTTTTTATTGAATGCTCTCTTACTAGGTTTTTGACTTCCCCTGCAGTAGCAAACTCCTGACCAGAATAGAAGAATGTGGTATAGACTCCATTTGCAAAGTCTGCCTGTTGGAAACAAAAATAGTCACTGCAAAAGACATCATCAACCATCACATGTAAATCATTTTCCAACTGCATGTCATCACTTATATTACTGGTTGTTCCTGCTTCACCTGACTCATTACTCTGACCTACTTGTACCATAGCAAGTTGTGCATCATTCTCCTGACAAGTGTTCTCTTCATTTGCTTGAATTGAATCATAAACTGCATTGCCTAAGTCACTAGTGTCACTCACTTGTAACAGAGTAACATCAACAACATGATCCTCTTCTATGTTATCCTGAGTCAATTGAAACAGAGTTACATCCACATCAGGCTCCTCAAACCTGTTATTGACATCAACTAGTGCTCTTGCTGCTTTGTCTAAGTGCTTCTCTTGAGTCAATTGAAATAGATTAACCTCAAAATTATGAGGCTCCTCAAACCTGTTATTGACATCAACTAGTGCTCTTCCAACTTTGTCTAAGTGCTTCCCCTGAGTCACTCCAAACAGATTAACCTCAAGATTATCAGGCTCCTTAATAGCATTGTCCTCATCAATAAGTACTATAGCACGCTCACTGTTATGAACATATTGGCTAGCAAATGATCAGTCTAAAGTGGAAAATACTGGCTCAATGTTTGGCAAATTGCTAGATTCACCAATATCATTGACGTCCATAGGCACTTGTGTAAGTTGGATAAAGGATCTAGGGCAGGTTCATTATCTAGATCATCTAACACCAATCGTCTACAACAAGATTGAATAGCCGCAGTAGCAACTTTTCTCCTATCTTCATCCATCTCCCAAAACACAGTCTTAATTAATTGTGGGGAAATTTTAGAAAGTTCTAATCTTGTCTTCCCTATTTACACATAGACATCTATCAGCTTATGCTCTATGACAACATCTTTCAACAACTCAACATTAGCTGCTTCATGCAAAGAAAACAAACCGTTGTCCAATGTACATCCAGGCTTAAGAAAGTAGAAATAATTGGTTTGTCCAGTCTCATAACCGATTTGGGTCATGAAAGCATCCATTTCATCAACGGATACCTCTTTTATTTCCACAAGATCAACAAGGCATTTCTTGCCTCCTTGATATATCATACCTGGAAAGTATTTGAATGTACCTTCATAATGGAACATCATGCTAAAGGATCCTAGTTCACCCGCTGTATAAAAAATGTACAAAAACAATGTTAAGCTAAAGTTACTTAAAAAGGGAATAACTTAAACAGTCGTACTAACATATGATTGTAATAGGATCTAACCAAAAAAGACTTACAATATCTCCTGATTGCAGCTTTTTCCTCAATTTCATGATCATCATAGAAAGGATATTCTCTTACTCGCCATAGAGTAAATCTAAGGTGGTTGTTTGTTATTTTCTTACTTAGATTATTTGATTTGATGATTGACATTGCATTAGGGTTTTCTGGGTAGGCTTCCAAAACAAGTTTGGGGATGAGCAATGAGTACACAGCTTTGTTATATTCTACATAATGGCGGGAAATTGGACAAGACATCTGCTATAGTACATCAAGTAAAATGACTTTTCTACCCTCAACAGTAACATGATAACGAGGTTTTCTGGAGTATAACGGAACGTTGACAACAACGTTATTGGTCAAGGGACGAGTTTTTTTTGGGTAAAGGGATTATACCCGGTGAAATATAAAGCCCATGTTTTGGGTCAAGGGACGAGTTTGGCATATAAAGCTCATGTTTTGGACCTCCGGCGATGATAATGCCCAGTTTTGTCTCAACGAGAAGCGGATTGACAAGTTTACGGACCAACCGTGTATTTTAGTCTTATTATTATTGTTATTGTTATTGTTATTGTTATTGTTATTGTTATTGTTATTGTTGTTGTTATTGTTATTATTATTGTTGTTGTTGTTGTTGTTGTTGTTGTTGTTGTTGTTGTTTTTATTATTATTATTATTATTATTATTATTATTATTATTATTATTATTATTATTATTATTATTATTATTATTATTATAAACATCACTTTATTAGAAAATTATAGGATTATAAGAAATTAGTGGGGAGCCGAGATACTAACTGGGCCCCCACTCCTCTAGCTATAGCGAAGCTAATCCTACAAAAAATATGAGCAGCAGCACGTGCTCCAATGTCTTGAGTTACCGAGAATCTTCGGATACGCTTTAGTAAGGTCACCGCATCCTTCTCAAGTTCCCCAAAAGAAGAGAATGAAAAGGGGAGAAACCCATATCCAATATCCGTGCATTTAGCCTCGTACTTGACTCGTTTGCGTCATGCGGCTTCAATCACCGCACGACCATGCACAAAATCAACCATACCAGTTTGCGTCAAGGGTGATGGCCCTGTCAGATCAACACATACATCAAGCCCATTTTCTTTCTATTTTGACCACAATAACTTTATAACATATATAAATGTGACACATCATATTTTGTATAACTATTTACATAACATTTAATACTTATAGTTTGACTATCGGGTTTGACTAACCAATCCCGTAAGTCCTTAAACTTATAAATGTCATAGTTAACAGTTTAAATGGCATTTTTGTAATAAAACTCTTAGGCCTGGTTTCAGAGTGTTATATAAATTATATTGTGTTTGCTTATAATTGCATGAAACATAGTTGTAGTATTTAATATTATTGCTTCTTGTTAATGGTGTGCGCGTTAGACATTAGAAAACTAGTTGTATCCCGTATCACAGTTAGACGTCTAGTTAAATGTGATTAGAATTAGAGGATACTCTCACATTAATAATTCCATGAGCGGACCTAAGGACATAATAATTCCATGAGCGGACCTAAGGACACCCGATCTTCGTTTTGCACAAGGTATTTATCTACCGGAGCTAATCCACACCTGATTCGGGCTAAATATATTATTCGTCCTGTTGAGTGCATGTGACAATGGAATAGCTCGCGAGCAATCTAAGCATCCGGTCAAGCATGTTTGGTGCGGGACACGATCTCATAAGCCGAGAACCGGACATCTGTTCCAACGTACCTTGGCTATGTGTCTAGGACCTTGAGCTTGATTGAATGGACCAACACCATGGCCAATGATCCAGTTGCATTGCATATGTGAAGTAATCTTCACTTGAACCCATTTTCACACACTAGCTATCCAATTATATCATATTACACCTCACTTTTATAATCTATTACATATTGTTTGTATATAGTACTTTGGTTGTATGCATGTCTTTTTTCCTTTAAAGTTAGCAACTGTACTTATTTCTTTCTGTTTTAAAGAACATGGAAATAGGTTACGCTTAATGATTTCATCCACATACAAACAAAGTTAACGTTATTATTAATCAAATACAAAGCATGTTTTATTTGTAAAATTCCACGACCCAAAAGTTGCAAACAAAGCATGTCTTTCTAATCCCTCCGAATCAAGCATCTTTGGCCAATGCAAGAAACTCTTCATCCGTGCGTTCCTTTCCTCCAGGATTTTGTGTCATCATCATTGCATCCAAATGGGTGGTTGCTTTTACGGAGGAACTCGTGTCTGATAAAAAAGGAAGAACTGCCTCTACTACAATAACCTTTCCATCAATTGACATAGCGTCGTAGCAATTTTTCAACAACTTCACACATTGATCATCACTCCAATCATGTAGTATCCAATGTACGAGATTTCATATAAGCTAAATTAAAATTAAAAAAAAAAAAGGTTGTGTCAAATTGATTACCTTTATAAAAATGGCATCACCATGTGGAACCTCTTGAAACATATCTCCTCCAATATGTTCTATACCTGCACTTGAATAAGCTAAAATGAGAATTATTTATAACCTATATGGGAGAAGTACATACATATATATATCAGGATAAACCGGTGCATGTTGTATCACATGTGGCAAATCAAAGTTAACGCCCTTAACGGAGGGATGTTTCAACACAATCATATTTAGAGTGATTCCTAGACCACCCCCAACATCAACTAATTGTTTGAGGTTTTCAAAACCATGATAACACTCGAGAAGTTCCTTGATAACAATTATGGTATGGTTCACCATGGCATTGTTGAAAACATTATTGAACCTTGCATCTACTGCCGGATATTCAAATGCGCGTATTCCATAAATTAACCTTGTCAAATGGAATACCCCCCTCAAGCACTGAATCTTTTTAGTTTAGACCTCGGTTCATAAACATAGGAAATAACATAAGTATAGTATACTACACATTCTAGATATTCAAGAATCTGGGTGTCTTAAGGATTGAGGTATATATTAAACCCAACGTCACACACATTTGTTCCTTTTAAGTTAAGGGTTCCTATAATTTTTTTCTTTCCTTTTTTTCAGTTCATCCAAACACGTTAATTGTTTACCACAAAATATTATATGATTGTCTTCATACCAAATGTTACCAATAAACTTACCAACTCTGCATGAAAATATCAACTTGATACAATTCCATGAACGCACCTAAGCACACCCCATCCAAAACTTTAAAGTTTACATTTATTCAAAAAGTGCGGAAATAATCCCCAAAAGTAAATATAAAGATAGGTCCCAAATAAGACATCATAGTCATATTGATCCACAAACCATGCCGCTTGCCAAACGCCTCCAAAAAGTAGCCATCAATTATCTTAGAAAACATGCTAAAAAGTCAACAAAAAACCGGTGAGTTCATAGGTTTAATCATAAAACAACCCTTTGGACCAATACAATATCAAACAAGTTATCTATTATGCTTGCTAAGTCATGCAACCGACACTCTACTTACAAATATACGAGCCCTTAACGGTGTTTATCCCAAACCACGGTATTCGACATGCTATACGTCCGACCAGTTGGCGCTACCAACTCTGGACGGGGCGTCACCCCGATAGATCTATCTATAACATTCGTGCTTCCCGCAGGAACTAACGGTCCATGAATGGGAAATATGAGATACTACCTTAGCCTAACCACGTAATAACTTACATAAACCATAAAAACATTTCTAGGTCCAATAAAAACGTTTTGTATGTATCCTCACCCAAAGATATTTTAAAATAAGTGATGCGAGTAAAAGAGGAGCTATGAAACTCACCTCAATCACAACAATGAAATCTCACAACAATATCAGGGATAGAACAACACAACTAGCCAAACAGTGGCACAACAAATGGTATCGACAATATTACAGCACAACGAACTCAACACGACCTAATAATATACAGACTCGTCTCAAAATATAACTCATAAAGAAATCAAAATTTTCATTTAAAAAATAATCTCGTTTTAGCCTTTTAAAAGAGTTTGGCATCATCATTCGTGTAACGGTGAAATACACAGACTCAAGAATACACATGCCAAAAAGGAACGCATACGGAATAATCGAGAAGAGTATTCACGAGAACTCGAGTTGATAATAAATGATGAAGAGAAGTCAAAGCGATAATGGAAACAAACATATCAAGTAAGGTGAGTCGATTGGTAATCGTCGGGATTTTCCCATAATCCCAATTATTTGTACGAAATATATTCGTTTTATGATTTAAAACAAGTATGGACTTAAGACATAAAGGATTTTGAAAATCGATTTAAGTACAGTAATTTCACAAAATTTCGTATTGACTTATTCATTTATCGAACGTTTCCAAGTCAAAAGACTTTGTTAAAAATCAATTTCCCAAGTAGTTTAGACAACGAATATTTATAAACATTATTGTACGTTTAGACATTATTTCTATATTGTTCGTCCGTCGCGAATCGAATACATTAAATTCATCACGAGTCTAATGTACTATATTCGTTTCGTATCCAGTAAGTTCAAAATGTCCAAAGTCCAATAAAAGTCCAAGTCAAAATATATATTCCAAGTCCCGTGTTTCAAAAATCCCAAAGTAATCCGACTGACAATCAAGCCCATAGAACGGGTAAACGTCAACGGGTCTAAATATGATAAGCTAAAGCATAACATGTCTCGAAAAGTCGAACAACCCTCGTGTGTTTTGTTTTTATTAAAAGTCGGTCCGTATCTAGTTTGTATTAAAATAAGTTTAATAATAATTTCTATTTTACTAAATAACTTTAGTTATTTATTTTTCTTTCTTTTTCTTTTGTCCAAACCGAAACCAATCACACCCTCTTACGGGTTTAGTCTTATTGATAAACCATAATAAAAAATCACTAGTCACACGGGTCGTGTTCCCTTTTCGAGTCATAGTCAATGAACACAACCTTTGGGTCAAAATCATAACCTCGATCCCAAACAAACCTAACCACCCTCGATTAATATGTCGAGTCAAACCATTGGTCAAATAAGTTCATAATCCAAATAGTCATATACCAAATTAATAAATCAAATAAACTAGCTCAATACGAAAACTAAGCCAGAAATAAGCACGATGTAGGCAAACAAGGTCCACACCGAGACCATATGGTCTCGGCTAAACCAAGTCGCGGACAAATCAACACGTATCATATCCAAGTATAATCACAAATCGACCAAATGGTAACCAAATCCAAGTAAACCATTAACAAGACAATGAAACAAAGCGAGTCCAAAATAACTTACCATGCTGATACGATAGAGTCTCGGCTCGAATCCATATTGATAATAAACAAAACGAACACCAATTTGACCACGATTCAAAAGGCTTTGGCCCGTTGCAACTCAAAATCAAACGGACTCTCACAAAATTCAACAAACCAAACGGACCAAATAAAATCGTAAAGAGAATAAGCCAAAAAGAAAAATATACAAGCCGGGATGAGAGAAATAAGCACACGAAAATAAACCAATAAAAAATAAGCTATCCGTGAGCTTGTCATGGATCTCACAACCTCAAACACGACCCCAAAACACACGAGATGATACCTTAATATTTTTGTAACCATTTTTACATAAAACACGATTCGAAACTCATTTCACATCAAGACCAATTCACAACTTGTGTTCACCCTCTAAAACATAAACACATAAACGCCTCTAATTTTGCTTCTGTTCACCACCTGCACCATGACAATTGTGTGACATAGATGGATATGTATGTATGTTTGCAATGAAATGCTAGAAGGTGTTGGGCATGAATACATGGAAAAGTTTTTTTTGGGTGTTGTGAGTCAATATTGGCAGAACACGGTCTTTTGTGTTACAGGTATATCGTCGACTAAACATGTAATAACATATCAAAATGAATTATAATGCGAACGCTTTGCTAACATTTGAGTATTTAGTTCATATCAATCCCAGACCAGAGGTATGCCGAGTACAGGTGAAGCTCAGACTTTATAAAAGAATACATATTTCCTGGAGGCTGCTTGCCTCCTCTTAGGAGAGCAACATTAGCCATAGTTGTGTCATCCAGCCTCTGGTAAGTGTCAATTATGTTACAACTCGTGCCCGATTTGACTACAAATTTAAAACTTTTCGCAGAAACGACATGACTCGAAACTTACCGCTTGTCACTCTTTTATGAACGGACTACCTTTAAAATGATGGCACGACTTCCAACGAGCCATGGATGATTTTAAACAAAATTAAGAAAACGACCAAAAACTGGAAAAACCCCTTAAGTGCACTAAGGAACCCCCTTAAGTGCACTACTACCCTCTTGTGCACTATAAAGCCCCTCAAGTGCACTACAACCCTCTTGTACACTAAGGACCTCATAAAGTGCACTACTACCCTCTTGTGCACTAAGGCCCCCCTCAAGTGCACTGCTACCCTCTTGTGTACTAAGGACCCTCCTCAAGTACACTATTATCTCAAAATGACCCGTAAAACATTTAAACATTAAATCAACACTTTAGACTTAAATTTAAAGTTTAAACATATATGATACACATTAACTAAAAATATATCATATACATTGTTTCATAGAATTTTGACCCGTTTGACCCAAAATGGGGTAAAAATAGACCTTGTCCCAAATACCCCTTTTTCTACATAACCCTTTTTATGCACTTTTGACCCATTTTTCAAAAAACGACTTCTATAACATGACATAACATCAAAACTTTTAGAAATCATTAGGACATTATAAATATCAAATATATGCTTAAACTTAGTCATAATGACCCGCGGAAACGTGCTTTACAAAGTAACGGGTGTTATTCCAAACACTCGTTTTGACCCGTTTACATACACCACTTAAAAATAACTATTTAACATACTTCAGGACCTGTAAAATGACTCTTAAACCATTTCAAAGACTTGACATTACAAACATTTAACCCATTTAAAACTCTCGGGGAACAACTTTGACTTCGAGCTCGGTATTCTACCTAAGCTCCTATTTGCATACAAACCTTCTAACATACACTCTTTCAATCCTTAAGCCTTTTCCAATCGCTTTACCTTCTTCACAATTAAACCTACAAAATGGTTAAACAACTAAACCGTAAGCTTTCGCTTAGTAAGTAAAAGACATAACAAGTTATCATATATCATTAATCATAATTTGCATCATAAACTTCTTAATCCAATATCATTTACATACACATAAAATCCACTTATCTTACTAGTTTCAAAACTAGACTATTCACATAATTGCTAAACACACATCAACTCTTAAGCTTCATATAACATCAATAGCACATCAACTATGCTAAACTCAACTAGCTAGTTTAAACAACGAGCCTCATCTTCATCTTAAACCAAACATACTAGTCATTAGGCCTTTCAAAACCTTAACACAAAGAATCACTTAACACATAACATGTAATACAAACATGATAAATTCAATATAATATCTTGTTATAGTCAATTTGCTTACCTTAAACCCAAGCCATAATCATCACAATAACTATTAATACATTAAAGCCATAACAATAATAAAGGTTTATACAACCTAATACTCACCCCATTTCTATTCTTAATCATCATATGATCATATATTGATCATATGATGAATTCTCAATTTACTCTTCATGAACCCTAATTCAATTGATCAAGGATAAGAGTCACTTACTTGCAAGAGATCTTATTTAGGGTTTATCTTCTTGATTAGAACTCTAATTCATCTTTAATTGATCATCAAAGAATCATGGTTTTTCCCTCCTTTTTTATTTATGTCCACACACACCTCCACCCAAAACTAGAACTAAAAATGAAGTCCTGGGAATTTCTAGGATGAGCTTACTTCACATTGAAGTTATTTCCCAATTGATACTTTTGGTCCTTTAAGTCCATTTGCTTCTATTTTGGCCACATTAAACTTTATAACTTAACACATCAATCTTTCTCTAACCATATTACGTATTATTGACTATTAGTTTAACTATCGAGTTTAACTACAACTTAACTTTCGTTAACTAACCAATCATATCGAGTCTCTCGACTCATAAAAGTCTTAGTCAAACAATTCAAATTAAATTTTCATTATCTAATACTTTAAAACTCGGTTTTGGGTGTAACAGATTAGATTCTGTCTTTACCTTTCATGTCATCTGAACGCTCACCAGAATGGTTAAAATCACAGTATTGAGCATGTGGAAAACATAGGGATACATTATTATCACACACTTAGATGTTGGAAGACTAACTTCTTAGAAAAACAAAGGCAAAAAGTGAAATATGATCTAGAAACTTGATCACTCGAAGAAGAACTTCAAATTTATCGTGGGAATAAGGTGATATTATCAGTCATTTTTACAATATTAACCATGATATGTTCTTTAATCTGGTTGTGCTCGATGTTTTAATCTTCTCTACAGCCCATCAATCTAGTTTCTTGCAGTACTATTTCTATTATTTAGCACCAACAGTAAAGCAAATCCTTAACCTTTTCGAATCCTTCATATTTCAGCAAATACAATTTTTGTAATTCTTATGTTATGGGTAGGTTGGAGATCTTATCTATGGCTACCTTTTATCCATTTGATAGTAAGGATTCATTCACACTTTACTTGATTACTCAAGTTATTAAAAAAAGCGTTGAAAATGACAAGGATGCTGTAAAATTAGGACTAGCCGTGCTTTCAGCTGCAAATGAGTTCTCAGCTTTGGACTTATCCGCATTGGCCAAGTTTGTACAATATTAATAATGCTTCAGATTTTTTTTTTTTTTTTTTTTTTTTTTTTTTTTTTTTTTTTTTGTAAAAAAATCATAAAATAAGGGAGAAATTCTAATTCTTATGACATATTTGTTTTCTTTCAAAATATTATGTGAACCAGCTTGTCCCTTAAATACATATAACATAAGATTTTTTTCAGCGACAATTTTATTAAACTAGCAAGAAGCTAGAAAAAGAGGATTACAATATAATGTTACAAGAAGATATTGGATCATAAATCCAAACATACCATTTAGGCTTTAAAGATCTATTCCTATTTACAATCCAAGAGTGTGAGAAGACCTTAATATCGTCCAAAAGATTGTCTTTTCGGGGTGGTTTTAGGTCGAAACAAACCTGGTTCCTATATCTCCAAATTCCAAGCCGTAGTTTGTACTACCACATCAAATTTTTTTAATAAGACATTTAAGTTAACTGTATCCACCCATTTGAGTAGGGAATCCGCAAATTCAGGAGAATAACTTGATGCCCACAAAACTACAATTGAGTCCCAAAGTTTGACAGCCAAAG
The DNA here is from genome assembly GCA_019973895.1 of Chrysanthemum seticuspe. NCBI lineage: Eukaryota > Viridiplantae > Streptophyta > Magnoliopsida > Asterales > Asteraceae > Chrysanthemum > Chrysanthemum seticuspe. The sequence goes on along the minus strand of BPTQ01000004.1, from coordinate 47,711,518 downwards.
CCCAATCAACAAATAAGTGATGAGTTGTTTCAATATCCATGTCGCAAATTGCACAACGAGTAGAGTGAACATTTATTCCGCGAGCATCAAGTTATGTCGAGTAGGTAACCGATCCAAATAAAGGCGCCATGTATTAATGATTACCTTAATATGGAGAAAACGATTCCAACGAATGTTATCTTCAATTGACACGAGAGTGTAGGATTCAATGTTCCAACGAAGAGATAAACTGTGAAAAATTTGGTAGGATTCAAGTTACATTCCCATGTATCTAGTTTGTCTACAACATCAAAACCCTTGAGTAAAACAAGAAGATCATTAAATTGTGTTTCTTCCGGCCTGCCCCTGATGGGCCATCTCCAAGCCCAAGATCTTGTTTTCGGTCCGTTGGGATTGTTGCATCTTTCCATCACTTTACAAGATTGATTTGTTTCTAGTAGATACAAACGTGGGTATAAAAGCTTAAGAGGACTCCCACCAATCCATTTTTCTGACCATAAGTAAGTAGAACAACCATCCCCGATGTTTTTACAGAAAATATTATGGAGGTTCACTTGTAGTTGGGGAAGATATTTGTTTAAAGACATAATCGAAAACCAAGGACTAAGGTATGACCGAATAACAATAGGACTCTCAAAATTTAACCCCCCAAAAGGACCATGAATTGAAGTGATACTGTTAGTTTTATGGATATAAATTAGTAGACGTGAGTTAGGATCGAACTCGAGACTATGGGATTGCACACTTTACGTATGAGAATTTAAAGTTAATAATTAAATATAAATGTTGTATTTATTTATTAAATGAAATAACTAACGGACGTTAAGTAATTAATGTAATGGACTAACGGTCGTTAAAGGTATTTGGAAAAGGACTTAATTGCAAAGTTTGGAAGATTCCGGAACCCCTTGTTGAGGTATAGAACCGATCGGCCTAAGGGGATAAGGAAACAACTCCAACTTGTTCACCAAGTTTGCTTGAGTATATAAACAAGGCTAGGGGTCTTGTTTTTGAACCTCTTGTATTCACAAGCTAAACCCTAAATTGTTTGTGTGTGTTTTTGCTCTCCAAAACCGGTCGACACCCCTATAGGGTCGATCCAAGTCTTTTCCACAAAACCAAGTTATTTGTTTACTAAAAACTAGCATTACTTTAATTCGGTTTAGTACGTGTGTACAAGAACATAGTAATAACACACTATTGTTATTATCTTGGATTGAATTACAAAACGGCAAGGGGTAATTCATATAATCCTAACTAAATCAAATTAGGGTTCATCCGTTGCTAGTTTGTGGATTTGATTCTTGTTCGGCTAGAATCAACAAAGGTACGCATATTCTTTATGTTAATTAATTATTCGTTAATACATCCTAAACGCTTCCGCAATATTACTTTGATGTTTTGTGATTATTTATTTGAATGTCTTGATATATAATTCCAACAGTGGCATCACGAGACATTGGTTTTTAATGAGTAATTAATTACATAAACGCGTAATAAAACAAATACTTGTATGCTGTTTGCTATGTTTATCTAGGGTTTATGCTTATTTATGTTTGGTCGAATTTTTTTTATAAATTGGGGCGTACCATTTTTTTTTAAATCGACATACACATAAATTTTTTAGGGTTTTGAAAATTGTTTGCTAACCTTATTAAAACCTAGAATTAATATTGATTACGTGATTAATTCATGAATAATTTGTTATGTGTCATGGAATTTTTATATGCGATCTTGTGACTTACTTGAATAATTGTTATGATATCCATGATTATACATGCATGTTAGTCATGGATAAGTTACTTTGATATATTGTTTAATTGTGGAGACATATTTATTTATGATAAATCTTGAATTGGGGAAGACTCCAATTAATATATTAATGAATCAATTATGTGCAATTTGGTATAATTAATTAAGGGTTTACGCAATCGATTCATCGATGTATGTGGCTCACTTTCTATTGCTGGAGTGAAAACCCTAAATTAATATATACATTAATTTAACCTAGATATTGATTATTAATAGGATTTTATCGAATAAGTTGCATGTGGCTACTTGTTTACACGTATAAATTGTTTATTATGTGCGCATTGTTTTTTTTTAGTAGTTTATTTTTTATTTGTTACTTGTTTGTTTATTATGTTTGACAGTTTTAAGCAAAGGGTAATTTTTGAATAGAAAAATAATACGGACTTAACAATGGCGAAATTTAATTGTTTTGGAAGAGTTAAGTTGTCAAATAGTTTAATTGATTGGTGACTTTGGTACAATGACTGAACGGCTCATCCATTCGAATAAACTAACAAAAGGGGTTTAAAGAAGTGCGCATAGTCACACTGAATTGATGTCTTAGGTTGTGCTTTAGCACGTACCTGGTCCTCTGCCCCCTGTAAGTTCGAGTGGAGCTACTTAGTAAGCCATATAATGTGCAAGCTCATCTTAAGGGCGAATTAGTTTTAATTCCATGCGCCAATTCGGTGGTAATTATCCGAAACACTAAGTGTTTACACTTATGCAAAAGTACGGTATAATGGATGATAATTAATACTAAATTCCTTGATTGGTGAACCCAATACCTCAATCAAAACCTTGATAATTTGATCTTTATGAATTGGTAATAAAAAGTTTTTTATTAAATTTATGCTACAAGATGAATGCATGACATCTTTGTACATATTTGATTTGACCACATAAAATCAAAACTAGTACCCTTTTAAAATTAAGAATATGCCATCTAATTAAAAGGAACACTTGAAGTTGCAATTTACGTCATGACAGTACTTGGCGAGATTGTAATGGAGAGGTAAATCTCTATGTAAAGTCAGACCTTACATGGACATATTTGCAGTTCTTTAAGTTAGACACTTAAGTTGAGTAGGAAGTGAGACCTGGACTCAATGGCATAAGATGGGATGAAACATGTTTATATTTGCAATAGCGTTGGAAAATATAAATCCCATAATGATCTAGGAGTTGGAAATTGTTTGCCAATTAATGTTCGACAGATTACCTTATTATGTATTTTCGTTACTAGCAGATCAACTGATGTAATGAACATATGATAATTTGGATCCTAGTTTTCGAGAAAATTATATGGTTATATGTTTATATTACCGTTGGGTATATTTATTTTCTTGAAAAGTGTATTATCGAAAATACTAATACTTGAACTTTTTTCTGTAGAAATGGCTCAAAACACCGATAACACTAACACTGCTCTAACTTCTGCGTTCAAAACATTTTTTGATCGAGAAAAGTTGACTGGCTCTAAGAATTTCAATGATTGGCACCGCTCTTTGAGAATTGTCTGTAGAGTTGCTGACCGGTTGAAATACATTTATGAACCTTGTCCTGCTGAACCAACTGGTCCTGAAGCTACTCAAGCTGAAAAGGACGCTTGGCAACTTGGGTATAAGCGTCATAATGATGTGGCTTGTCTTATGTTGGGAACGATGGAATCTGCTCTTCAAAAGCAGTTCGAACATCATTTCCCATTTAATATGCTCAATGAACTTCGAACTATGTTTGAGAAACCAGCTGCCGTCGAGATTTATGACTTGACCGACGCGTTACACAGCTGTAGGCAGGGAGAGGGTAAACCCGTAAGTGCTCATGTACTTGAAATGAAAGGGTACATGGACCAACTAAAAGCACTTGGCAAATCTTATGATGATGACATGGCTGTGAATCTGATTAATAGATCCCTTAACAAGGATTTTAATGGTTTTGTCAGAAATTTCAATATGCACTGCGTGGGGAAGACAGTTACTGACCTACACGCATTGCTAATTGACTATGAGAAAGGGTTGCCTCAAAAGGTTCCTACCGCCCAGGTACTTGCTATTCAGGGTGGAAGAATTAATAAGCCAAAACCGCAGCGTGCGAACAACAAGAAGGGGAAGGGTAAGGGAAAGGTTGACAAAGGCAAACAGGTGATGGCCTATCAACCTCAACCCAAGAAGAACCCTACTCCTAGGAAGGATAATCCTAAAAGGGATCAAGCATGCCACCATTGCAAGACAGTTGGGCATTGGAAGAGAAACTGTGCTCTCTATCTTGATGAATTGCGGACAAATAAGATGAACGCTGGGTCCTCGGGCGCCGGTTCTTCAGGTAATTTATTTGTCATTGAATTATTTACTCTAAATCATAATAATTCCTGGGTATATGATACGGGCTGTGGTATTCACATTTGTAATACACTGCAGGGGTTTAGAGTGGAAAGGAAGCTTGCCTATGGGGAGCAATATCTGCACGTGGGAAATGGCGCACATGCAGCTGTTGAAGCCATAGGAACGTTTAGTTTAGTATTGCCTTCGGGCTTAGTACTGTTATTGAAAAATTGTCATTACGCACCTTCTATAATTAGAGGTGTCGTTTCCTTTTCAGTTTTGTTGGATGATGGTTTTACTCATACTATTTCACATAATGGAATTGATGTTTCTTTAAATGGTGTATTTTATTTTAAAGCAATTACTGTGAATGGTGTGTTTGAAATTGATATGATTGGAAATGTATCTAACAATAATAATAATTCAATGTTTAGCATTAATAAGAAGATAAAGTTAGACTTGAATTCTTCTTATCTTTGGCATTGTCGACTTGCTCATATAGGCAAGGCTCGCATGCATAAGCTGCAACAAGAAGGGCTTTTGCAAAATATCAATGATGAATCATTTGATAAATGTGAGTCATGCATATCTGGGAAGATGACTAAGAAACCTTTTCATAGCAATATGGAGAGGGCTTCTGATCTACTTGGTCTTATTCATACTGATGTGTGTGGACCACTTAGACATGTGTCAAAGAGAGGTGCTAGCTACTTCTTAACCTTTACTGATGATTTCAGCCGTTATGGTTATGTTTATTTACTTAAGCATAAACATGAGGTGTTTGAAACATTTAAGGTTTTCAAAGCTGAAGTAGAACTGCAATTGGGAAAGAAGATTAAAGCTCTTCGATCCGATAGAGGAGGCGAGTATCTAAGCCAAGAGTTTAAAGATTACTTAGCTGAGAATGGAATTGTCCAGAATCTCACTTCTCCATATACTCCACAACAAAATGGTGTATCTGAGAGAAGAAATCGTACATTGTTGGACATGATACGATCTATGTTTAATCTTACTACTCTACCTTTATCCTTTTGGGATTATGCTTTAGAATCTGCTGTTCGTATTCTAAATATGGTTCCCACAAAGAAGGTTGATAAGACACCATATGAAATATGGCATGGTAAAGCTCCTAACCTGTCTTATTTAAAGGTCTGGGGTTGCGAGGCGTATGTTAGACGTGACTCAGCAGATAAAATCCAACAAAGATCTGTAAAGTGTATCTTCGTAGGATACCCTAAGGAAACTATGGGTTACTACTTTTACTATCCAACTGAAAATAAAGTAATTGTTGCTAGGTATGGAGATTTTCTTGAAAAGGATCTCGTATCTCAAGAATTCAGTGGGAGAGTTTATGATCTGGAAGATGATCATGAAGATGCATTACCTTCTGAAAACACTAACGTACTTCCGGTAGAACCTGATAGTCTGGGTCCTCCACCAGAAGTTGAAGTGATTCCCGTTCGTAGATCCGTAAGGAATATACGTGCACCTGAACGTCTATGTCTTAACGTAGAGGTTGAGGAAACTATGTTAGGAGATCTTGGAGAGCCTACTAGTTATAAAGCTGCCATGGCAAGTCCTGACAAGGCTAAATGGCAGGTTGCAATGAATGGGGAAATGCAATCCATGAGAGAAAATGAAGTCTGGGTAGAGGTTGACTTACCTCCAAACGCCTCGGTGGTTGGGAGTAAGTGGCTCTATAAGATTAAGACTGACATGGATGGCAATGTACACATCTATAAAGCTCGTCTAGTTGCACAAGGTTTTACTCAAACTTATGGCATTGATTACGAGGAGACCTTTTCTCCTGTAGCAGACATTAGAGCTATTAGAATTCTCATAGCTATAGCAGCATACTATGACTATGAGATATGGCAAATGGATGTCAAAACCGCCTTCTTAAATGGTCGCTTAGATGAAGACATCTATATGAAGCAACCTGAGGGGTTTGTGAATCCACAATTTCCAAACCGTGTATGCAAACTTCAAAGGTCCATTTATGGATTGAAGCAAGCATCAAGGCAATGGAATAAAAGATTTGATGAAGAAATCAAAAGGTATGGATTTGTTCAAAATCTTGATGAGCCATGTGTATATCACAAAGTTAGTGGGAGTGATGTAATTTTCCTAATTCTTTATGTCGATGACATATTAATTATGGGAAAAGACATTCCAAGCATGCAAAATGTTAAGGCATATCTTGGGAAGTGTTTTTCCATGAAGGATTTAGGAGAAGCTGCATACATTCTGGGAATCAAGATCTACCGAGATAGGTCAAAGCGGTTAATTGGTTTAAGTCAAAGCGCTTACATTGATAAAATATTGAAGAGATTCAATATGCAAAATTCCAAGAAAGGATATTTGCCGATGGAAGTAAAGCATGGCTTATGTAGCGATATGTGTGCTTTAACACCTGCTGAGGTGGCATGCATGCAGAACGTTCCTTATGCTTCGGCTGTAGGATCTATTATGTATGCTGTAAGATGCACAAGGCCAGATGTGGCGTTCGCTCAAAACATGACCAGTCGATATCAACAGAATCCGGGTGAACTTCACTGGATTGCTGTTAAACATATTCTGAAGTATCTCAGAAATACTAAAGATATGTTTTTGGTGTATGGTGGAAATCCAGACACAGAGCTTGATGTTACAGGTTACTGTGATGCGTCCTGGCAGTGTGATAAAGATGATACGAAGTCTCAGACGGGTTATGTCTTTGTCATTAATGGAGGAGCAGTTGACTGGAAGAGCAAGAAGCAGAGTACGATTGCGATGTCTGCAACAGAAGCCGAATACATAGCTGCTTCGGAAGCTGCAATGGAGGCTGTTTGGATTAGGAAATTCATTTCAGGGCTTGGTGTTATGCCTTCAATTGAATCGCCTATTGATATGTATTGTGACAATTCTGCTGCAATCATATTTGCCAATGAACCTGGAGTCATGAAGGGCACCAGACATTTTCTACGGAAGTATCACTATGTTCGGGAACAAGTCCAGGAAGGTGAAATAAATCTACTGAAAGTTCACACAGATGATAACTTAGCTGACCCGTTCACTAAGGCTTTAGCTAAAGACAAGCTTGTAGGACTTGCCAATGGAATTGGACTTCGTTTAGCTAAAAGTTTCATGCATAACTGTGATTAGTATTTGGATAAAGGATATTGTAAAACATTTATTATTTTGATGAAATAAAGTTTGGATTATGTTTATTTTCATTTATAATATTGTTGTCCTATATTTGCATGTTTAATCCGTAAATAACTAAGTTATTTTAAATGTCCGTTGTCGATTAATGATATGGGAGTATCATTAAACTAAGACAAATCTGAGAGATGTGGTAGAATATACTTGAAAGTATATTGATGAGAATGCATACCAATTTCAGATGATATTCAATGAATTGAATATAGGACTTATCCCAACTACATAATTTACTTTGTGGATATTGTTATAAGTAAATTATGAATAGTTATCCTCAGACTTGAGATACTAGATAAGTGTCATGAATGTAGTGCATTTCTGTAAAGCAACTTAACGCTATACGTAACTGGTAGTCATAAGGGTTGTTTTCAGAAATGTTACAAAGTTTGTGGGTTATTCTTGTAGTCAAAATAGAATTTGTTCCTTCAAATTTATTTGGAGTTTAATACTGCTGGGCCCCTCGTAGGGTTGACAAGATGTTTGTGCGGCCGCACCCAAATCTCCCCTAAATATGTTTAGATGATTCGGTAATCTTGGTCAATCACTTACAAACGAGAAACAGAATGGTTATATAAAGAATGACTTAATTCCATATCTTTATTTAACGTGGTATTAGAAACAAAAGGATAATAATAATGAGAAATCATTAAAAGGTTTTCCAGGAGCCTTGCTCGAGTTGTACTAGAGGCATCGAAGTGTTGCTAGACGCTAACCGAATGTGATCACTCTATTAAGATATATCCAAGTGGGAGCTGTTAGTTTTATGGATATAAATTAGTAGACGTGAGTTAGGATCGAACTCGAGACTATGGGATTGCACACTTTACGTATGAGAATTTAAAGTTAATAATTAAATATAAATGTTGTATTTATTTATTTATTAAATGAAATAACTAACGGACGTTAAGTAATTAATGTAATGGACTAACGGTCGTTAAAGGTATTTGGAAAAGGACTTAATTGCAAAGTTTGGAAGATTCCGGAACCCCTTGTTGAGGTATAGAACCGATCGGCCTAAGGGGATAAGGAAACAACTCCAACTTGTTCACCAAGTTTGCTTGGGTATATAAACAAGGCTAGGGGTCTTGTTTTTGCACCTCTTGTATTCACAAGCTAAACCCTAAATTGTTTGTGTGTGTTTTTGCTCTCCAAAACCGGTCGACACCCCTATAGGGTCGATCCAAGTCTTTTCCACAAAACCAAGTTATTTGTTTACTAAAAACTAGCATTACTTTAATTCGGTTTAGTACGTGTGTACAAGAACATAGTAATAACACACTATTGTTATTATCTTGGATTGAATTACAAAACGGTAAGGGGTAATTCATATAATCCTAACTCAATCAAATTAGGGTTCATCCGTTGCTAGTTTGTGGATTTGATTCTTGTTCGGCTAGAATCAACAAAGGTACGCGTATTCTTTATGTTAATTAATTATTCGTTAATACATCCTAAACGCTTCCGCAATATTACTTTGATGTTTTGTGATTATTTATTTGAATGTCTTGATATATAATTCCAACAGATACCACGTCTCTAAAGGGAGTTATTTTCTAACTGAAGCCGCCGACACCACTTAGGCAACATCGCAAGATTCAAAGCATTAAGAGAACCATTTCCTAGCCCTCCACACGATTTCGAAGAGCACACTTTTTTCCAAGCAATCCAAGGCATTTTTTTGTTATCCAATGAACCAACCCAAAAGAAACTACGTCTTAGTTTCTCTATATAGTTTAAAACACACTTGGGAGCTTTGTAAATGGAGAAGAAGTAAGTGCCAAGAGCCCCAAGAACCAATTTGGAAAGAGTAAGCCTACCTTCACAAGAAAGTGTTCTAGCTTTCTAAGAAGTGAGTCTCTTATGGAATTTGTCAATGATGGGTTTCCAATTAATAGCTCTAGTCATATTGGCGCCAATGGGAAGACCAAGATATGAACAAAGGAGGGTGGAAGGTTGAAAATTAAGAATAGAAGCTAAGTTATGTGTTTCGGTAGTATCAACACCAACCTCAAAGAGTTTACTTTTAGAGAAGTTAACTTTTAATCCGGTAGCCAAGTTGAAGCAACGAAAAATTCGACAAAGGTTGCTAGCATTTTCAATGGACCACTTTCCTATAATGAGAGCATCATTCGCAAATTGAAGGTGATAAATATCAACTTCCAACATGCCCACTTTAATACATTCGAATAAGTTTCTAGACTTCGCCTCTTGAAGTGAAACATGAAGAGCTTTCACTGCAATGATGAAAAGAAGTGGAGAAAGAGGGTCGCCTTGACGATGACCCTTTTCAATTTAAATTCCTTAGTTGGAGACCCATTTTCAAGAACTGAACCATAAGCCAATTTTCGGCACCCACGAATCCACATTCTCCATTTATCACTAAAGCCAATTTGTATCATTATGTGGTCAAGAAAATCCCAATTAAGAGAGTCAAACGCCTTTTCAAAGTCCACTTTTAAAATAAAAAGTCATTCTTTATTATTTTTAGTCAACGAGATAATCTCGTTAACAATAAAAGGACCATCAATTATTTGCCTCTCCTTTAAAAACGCCATTTGAACATCACTAACAACCGTGTGAACGATTTGTTGAAGTCTATTTGCAAGAACTTTTACAATGACTTTATATTGACACCCGATAAGACTAATAGGCCTATAGTCTTTGATGTGTAAAGGGTCTAGAATTTCAGGAATCAATGTGATGAACGACGAGTTATAGCCTTTACGAATAAATCCATCAATTTCAAATTTTTTGACCATACCAATGAAATCTTCACCAATGGTTTCCCAATGAGATTGAATAAATTTAAAGGTGAATCCATCGGGGACCGGTGCTTTACTATCACCACAATCCCAAACTGCATTCTTTATTTCTTGACTAGAAAAAGGGGCGTCAAGAAAGGAGGATTCAAAATCGGGTAAGGATTTGAAAAGAGTGCTGTTAAAGTACGGCCGATTTTGGGTTGTGGCACGAAATTTCTCTTTGTAAAACTCATATATTTCCAAGGTAACTGAAGATGTATCCGTTAACCAAACGCCATTGGAAAAAAATACATTTATTCTAGAACGAGATAATTTTTGTTAATAACGCCATGTAAATATTTCGAGTTGTCATCCCCATCAATGGCCCATTTAACCTTTTCTTTTTGCATGAGATCAAGATTTTTTAAATGCTCCAAGTCCTCATTAATTTCAAGTATGAAAGGCGTTCTGCGATTTCAATTTCATGAAGCCCATTTTCTGCTTTAATGTTCAACTGATCAACTTTTTCTTTTAAATCATGAGAAACCTTGTCATTTTTGTTAGATCTGATTCAAGACCCTTTACACATATAACATAAGATTACCGCCGTTTATTTGTGGCACAAAATTCAAGACTTTTACACATATAACGTAAGATTACCGCCGTTTCTCCTTAGATCTGATTTGATGATTTTATGATTTGAATTTGAATGGTTTTTGTATTTAGAAATAGGTTATCTAATTGTGTAGTTAGTTAAACTTTTGTGGGTATGCGTGTTAATATAAAACTCATATCCATGCACATAATATAACCCATTTTTTTTGCTCCATCAATTTAGGGAGTGTATTTTTGTTATTTATGTTTTAAGAATGTTTATGTGTTTACATTTAGTAATTTTTTGTTTTTTAGACTATATCTTTTTTTATATTCATACATACATATTATAGCTTAAGAAATTATATCCCATATTTTATTATGTTAATAATAAAAAGTATTTTTTTTATCAAGGTTTTGTTGAATGTCATGAATGTTTTCTTTGTTTGTTGTTACATATTTTATTTATTCTGTTATTAAATTATTTTTTTTTACGACAAATGTTGTCAAAAGTACATACCAAAAAATATTATATGCCTTTTGTATCGTTTCTAAACTTTATTTTATTCTTACGTAACATGACTATTATCAATTCATACATCTAACATATCATTGATTTGCATGATATCACACAAAAATCGATCACTTATATAAACATATTTGTTTTCATAATAAATACAAAATTATTATTTTATTCTTTTCAATTTAATCCCGTAAATTTCCCGGGTCAATTAACTAGTTTAATATATACTGATAATAATATTTATAAATAACAACAAAATATATGTTGTATTATTTTTAATAAAATATTAAGTTTAGGGGTTATAAAGTTTTAAGGGTATTTATTAAATTTATAAAGTTATTAAAAAACAGGGAAACTAAAAAGTATACTTAAGTCTATATAATTTATAAAGTTCTTGGCTTTTGTATATAAGAATGCGACCAATGTTTTTTCTAAAAAACCATAAACTTTTTGACGGTTACGTACGAGATAGTTAAAAACGGTTACATTTTGTATAGTTACGTTGCCTCTTGACCCCGCAAGGAGCGCCACCTTTGATCGCCGCGTCCTTTTCATGGTCGGAAACACATCAGCCCAATCGAGTTTTTACTCCATACCATTGTTTTGAAACCCGGTTCGACCCGGCCAGTTGAGCTGCTTTTGGCCGAAAAACGGGTCAAAATGAACCGGTTTTTCCGAGTCTTGAGAATTCCATTTAACTCCTCGAATTTCATGTGAACTGAGTCAACCTAGTGCCCTAAAGTCGGCCGTGTTTGATATTTTTCTTTTCTTTATATTAATAAAATGTATACGATACGTTTGGATTGAACGTGTAGATGGATAATGTTGTTTTTAAGTTTAAAACTTGTATCATCGTTGAATTGTATGTGCTTAGTATTGTATAGTATATGTTTTATAAACTTAAATGTGAATAGTACTGAACTTTTTATGCTTTATGTATGTTTGGTTAAAAAATAAAGCAAATTCCACAAATGCCCCACAGATACATTTGTGATTACCCCATGTGCCTCAAAATTTTTCTATTTCTCAAAATGCCTCAGGGCGAAGGTTGCCTCGAGTAGGTTTGAGCGACCCTAGTAAAAAAAATATAAATTGTACTTCTTACGTACTGGTCGCTCAAGAAATTAAATTAGTGAGACCCAGTCGCCCAAGAAATAAGGACAAGTGTCACTTTTTTAGAGGAGTCACCCAAGACCCATCTGAGTCGACTTGGGCATTTTGAGAAATAAAGTTTTTTTGGGACACATGGAGTAACCACAAATGTAACTTTGGAGCATACGTGGAATTTTCTCTAAAAATTAAAGGTTTTATAGGTGTTTAGTGAGCCGAAATATTGTAATCAGGTTGACCCGATTGTCGTAACCCGGTGATCTGATAGCTCGACCGGGTCGATTCAAGACCCGATTTTTAAAACATTGCTCGTACTTACGTAACTCGCATCCAAACATAATGTAAAGTCTCATTCATATTACAATCACCTAAATAGTTGATGACACTAGGAAGGTGATACTTTAGTAAATTGGCTCGGAGTTTATGTCTTTTCACATATTAATCGGTTTTTATTGATACTGAGGGAGACTCATATTCGTTATTGGGTTCCACAGACGCAAATACAAAGAAATTACATAATAAGTAAGATAGTTTCATTTGTAAAATTCCATGATCCAAAGGTTGCAAACAAAGCTTTGTTTTCTAATCCCCGCGAATCCAGCATCTTTGGCCAATGCAAAAAACTCTTCATCCGTACGCTCCTTTCCCCCGGGAGTCAATGACATCATCAATGTATCCAAATGTGTTGTCACTTTTACAGAAGAGCTTGTGTCCGATAGGAAAGGAAGAACCGCCTCTACTACAATAACCACTCCATCATGTGGCAAAGCCTTGTAGCAGTTGCTCAATAATTTAACACACTGGACATCACTCCAATCATGTAGTATCCACTGGATTTCAGATTAACTAATCCGTAAGATGTTAAAAGTAAACAAAAAAAGTTAAATTTTGAGCCAATTTACCTTCATAAATATGGCGTCACCATGAGGAACCTCTTGAAACATATCTCCGTCAATATGTTCTATACCTATAAGAATAGTAAATCGAAGTATGAGCTTTTTTTATGAAATTTATAGGACAAGTGATTAGAAATATACCGGAATAGACGGGTGCATTTTGTATCACATGTGGCAAATCGAAGTTAACACCCTTAATGGTTGGATGTTTTGACACAATCATATTCAGATTGATTCCTAGACCGCCTCCAACATCTACTAGCCGTTTGAGGTTTTCAAAACCGTTGTAGCAATCGAGAATTTCATTCATAACAATTGTAGTATGATTCACCATGGCATTATTGAAAACGTCATTGAACCGTGCATCTATTGCCGGATACTCAAATAAGTTTCTTCCATAAACTTTGTCAAATGGAACACCTCCTTCAAGTACTGAATCTTTGAGTTTGGACCTTTATTTATAAACATAAATATAGCAGGAGTAAATGGAAATTAAAAATAAGTTAATAATGTCATACTCAATAACAGGTTTTTATGTAATTTTGTGTATAAAACCAAACCAATTTCTAAAACTTACCAAGTCTGCATAAAAACATGGTCTTGATACAATTCCATGTACGGGCCTAAAGACATCCCATCTTTGTTTCCAATAAAATACTTGGCAACGGGAGCTAATCCATACACTCGCACGGGGCTTAATTCATGGCATGCTTGAGTGCAAGTGACAATGGAATGACTTGCGAGCAATCTAAGCATCCGGTCAAGCATGTTTGGTGCATCCTTATTTGGAATTGACAAACGGGACACAATCTCATAAGCAGAGAGCTGGGCATCTGGTCCGGCCTCGGCTAGAGCTTCTAGGACCTTGAGCTTGATAGCATTGACCAAAACCATGGTCAGTGATGTGGAGGTAACTAGTTGCATTGCATATGTGAAGTGACTTGAATCCATTTTCACACAAAAGTTCTCCTGTATCTCACAGTATATAAACGTGCATGTTCGTTTGTGGGGTGGGGGGTAGGGGGGGGGGGGGGGGGGGGGGTTATAATAGTAATTAACCAATCAAAACCTTTTTTGTACGTAACTTAATTGTAAATTTATTATAACAGCGAAACAATTATAAAACTTTGGTAATCTTTACCATCAAAATAAAAAAGAAGATAGACTGACTCCAATGTTATGGACTTTTTGAAGTCCCACATGCATTTGTAAATCAAATTTGTATAAACTACTACTAGTATAAACATGCTCATTCAACATTAATTCAATGCTATAAGCTTCATCATGTCCGTAACACGTCAACAATAATTTTAATAACACTTTTATACTTTTAACAACACTTTTTAAAAAGTGCGAGTAAAAAAGCTTAAAATTTTAATATTTAATGACACTTTTATATATAAAATGTGTCTTAAAAAAGCAAAAAAAATATATCCTCACACTTTTTTTGTGTCACTATAATAGACTTTTACCTGCTGGACTTTTAAGTTACACTTTTTAAGTGTAGGAGAAGCACATAAAAATTTGGGACAATTACATTTATATCATTACTAAAGTTCAATATTACATCAATGTCCTTCTTACTTCTGTAATTACGTCAATATCTTTCTCAAATTTTTTTAATTACATAAATATTTTTCTCACTTTTGTAATTATGTCAATATTCTTCTCAAACTTTTTTAATCACATCAATATTTTTCTCACATTTGTAATTTCGTCAATATCCTTCTCAAACTTTTACATTCTCGTATATATCGCAAAATCAACATGTTCTTTCATCACTCAAGGATAAATAGTATATATGAACAAATAAATAAATACGAACAATAAGTTCATTTGGTTCGAAAAGCATGGCTTTCAGTATGTCTCCAGATAGGCCCCCCACTAGTCCGTATATATATATATATATATATATATATATATATATATATATATATATATATATATATATATATATATATATATATATATATATATATATATATATATATATACTTTTGAAATTAGATAATCATATTCTTTCATTAATCGTGGCCAAAAACTATATATAAACATTAAAATTATGATGAATATTAGACATAAATAATAGTTTTGAATTGAAAATCAATATAATTAATTTAATTGATTTATGGATATATGTGAGAATTTAAATTTCGGGAAATATTTTGATGAAATTACAAAAGTTTGAGAAGGATATTGATGTAATTATAAAAGTGAAAAGGATATTTATATAAATGAGAAAGATATTTACGTAATATTAAACTTTAAGAAGGATATACATGTAATTCTTTTTAAAACTCCTAGTGACATTTTTTTTATTCTTTTGTTGACATATTTTTACTTTTAAGGAGGCTTTTTTAACTTTTTGGTGGCACTTTTTTTAAGTGTCACTAAAAGACTATATTTTTGTAGTGTAAGTTTCTTAAGGTAGGAGGGTGTTTTAGCATGGAATACATCGGGAAGAGCTTTTGCTGCAGGAAAAGGACACCTCCCTTCACGGGAAAATAGATTGACCCAAGAAAAATTATTCACTTGCAGCATTGTATTCTTGAAAATAAAAGAGATAGGTTTAGAAGAGAGAAACAATATTAAAATATGTTGTAAGTGGTTATTTGTGTTTCGAGGGTAATTTTATTTTAAATAATAAAAATATATAAAATTAATAAAATAAAATAAAATGTGTTGTAATAGTTGAGGAAAAGTTGAGAAAAATATTTAAGAGATAAAAAACCCACTACCAAACCTCCAACCTAATGTTATATAATTGTTTATGATATTGAGAAGATATATAGTCTCACGGGTTATGTTACTAAAACCTCCTATATGATATGATAATAGAGAGGTTGTGGTCAAAATATACAAACCGCACATTGTAAAAGACCGCAATGCACAAAGTTTTACGAAACCTCTTATAGGAGGGTTCAAATAACTTGTCCCATAGGCCCACGTCGGAAAGGATGATCGGCTATGAGCCGGGCATCTGGTCCCACATTAGAGATGATGATCAGCTAAGTTATCTGTGAAGTTGCAAGTAGACATGACAAGAAGATGTCACATGTTATCAAAATACCCCACCTGTAACAAAGTTTAATACGTGGCTGACATGGATGCCATTTAAGCAAGTGATTTACAAATTATCAAGTTTACGTATTTCTCGGTAATGTGTAATAGGTTTCATAAAGTGTAATGGCTTATTTGGAATATAAATTTGTTACCCGAAATGAATAATTAAATTTATAGTTAGTTGATATTTCATATTTTCATGCAACTAGTTCCATCAACATTTTCTCGTCCATGGTTATGTTTTGCAATCCAGCATTGACATTCTGTTTTTAAAACATATTCTAACTATATGTTACAAAGGATAAGAATCATGATCCAAATATGCGCTACATCAACATCTCAATAATGGGATTGAAATCTTGGATAGATAAGGTGTCATATACAATCAAGGGTGGCCGGATCTAACGCATGGCTATGTGTGACACGTGCCACACATAAAGTTGGCAGCTATGGTGTTTTTTTTTTGTTTTTTGTTTTTTTTCAAAAAAGTTGCAGGTTTCATATTTTTAAGTATTTGTGTTCTATGTAGAAGACGGCAGACAATGTGAAAAATTAAAGGAAAAATTCTGAAAAGAGACCGGTCGCGCTACATCACCGTTTATCCCCTAAAGCCCATATCCGTTTTGTCTCATCATATTTATTTTTGGCTTCCCGTCAATTAGTGTAACACCCCAATTTCAAAGGAACCGGATGCTACACAAACGATACATAAACAAAGCAAAAATTCAAGTCTAATGAATTCTCCAACAAAAAAATAACGTAAAGTATTCCAAACTAATCAAAACTAAAAGGCATTAAAATATTCTCACTACGGATTTATTCGAAAGAAACTAAATAGGCCAACATAATAAGCCTCTAACACCCCATGCTACTTGGAACAACTCTCAATCTCCATGCCCCAGACCCTGATCACCTGCCGCATGGAAAGAAAACGCGGCTGAGCAAAAAGCTCAGTGCTCAGATACAAAATAAAAGCAATATGAAACAAACGAAGCAAATATGATCATAAAAAATTATTCAATGAATGAGTTTAAACAAAAGGTTTAATCAACGATTTTAATTCACAAAGATGACAAATCAATGAGGTAAGTGAAATAGATTATGTTGAGTAGGATTATGTTCAATGTGCAAGTTCGATAAGTAAGTTCAATAGTGAAATTCAATACGTAAGTTCAATAGTGAAATTCAATACGTAAGTTCAATGGGTAAGGTTTCAATGGGGCATGAGCTTAATACAATATGCTAACACTTACATAAAGCAAGCATAAACCAAGAACAATACAACGGGTACATGGATCTGCAGATCCAAAATACCAAACAGTGATGGATAAGGTGTTGGGCACTACGCCTCCATCCACAACAATAACAATACAATAGCTATGATCGACCAATACGCCTCCTAAAATCCCTTATCACACCAACAATGAGGAGACACCGTAGACAAATCACACTACTACGGATAGTGTCACTCAATCGGTCCCACAATGACGTGCTCATGATACCTCCATGAGTAGTTAATAGCTCAAATACATAGGTTTAAAGATCACAATATCAATCAATAAGTTTCAATAACAATAAGGTCCAATAATGATGGGATGCTTACAATATATCAATAACAATGAATCGAAAGAGTCACAACAATGAGGTTCCAACAATGAAGCAATATGAGTGAAAAAAGAAAGGTCATTTAATCAATGCACTAAAGATGGAAATGAGTGAACAAAATAGACGGAAATATCAACAATGCATATCAATAGACAAGCGACTCATATCTATAAGTACTAGCCAAAAATTCGTACCTTGCGCCATATCGTCTCCAAGCTATCGATGGTCCAACTCAATTTGGTCCCAACTGATCTATATAGACACATAATCTCAATTACTACTAAATCTATATTTCACCAATGCAATCCCTTTTCAGTTCAAGTACGTTTTTTGTAAACTGCTAATTATATAATATTCCTACTGATTACATTATCATCCTATTTATATAGCCATTGCTCTCTTAAATAAAAGCTCAATCATGCATATTAAACTAAAGTTTACTCATGAGAATCTTATCAACTAGAAATCTAATGCATGACAAATCTTCCATTTTACTATATAGGTTCGGTTTGTTATAAGAAAACTTTAATTTACGAAAGCCCATAGTTCAAATGCACTTATCTTACTATCTTATAATGAAAGAATCTTTTATTAGTTTTCTTAAAATTCAGTAATACAATTTAATATGCACCATGTACAAGTTATGCAAGCACTTTTCCTCTATTAAATGTATTTTACTATCATTGATGCATAACTAATATGTATTGTTTAAACTCATTAAATGATAAATATAAGTATTAAGTACATAGGGAATAGATCCACTAAGAATAAAAATAAAAATAAAAAGAATGAGAAATGTTTTCAGCCACATATTTCAAATAAAAAAGGAGAATTTCATGGAAGATGCATCACTTTTTTTTAGGTGCATCTCAAATGTGCGGCTGTGGTTATTTCTCATCCTTCTCATTTTACTTTTATTTCTTATTCGATCCGTACTCTAAGTACATAATACAAGTCAGCTGCTAATTAATGATACTTTAAAAACGTCATTTTAATAAAAAGAAATATACATTTAAAATAACACATTGTGCAAACCAAGCAAGCTACTAAAAAAAATAAAAAAAATAATAATAATACAAACTAAACAAAGTTTCACTAAACTTTTGTCATTACTTATAGCCCCTAAACGAACAAACTAATCATTAAAGCTATTGCTAAAAAATGTACAAAATAAAATAAACTATTAACCAAAAAAATTAAATTACAGAGTACCCGCAGCCGTATTGCACAAGGACCTGCTAGTTAAACTAAAACAAGTAAAACAATAATTTTAAAAACAAGCAACATCCGGAAACCATTTTCTTTGCCATAACTTTATTTTATCCTTTACAAGACTACTTAGGAGGTGTTTCTTTTTCTCTTAGCTAAGGAAATAGGTCTACATACGTATTTAATAATGTTTTTTTATGTGGAGCCCACATTTTCCACTAATGCCTCTATATTACCAAGACATATAAATGTGGTCTCTCCCCATTAAGAGAATTATATAGAACATGGGACCCACATGGCTTTAGCTAAGGAAAAAAAAGAAACACCCCCTTAGATGCCTATATGTTCTGATGTTTACTAATCTATAAACTGAGTAAATACATGATTTCATTTACCACTTGGTTAAATATCTAAATGTGTTGAGTTTATGATATATGACATAAAATAAAACATATAGACATCAAGAGTACACAGCGGAAGACTTAAAGATCATAACAAATAAATTAATTAACTGAAAGTATGCGTAACGTACCTCTTGCGAATGTCAGATCCTTTGAGCAAAACAAAGAAGTGGTTTGAAGAGTTGTCCCTTACCGTTCTACAACTCAAACCAATATGGTGTAAGAATAGTGTCTTACTACCACGTTCTTGTACACACGAATTAACCAACGAATCAAGCGATTGCTAGATCAAACACAAGTCCTCGTTTTAAGGAAAAACGAAACCAAACTCCCTAACAATGAGGTGTTTGGCCGAAATAGGGACAAGAGAGAGAGGAGAGGAGAGATCTAGGTTAATTCAATGCACAAGTGATGAAAAACCCTAGAACCTAACCTTGTTTATATAGTAGATGGAAAACTTTGGGAACAAGTTAGGGCTTGGGTTGAAAACCCATTCCCTTGGCCGGCCATAGGACAAGCCCAAGAGAAACCATAACTTTTCCAAGTCTTTCCATTACTAGTCCCTTCTCTTTTCATTTAACGGTCGTTAGTCATTTTTCCGTTAAATACTTAACGATCGTTAACCGGACTTAATGTGCAATAATTAATCGTAAACATAAACATTAATTATTAACTTTAATTCTCATTCGCTAATGTGTGCAATCCCGTGGTCACGAGTTCGAATCCGGACATTTACGTGTTTGTAAATATATACATTTCCAATAGCTCCCACTTGGATATGTTTACAAAACGTGAAATGACATTGGTTAGCGTCTAGCAACACGCCAATGCCCCTGGTACAACTCGTGTATGGTTTTCTGGAGAAAAACAAAGTTTGATGATTCATCATCATATTCATCCTTTTGTTTCTAATACCATGTTAATAATAATATGGATCTCACTCATTTCTTAATTAAATGTTATGTTTCTCGCTTTAGGTGATTGATTAAGATTACCAATTCTTCTGAACATATTCCAGAAGACCTTGGGCATGGCCATGCAAACATCTTAACAACCCTACGAGGGGCCCAGTAGTATTATACTTCAAAATAAATTTGAAGGAAACAAATCCCATTTTGACTACAAGCAGGATTCATAAATTTCGCAACACTTCTGAAAACAACCCTTATAACTACCAGTTACGTATAACGTTAGATTGCTTCACAAAAATGCACTACATATATGACATATCTCTTGTATCTCAAGTCAGAGGATAAATATCCATGATATACTTAATGACAAAGATCCATAAAGTATTATCATGCGGGTGGGATAAGTCCTATACTCAATACATTGAATATCATCTGAAATTAGTCATGCTACGCATCAATATACTTTCAAGTATATTCTAACTAATACTCAGATTTGTCTTAATTCAATATCATTCCCATGTTATTGATTGACAACGGACTATTTAGAATAACTTAAGTTATTCAAGGATTTAAACATGCAAATATAGGACAACATCATAATAAATGAATAATAAACATAACAAAAATACTTTATTTAATTTCAATAATAATGTTTACAATATCCTTTTATCTAAAATACTTAGTCACAGATGGGCATGAAACTACTAGCTAAACGAAGTCCAAACTTATTAGACAAATGATTAAGTTTTTCACCAGGTAAGGCCTTCGTTAACGGATATGCTAGGTTATCATCTGTGTGAACTTTGAGCAACTCAATTTCACCTATCTCGACTTGCTCTCGAACATAGTGATATTGTCTAGGATAGTGTCTGGTGCCCTTCATGACTCCAGGTTCATGGGAAAAAGTAATTGCAGCTGAATTGTCACAATATACTTTAATAGGATTTTCAATCGACGGCATAACACCAAGCCCCGAAACAAATTTCCTTATCCAAACAGCTTCCATGGCAGCTTTAGACGCCGCTATGTACTCACTTTCTGTAGCAGACATCGCAAGTGTTGTCTGTTTCTTACTCTTCCAATCTACAGCACCTCCATTGATGACAAATATGTAACCCGTCTGAGACTTTGTATCATCTTTGTCACACTTCCAGGATGCATCGCAGTAACCTGTAACAGACAGTTCTGCTTCTGGATTTCCCCCATACACTATGAACATATCTCTTGTAGCCCTAAGGTACTTGAGAATATTGTTAGTGCAAATATTACAATATTTAATCTATACAGTCTCGTTTGTTTTGATTGATGACAAACATGTAACTTGTAATACATAACGTAAAATGTACAAGTTACTTGTAATCACACGTTGTCTCAACATACATTCAACACCTCTCGATGTCTCAAGTCCTCGTATGTTACAACACAGGTTCGTACATGTTTGTTATGTGGCATTATGATCAAACCCATTAACAAATCATTTAGAATGTTTAAAATACGTTTAGAGTCACTAAGTATTTTAATAGGTTAACCATTCTATTTCGAACCTCATTTTACATTTTGCATTCACAAGTATTTCATACAAATACTAAAGTTTACTTACACTTGACAAAATATATTTTATTTTGACAAGCACTCTTTTACAAAAGGTAACTAGACATTTTATTAACTAGTTACATAATACATTTTACAAGTTTACCTTGATAAACTTTTTAATCTAAAAATGGAAATACATGTTACATCATGTCATGCATCATCTTTGAAATCCTTGGAAGATCACTTGAATATTTTGGTTAGATTGACACACAATATATCAAATGTGATCTAAGTAAGATTTGGTAATATCTTGGAAAGATTTGAAGAAAGATTTTTTAGCTTTTCTGTCAGGCACCCACGGAACCCTTTTCTATAAAGGGCGGAACCCTTTAAAGGGCTCCTTGGTCCGTGGACGCTCCTGTCCACTTTTGGCTATAAATAGAAGCCCATTGTTTTCCCATTTCTTAACCACTTCAAAGCACATCTTCTCCACCTTCTTGCATACATTTAGATCAATCATTAACAATGTAGTAACACACATTAAACACCCTAATGATCATGATCATAATGCTTCTAACATTCATCTTTGTTGTAAGCATACTCTTTGATCAACCAAGGAAATCTTGGAGATCTAGCCATCCCCACTCACCACAAGTTGAAGATCTATCACAAGAAGTTTAGGGAACTTGTGATCTTCATCATGAAGGCTTCCTATCAATGGAAGTTCATTTAGAAGTAGTTATTCATATCCATTAGACATTTGTGTCATGGATCATTAGTGTAAACATCATTGCATCATAACAACACTTTCACCAAACTAGATTAGATGGTTTATGTGTTTGTGCCATAAAACACAAGGTTTATTATGTTGGGCCATAAAACATATTGGGAGTGGTTGTACCCTTGTAAAAGAACTCGACATCTAGCTTAGTGTCGGAAATATTGTATAGGCGACGTTAGGTTGGTTCTACCTCGAACTAGAACCCGGTATTTAGCTTTGTACCGGAAAAAGTGTAAGCGACGATTGTAAGGTTTTCTCCGCCGAGAAGGGAGCTTGTTGATTTAGTGAAGTAACTCTCGAGTTGGGTACTCGGGGAGTGGAGTAGGGCGGAAAGGAGATCCGTGACCGAACCACTATAAATCCTCGTGTTCGGTTTGCACTTTCCTTTCTTTATCTCTTTACTTTTACACTTACACTATACTATTGTTTGTGATGTGGTTTGATGTTCATGATTGTGTGACAACTTGGATTACCATGCTTTATATTAATCACAAACAATAATTGGTACTTTCATATTATAACAAGCTTAATAAGCAATTTGATACTAAAGATCTAAAGTTTTTAAACGGTAACGTATTCACCCCCCCTCTACGTTTCCACAATTGGTTCAGAGCCACGTAGCTCGTATTTTCAAAACAAATAGTTTTTAAAAATAGAGTACGATCCATGTATCAAATTACCATTGAAGCGAAAAATAATATGAAAAATGCTTTGCTTGTTATACTTAGAAATTTTGTTGTTAAATGTAACTTTGTATACAAGCTTGAAGGTTTTCTTGAAAAGTAAAATAAAAAAGTTTGTTGAAAGAACTAGTAAGTATTGTATTGTGTGCTCATAGAAAATTTACGAAGAAATATGATTTTAAAGGAGTGTTTGGGATAACTATAAATCTAGTTGAAAAATCACCTCCGTAAATGTTTAAGATAAGTTACATAAGTAGATATGTTGTTAAATATGTGTATTATATGTTTACTATGAATCTAGTAAGTCGCACACGTTTTCTCTATGTCAAATACTAGTTTTGGTGAATCTGTCTCAGAGGACCACGGACTGGGCGGTACCAAATAAAGGGATCCTTCCTTGTTACATTTTGGTTCCTTGGTCTGCACAGTACGCAGTTTTTTAGCCAACTTAAAAAATTCATAACTTATTAACCGTAAGTCCGTAGGAGTCGAACCACCTATCATTTTAAAGGGAATTGAGTCTACTTTCATTTAAAAATACTCTCATGGCATGAGTCTAATTTTAAATAGGTGAAATAGACCAAATACTACCGTATATCTAAGATATTAAGTTTCGCTTTAACATAAAAACTCAAAATTTTTGAATCAAGTAATTTAAGTTGGTATTCTTGAAACTTGGATACAATTTCTTTTGAAACTAAATAATTTGGTAATATGTTTAAAGGAAACTAATTAAGCTTGGTATACATCGTCATTCTTAAACGCAAAATGACGAAAAGTGTTTTTTGTTATGCTATGCTAAATGACCACTTGTTTATGTTGTTTGCATATATGTTGCTTGCTTATTTTAAAATTGTTGTTTACACTTGTTTGTTTGCATAATGTAAGTGTCAATCTTGCCATGTTATTTATTCGCTTGCTTGACGATTTCTTGTTTATGCACAATAGGTACATTTGCTAGATTTTGTGCACTTAGTTGGAAAATTGTTTTACCATCACTTATAGACTTAGATCACTTCATTTGCATAGGTTATACTAACATCTCGCATAACTTATGAAATGTCATGACTCGCTTAGCAATGAGTACTAAGTAAGTTAGTCAAGTACTTTGAAAAATAGAGGTTTTAAGAGAGTGTTTGGTACAAGGACAAAAACAATGTTGTATGATGTAATTTATTTGTTTTTACTTTGTAGGATGATAATATGACTTAAAACAATGTTGTATGCTAACCGGTTTATGCAGGTGGATAGCACAAGTGTGCTATCAAATTTTACCCATTTTCACTATATTGTGGAAAATCATAAAGCCTTGCTCAAAAGTCTATGCTCCACTATGTTTATACATGTGTTATTGCTTTTCCTAACTAGAAATAATTAATGTCACATGTTTTAAGCAAAATTTCAGGTTTCGGAAAACTCCCCGACGCCTAAAAAATGGGTCTGTGAACTTTTCTGGTGTCCACGGATCAGACGGCACCAAAATGTTGGTACCGTCTGTTATGCATTTTGGTATCGCCATACCTGTACAGGCGGACCAAGCGGCACCAATTTAAGGGTTCCGTCTGTGTAAGAAATTGGTGCCGTGAATCCTACAGGTAAGTTATTGAATTTTACTAAATCCCGCAATCTAATTTACCAAACTTCGTTTCTAGGATAGTTGTTAATGCATATCTTTCATACCTCACTCAACACATCCTCAATGGATTAACTTAGGATGTTTGACATGATTTTAGACACTTACATCTCATTAGAAACTACCATCTTTGTATGGATTAACATCAAATCCATGAATCCTTAGTTCCATAAATCAACACATTCAAGATGATCATTTTCACACCTTCACTGTTACTTTTCGTCAAGCTTAGCATTTCTTAAAGCAAAATCAAAATGACTAAATCCTTAACCTCAAATAAGCCACTTAAGAAAACCACTAGGATTAGCATTCGATCTTGTTGCTTCATTACTTGAGCTCTTCATCCTCAGACTCATTACCTCTCAACATCTCATCACCCATTCAAGATGTGAACTGTCTAAACTTGAGTACTCCAACTCCACCACCAAAAATCACCCACCATCATCCAAAACAACTTCACTACCAAAGTCTCCAAAGCTTGTACCTATCAAACTTTGTGCAACACCACCAACATCTCCTCACCCGTTTATGACTTACCAAGACTAATAAACCTGGACTCATTATTTGCAAAGATATCATACACTAGTCTAACATATGACTATAGATATTGTTTTGTATCTACATGTATTGCCTCACCTGGTTAACATGAAAATAATGCGTCATCCTTCAAGACGATAAGTATTTACATCGAGTCATAACTCACACATATGTTAAATACATTTTATCAAGTCTTGTTATCCTTGAGTTCAATCTAAGCTTTATAATCTCAACAAATTAGGATTGACAACTTAAGTATTTCATCCGAAATATTCAAGTATATGCGACTTACGATTGTAGTCACTAAAAGTCATATCCAAAAAATCAACACCCAAGTATTTTAACAACACATGTTGAAACACTTATCCAAAACAAACAACCCACGGTGCCACTTATCCCTCTTTGACACCTACTATCCCTCTTCCATCTTTTGGCACCATTAACCGTATTGCTCATGAACTTCCAAGAGTATACTTTAAATTAAACGTGCCCTTTCAAGGTGAACCTATACCTCAGCCCCTACGCTTCATAAACATAACCAAAACTTCAAGCACTTCACCCACTAGTTGTAGCAACCAATGAACCATAAGAATTAGTATCCGTATTTTTTGTGTTCAACATCTATGGACAAATATTCAACCTAAGTACTCCCATAACACAACAAACCCCTACATCACCACATCCTTATT
The DNA here is from genome assembly GCA_019973895.1 of Chrysanthemum seticuspe. Taxonomy (NCBI): domain Eukaryota; kingdom Viridiplantae; phylum Streptophyta; class Magnoliopsida; order Asterales; family Asteraceae; genus Chrysanthemum; species Chrysanthemum seticuspe. Next base: position 47,685,293 of record BPTQ01000004.1, on the reverse strand, counting down.
TAGACACTAGAAGACCTACCACCTAGATCAACCAATCCACCATCCTTACCATCATTTGAATTCGTTGAGTGTATTGCTCAAAAAGCCCTTGTGTCCAACACTTGTACCGAATCAAATGCACGTTTGAACAAACTCAAACATCATTTCCAACATATAAGGACTTAGATAATTCATTATGGCTAGAACCTCAACTATCAAATAAGCATGATGCTCTTGGTAATTGTTGTCAATTTCCACTAGGTATAAGTAGTACTACCTTCACAAGTTATCAAAGTATTAGTAATACTTTGTCGTTAAACTTCTGCATAAATTTCGTTAAACCTCAAATCAACATTTTAACAACATATGTTAAAATACAATCTCAAAGCCAACATCATACACTCCAAGCAACAATGACTCTTGAGGAGTATACATAAGAAACTCGAGTGAATTCCTCTTGTCATCATCTAGTGATTATAATCTTGAGACCAAGTTTATTTAGATGGGACTATCCGATTCAAACACTTTGGCTTCATATCTTCATTTAGGAAAACATGATGTTTTGAAGAACATTATGACTAAGATTCATGCGTTAAGCTTTCACTTTGTTAAAAGGATATTGTATATCCTATGCATCACTCTTGCGACATAAATAGTTGTGTTACAAGAGATTTCATTACACCTCATTGGCTAAATGATCTTGAAACAAACATCTACAAGTTCTGTGAATTAGCATATCCAATTCATCTTGTCATACTTGTTTTCATAAGCATGATAACTTTATCCCATGGGATAATCTCATTTGTTGAAAGATACTATTTGTATCTATTTCCTTTCAAGCGTACATCATAACCTAACCTTGCTCAAACCAAGTGCACATCCAAGGTTAAAACTACACATCTTTAGAGCGTACACAAGATCTATTGAAGTTGGTAACCTCACTTAGATTCTTGTTAAATGATATTCCAAAGAGCTTTCTTGAGAACGTTCTTAGTTTAACATATTCCATTCTCTAGTCTTAGATGATCAATTCACATTTAAAGTACAAGATGTCATCCATTAGATCATACAATTAGCTGTGTAATTTGAACAACTTTAGATTCTAAACACATTGTTTATCAAACACACAATTGTTAAAATTCATGTGTATAACATGACGTCTTCATCACCTTAGTTATATTGCATATTAGTTAAGTCACATTAAGCCAAGTATTGGTAAACTATCATCTTTTATGCACTTTAATATGCAAAAGTAGGAGTTCCCATCTTTCTAACATGAGAATAACTACTTGAGAACCTATTGCACTAGAAACTCAATTTGACCTTACGGTTGAATTGCTTCCTGGAGAGAAGTTGGGTATGTGGAATCACCCATAAAAACGGTCGTGTTTAGCCTTAATTGAGCACCGCTAGTAATAGTCTCATATTCATTCTCCAACTTGAAAAATCTGTTTTCCTATACTTGCCTAAAGTAAGTGTTAAAACATTGATAGTTTGCCTCGCCTTAGGAATACTAATCAAACAAGTAGTATATATGGCTTTTCTTTTAAAACCACTTGCATTGCACTTACATGTGTTGATTACATGTTCTTGTTTGATACGATAAGTTGATTTGACATTATCTTAGTGTTTGATAACTAGTCAAATGTGTAAACCTTAGTACGGTTTTATCTTTATAATGCTTGTATTATTGTTTCATGCTACTAAACGTTTAAACCTAAACTTTATTTGCATGATACTTACTTTTGAATTATTTTTAGCATGATTCACATGTTAATTATGAACTCATAATATGCCATTTTGATACGTGATAATTTTGATATGATATATTTGTGTTTGAAAGCTATTAGCTGGCATTCATTGCATCTATGTGTAGTACGATCCAAATGATACATGCTCCAAATTGTTATGTCTTAAACATAGCTTGCATGAATCTTTCATTTTGTTTCTTTTGCTTTTTGTCACACTATTTGTTTGCTATGTGTGCACATATAATCTGTCAAAGTGCTTTTGGTATGACAAACTTTTAGAAGCTTTTTATCTTACAAATTAATCACATAGATTATTGTATATCCAAGTATGCTTAAGTGGCTAAGTCTAACGACAAAACAATCTCATAATGAAATGTCTTGAATAAAATCGTATTCTTGCATAATATGATTGTTTTGATGCTATCTTGTGCGGTGATTTCTTGTCTACTAAGTGCAATGTGTTGTTTTTGCTTATATAATATGTTATCACTTGATTTCTATCATGTTAACATCTTTTGTCACTAACAAATTTGTTTTGTAGGTTGATAACAAATTATTTGTTATCTCACTTGGTTCTAACTTTTATATGCTCATTTTGTATAATCCCGTTTATTGCTACGTAGATTAGTACTATGCTTTATGGGACCCCTACACTTGCATATAGTTTAAAAGTATATAGAATTAAGTTCTAGAGGGTTGGCTTTGCATTTTTGTCTTTCAACCGACATCTTTCCAAATCTCATTTTTGCTTCCGCTTTCCAAAAATCACCTCCATCATTATTTAGTTATAACAATACTCTAATCCTCTTCACTTCCTATTAGGAAACCACATGCCTCATCATACGATCATCTCGTATTAATCGAGAAGAGGTACGTGACTTTAAGGATGAAGTTCATTGTATGCTAACCATCATCCAGAAAAACATCACTAAGCTCATCTCTTTCGTTAACCCGAATAACCTCCTAAACACTTTGTTGTCATTCCTTATTTACATTACACATTATGTTGGATGTCCACCAATTAAGGGGGAGAGAAATCCATTCACATAATTGTCTTTTGTCAAATTTTATGTCTCTTAGACTCTAAAATACCAACACATAGGCAAACACCACTTAGCTAAAACCGGTTCACGAAACCACAACTAGTTCAACCTTTTTAACCTTATATCACAAGTTTGAACCAATACCTCATCAAGTGAAAAACACATCATATATTTTACAAACTTCTTCATCTCCACAATCAACGAATCTAGGATTTTCCTTAAAACTAGCACCTTACAACTTCACTATCTAGAACACCATCATAGGATCTTATCCTTTTCTCGCTTGACATATATCATGCATGTCATTGTTAGTGCAAACGATATATTAATCAAAACAGCCATTTCCAACACGTTGATCCATCCAACTCTCACTTATATGATGTCATTCTCATCCTCATATAGGTACTCATTATTATTATTATTAGTATTTTCCATATTGTCTTCACTTCTTTTCAAAGTGATAATCATCCATGTCGGTCAAAACCATACTAATACTACCTTTCCCATTGTCACCTAGAATAGGTCATTTTTATAATTCGTGTCAATCAATGAACGAATTTATCTTCATGTTATCACTTTTATATATTCTTAGATAGAACACATTATTGATTACCCTTGGGTTGAAGCATATGAGAACTTGCTCAAAACAATAGGTTGTTAGCATCAATAAATCATTCAAATCATAACCCTTATGCATCATTGAAATGCAATGTCCATTCATTTTTTTTTCTTAGCTTTGGTCACTTGACATGACGAAAGGATTGCATGAATCCATATTTTTATATTTGCTATACATACGAGTTTCTAACTCCTTAATAGCTTCCTACCTAATCACCACCACCTTCCATCACCACTTTCACTAATCATCACCACCATGGATTAGCGAAACCTTACTTTTGTAAATCTCGAGTCATCTACCATCACCACATGATTCCTACAAGTAAACCGACACCAACACTAGCACCACTAGTGTCACACCCGGTGGGAGACTTCATATCTTCTTTCTAGGAACTATTATGTAGGTTTTTATCATATTATATTCTCACTTTTCTTATGATTGTAATTAGGAGACTACACTTCATGAGATCTTTGATTATATCATTTATCACATATATACATCTTATTTTTCTTTGTGAAAAAAAGATGAAATATATTGCACTAATGTTTTTCATTGTAGGTTCATCATCATATACACTCGATTGTATATAATTTACTCATCTAAGGATGAAGTTTGCATCAATTATTTTTCTTATTTTAGGTGCTTCTTGACACCTTAGAACAAGGAGGAATGTCCTTTAAGCACTCATATTGCATCGTCTATACACTTGGTTGTATATGACATATTTGTCTAAAGACTAAAGCTTCTATTATACTAATATTTATTTTGAAGGTTCATCTTGACGCCCTAGAGCAAGGGGAGCTTCCGTCAAGAATTTACTGAATGCATCTTATATACACTTTGTTGTATATCACTTACTCGTCTAATGACGAATATAGTTTTGCACTAATATTTATTTTGTAGGTTTTTAATTATACCCTGACGCCTCAAACAAGGGGGAGCAACCGTCAAGGGGGAGCATGCACGCATTTAGCATCATTCTCACTTTTCAACACGCATTTGTGCTTCGATAAAAAGTGGAGAAAATAGGCTAACATTGCTATGCATTTTCCTTTTTCATATATTTCTCATAATTTTTGTTGCATAAAACTAACCTTGATGTAGGTTAAGCCTCTTTATTTGATCCATGGATCCGCTACCAAACAAGGGACGGATTGTAGTGGACGATTTAACTTCACTAGGGATGATGCAAGCTCGCCTTTTTGGGGAGAAATTAAGTTAAACTCCAAGGACACGCCCTTTTTGTTTCGACAAAAGGGGGAGAAGAGTGTAAACGGAGAAGGTAATGTAAAGGTAGTAAGGATACAAGTAACTTTTTACATTTTACTTTCTATTACGTTTACATATATTTGTCATCATCAAAAAGGGGGAGATTGTTAGTGCAAATATTACGATATTTAATCTATACAGTCTCGTTTGTTTTGATTGATGACAAACATGTAACTTGTAATACATAACGTAAAATGTACAAGTTACTTGTAATCACACGTTGTCTCAACATACATTCAACACCTCTCGATGTCTCAAGTCCTCGTATGTTACAACACAGGTTCGTACATGTTTGTTATGTGGCATTATGATCAAACCCATTAACAAATCATTTAGAATGTTTAAAATACGTTTAGAGTCACTAAGTATTTTAATAGGTTAACCATTCTATTTCGAACCTCATTTTACATTTTGCATTCACAAGTATTTCATACAAATACTAAAGTTTACTTACACTTGACAAAATATATTTTATTTTGACAAGCACTCTTTTACAAAAGGTAACTAGACATTTTATTAACTAGTTACATAATACATTTTACAAGTTTACCTTGATAAACTTTTTAATCTAAAAATGGAAATACATGTTACATCATGTCATGCATCATCTTTGAAATCCTTGGAAGATCACTTGAATATTTTGGTTAGATTGACACACAATATATCAAATGTGATCTAGTAAGATTTGGTAATATCTTGGAAAGATTTGAAGAAAGATTTTTTAGCTTTTCTGTCAGGCACCCACGGAACCCTTTTCTATAAAGGGCGGAACCCTTTAAAGGGCTCCTTGGTCCGTGGACGCTCTTGTCCACTTTTGGCTATAAATAGAAGCCCATTGTTTTCCCATTTCTTCACCACTTCAAAGCACATCTTCTCCACCTTCTTGCATACATTTAGATCAATCATTAACAATGTAGTAACACACATTAAACACCCTAATGATCATGATCATAATGCTTCTAACATTCATCTTTGTTGTAAGCATACTCTTTGATCAACCAAGGAAATCTTGGAGATCTAGCCATCCCCACTCACCACAAGTTGAAGATCTATCACAAGAAGTTTAGGGAACTTGTGATCTTCATCATGAAGGCTTCCTATCAATGGAAGTTCATTTAGAAGTAGTTATTCATATCCATTAGACATTTGTGTCATGGATCATTAGTGTAAACATCATTGCATCATAACAACACTTTCACCAAACTAGATTAGATGGTTTATGTGTTTGTGCCATAAAACACAAGGTTTATTATGTTGGGCCATAAAACATATTGGGAGTGGTTGTACCCTTGTAAAAGAACTCGACATCTAGCTTAGTGTCGGAAATATTGTATAGGCGACGTTAGGTTGGTTCTACCTCGAACTAGAACCCGGTATTTAGCTTTGTACCGGAAAAAGTGTAAGCGACGATTGTAAGGTTTTCTCCGCCGAGAAGGGAGCTTGTTGATTTAGTGAAGTAACTCTCGAGTTGGGTACTCGGGGAGTGGAGTAGGGCGGAAAGGAGATCCGTGACCGAACCACTATAAATCCTCGTGTTCGGTTTGCACTTTCCTTTCTTTATCTCTTTACTTTTACACTTACACTATACTATTGTTTGTGATGTGGTTTGATGTTCATGATTGTGTGACAACTTGGATTACCATGCTTTATATTAATCACAAACAATAATTGGTACTTTCATATTATAACAAGCTTAATAAGCAATTTGATACTAAAGATCTAAAGTTTTTAAACGGTAACGTATTCACCCCCCCTCTACGTTTCCACAAATATGTTTAACAGCAGTCTAGTGAATTTCACCCGGATTCTGTTGATACCGACTGGTCAAGTTTTGAGCAAACGCCACATCAGGCCTTGTGCATCGTACCGCATACATGATAGATCCTACAGCCGAAGCATAAGGAACTTTCTTCATACGCGCCACCTCTGCAGGTGTTGAAGCACAGCCTTGGCTGCTCAAACCATGATTTACTTGCATTGGCAAAAATCCCTTCTTGGAATTTTGCATATTGAATCTCTTCAATATTTTGTCAATGTAAGCACTTTGGCTTAAACCAATTAGCCGCCTTGATCTATCCCTGTAGATCTTGATTCCGAGTATATATGCTGCTTCCCTAAGTCTTTCATCGAAAAACATTTACCAAGATAGGCTTTCACCTCATTCAGACTTGGTATATGATTTCCCATGATTAATATGTCATCGACATATAGAATAAGGAAAGTAACACGACTCCCACTAGCTTTGTGATATACACACGGCTCATCAAGATTCTGAGTAAATCCAAAACTTTTGATTTCTCCGTCGAATCTTTTATTCCATTGCCTTGATGCTTGCTTCAGTCCATAAATGGACCTCTTAAGCTTGCATACACGGTTAGGAAATAATGGATTCACAAACCCCTCCGGCTGTGCCATATAGATGTCTTCATCTAGACGGCCATTCAAAAAAGCGGTTTTGACATCCATTTGCCAAATCTCATAGTCATAGTGTGCAGCTATAGCCATGAGAATCCTAATAGCTCTTATGTCCGCTACAGGAGAGAATGTCTCCTCGTAGTCAATGCCATAGGTTTGAGTAAAATCTTTAGCCACCAGACGAGCCTTGTAGGTGTGTACATTGCCATCCATGTCAGTTTTCTTCTTGAAGATCCACTTACTTCCAACGAATTTAGCATTGGGAGGAAGGTCAACTTCAATCCAGACATCATTATCTTTCATGGATTGCATTTCCCCATTCATAGCAATCTGCCATTTATCCTTTTCAGGATCAGCCATGGCAGCCTTATAGTTGGCAGGTTCATTAAGATCCCCAACCATATTTTCCTCCACCTCTACATTAAGACATAGATGGTCAGGTGCACGTATAATCCTTTCAGACCTACGAATGGGAACTACTTCAGGAGGAGCACCTAAGCTTTTAAGTTCTTCTTGAAGTTGGCTAGTATTTTCAGAAGGTGTTGTATCTTCTTGATCATATTCCAGATCATATACTCTCCCACTGAGTTCTTGAGATATGAGATTCCTTTCACGGAAATCTCCATACCTAGCCACTATGACTTTGTTCTCAGCTGGGTAGTAAAAGTAGTAACCCATAGTTTCCTTAGGGTATCCTACAAAGATACACTTAACAGATCTGGCTTGGAGCTTATCAGGTGTGTCACGTTTAACAAACGCCTCACATCCCCAGACCTTTAAGTAAGAAAAGTTGGGAGCTTTTCCTGTCCATATTTCATATGGAGTTTTAACAACCTTCTTTGTTGGAACCATATTCAAAATGCGAATAGCAGTTTCAAGGGCATAATCCCAAAAAGTAAAAAGAAGAGTCGTAAGTTCAAACATTGATCGTACCATGTCAAGTAAGGTACGATTTCTCCTTTCAGATACACCATTTTGTTGTGGAGTTTAAGGAGATGTGAGCTGCTGGATAATTCCACACCCAGCTAAGTAATTTTTGAACTCTTGACTCATATACTCACCACCTCTATCGGATCGAAGAGCTTTAATCTTCTTACCGAGTTGTAATTCTACTTCACTTTTGAAAACCTTAAATGTTTCAAAGACTTCATGTTTATGTTTAAGTAAATAAACATAACCATAACGACTGAAATCATCCGTAAAGGTTAAGAAGTAGACAACACCACGTTTTGACACATGTCTAAGTGGACCACACACATCAGTGTGTATTAATCCAAGTAGATCAGAAGCCCTTTCCACTTGTGGTGAAAAAGGTTTCCTTGTCATCTTCCCAGCTATGCAAGACTCGCATTTGTCAAATGATTCATCATTGACCGTTTGTAAAAGCCCATCGTGTTGCAGCTTTTCCATGCGTTTCTTGCCAATATGGGCAAGGCGACAATGCCAAAGATAAGAAGAGTCACAGTTCGACTTGCTCTTCTTATTGCTAATGCTATACAACAAATTATTTTCATTGGACATACAACCATCCATATCAATTTCAAACACACCAAGCATAGGAATTGCATTAAAGTAAAAAATATTATTTAAAGAAACTGAAATTCCATAACTGGTAAAAGTGTGCACAAAACCAATATCTTTTAACAAAGAAACTGAAATAACACCCCTAACAATGGAGGGTGCATAATGACAATTATTTAGTTCCAAAATTAAGCCCGAAGGCAACACTAAATCAAAAGTCCCTATGGCTTCGATAGCTGCACGCTTTCCATTTCCAACGTACAAGTATCTCTCTCCACAGGTCAGCTTCTTTGCCCCTCTAAGTCCCTGCGATGTATTATAGATGTGAGTACCACATCCTGTATCATATATCCAGGAATTTTGCTTATGAGGAAAAGAAAATACTTCAAACATAAAAATACCTGATGAGCTAGGCACCATCTTATTTTTATTCTGAAGGCACTCATTCAGATAAACTGGTCAGTTCCGCTTCCAGTGACCCGGTGAGTTGCAGTGGTGGCAAGATAAATCCTTCTTAGGATTCTCCTTTTTCTTTCCAGGGTTCTTCTTAGGAGCTGGTGGGATGACAACTTGTTTCCCCTTTCCTTTTCCTTTCCCTTTCTTATCTGCTTGCGGCTTAGGCTTATTCACCCTACCACCCTGTATTGCGAGCACAACAGGTGTAGGAGCCTTCTTTGGCAATCTCTTCTAGAAGTCTACAAGCATTGCATGTAACTCATTCACTGTCTTCCCCGTGCAATGCATGTTAAAATTTCGGACAAAATCACCAAATCGATCATGATTAAGGGAGTGATTGATGAGGCCGACACATACATCATTCGAGTAACCACAGCCGAGCTTCTCCAATTGGTCCAAGTGATGTTTCATCTCGAGGACGTGGTCGGAGATAGATTTGCCAACCTCCTGCTTGCAGCTGTGAACCTTTTCAATTAGTTCATACAGTTCAGCTGCTGGTGGCTTCTCAAACATACGTTTGAGTTCATCTAGCATGCTCATAGGCGGATAGTGCTCAAATTGTTTTTGCAATTGAGCAGACATCCCCGAAAGCATTAGACACGCCACATCATTGTGCTTCTCATATTCAACACGATATGCCTCTTGTTCAAGAGCAGTTGCCGTGTTGGGAGGAGCATCAGGCAGAGGTGTAGTCAAAATTTCAACCCTTTTGGCAACACGAAGGATGATCCTAAGTGAACGATGCCAATCATTGAAATTAGGGCCAGTCAGCTTGTCCCTTCCAATCATATCTTTGAAAGCGGCACTCATTAAGCTCATAGTGTTTTCAGGTTGATGAGCCATCTACAGAAAAAGTTCAAAAAACCATAATTAGTATTTTGATAATTTTCCTTTTCAATAAACAATTAAATACCTAAGGTTCATATTCATATAACCAATTAATTATTATTGAAACTAGGATCCAAATTGTCATAATTTCATCACGTTAGTTGATCTGCTAGTAATGAACCTTATACAAAGTGGTAGAGCTTTTGCTCAATTGCCAATATCAATTGCAATTCCTAGATTTATGGGATTTACATATAACCAATTTCAATCGCCATGTAAACATGTTTTATCCCATCTTATGCCTTGAGTTACCAGTTCTCACCGCCTAACTCAATTAAGTTGTCCAACTTAAGAAACTGCAAGATCGTCCATGCCCGTTCTCACGACACGTGGACATTTTACCCTTTGATTACAATCTAAGTCACGTTCTCATGCAAATAGAAAGTAATCTTAGGTGTTTCCGTTTCGTTGGATGGCATATAACTTAAATTAAAAGGGTAATAATTTTTGATGTTAAATCAAATATGTACAAAGATGTCATGCATTCATCTTTGTAACATAGGTTTTATTAAAACATTTATATCTTGTTTTAATGTATAATTTTTTCATCATCAAACTTTAATTGAGGTATTGGTTTCACCAATCAAGGAATTTAGTGTTAATTATCATCCATTATACCGTACTTTTGCATAAGTGTAAACACTTAGTGTTTCAGATAATTACCACCGAAGTGGCGCATGGAATTAAAACTAATTCGCCCTTAAGATGAGCTTGCACATTTTATGGCTTACTAAGTAGCTCCATTCGAACTTACAGAGGGCAGAGGACCAGGTACGCGCTAAAGCACAACCTTAGACATCCTTTCAGTGTGACTGTGCGCACTTCTTTATTAACCCCTTTATAGTTCATTCTCATGGGTGAGCCGTTCAGTCATTTGTACCAAAGTCACCAATCAATTAAACGATTATGATTACTATTCTTAAAAATACATGTTTCACAATTGTTTAGGTTAGTTTATTTTTCTTGTAAAAATACCCTTGTTACACATAACAAACAAGCAAGTATTTGTAAAAATAAACAAATAAACAATGAATGCATAACAAATAAAAGTCATGCATATCAAATAGCCACATGCAAACGTTTTTGATAAATCCTATTAATAATCAATTATAGATCTGTCAATATGTACATGGTTAATTAAGACTTTCACCCGTTTGACATAATGTACAAGGTGAGCCACATGCATCGATTCATCGATTGCGTAAGTCAAAATTAAATACATACCACATAGCACATAATTGATTAAATTAATAATGATTGAGGTCTTCCCCAATTTTAGATCTATCATAATTTAGTGTATATCACTTAAACAAGAAAGACATACAATAAAAGTAGATCCATGATAAAACATGCAGATAATTATCATGGACATAAAATTACACTTAACAATTAATGCAATTAAAACAGAGTTACGCATATACACGTAAAGTTGCATGCATCTTAGGGTTTCTAATCCGATTAAAACTTTAGTTTACAAAACCCTAATTAGGGCACCAAAATAAACGCCCCCCCCACCAAAAAAAATTAGGGTTTAGGTTTTGCAAACCCTAGATCTACGCATACAAATAATAACACAACATGTTTATTTTATTTATGTGTTTCAGTAATTAATTACTTGTTATACAAGGCTCGTGATGCCACTGTTGAGTTTATGATATATGACATAAAATAAAACATATAGACATCAAGAGTACACAGCGGAAGACTTAAAGATCATAACAAATAAATTAATTAACTGAAAGTATGCGTAACGTACCTCTTGCGAATGTCAGATCCTTTTAGCAAAACAAAGAAGTGGTTTGAAGAGTTGTCCCTTACCGTTCTACAACTCAAACCAATATGGTGTAAGAATAGTGTCTTACTACCACGTTCTTGTACACACGAATTAACCAACGAATCAAGCGATTGCTAGATCTAACACAAGTCCTCGTTTTAAGGAAAAACGAAACCAAACTCCCTAACAATGAGGTGTTTGGCCGAAATAGGGACAAGAGAGAGGAGAGGAGAGATCTAGGTTAATTCAATGCACAAGTGATTAAAAACCCTAGAACCTAACCTTGTTTATATAGTAGATGAAAAAATTTGGGAACAAGTTAGGGCTTGGGTTGAAAACCCATTCCCTTGGCCGGCCATAGGACAAGCCCAAGAGAAACCCATAACTTTTCCAAGTCTTTCCATTACTAGTCTCTTCTCTTTTCATTTAACGGTCGTTAGTCATTTTTCCGTTAAATACTTAACGATCGTTAACCGGACTTAATGTGCAATAATTAATCGTAAACATAAACATTAATTATTAACTTTAATTCTCATTCGCTAATGTGTGCAATCCCGTGGTCACGAGTTCGAATCCGGACATTTACGTGTTTGTAAATATATACATTTCCAACAAAATGATGGTGTACGAACAGTAGTATTAGACTTGTTTAACGCATGTTATCAAGTAAGTTGATTATCCAAAAGTTTATGTTAATATGTAGAACAGGAACATTTTTGTAGTTTAATCAAGAATTTACCTCAAAGATGAAAACCAAAATCTAGCATATGGAACAAAACTCTTAAACACAATATGGATTGATCGAAACTTGAACTCAAACAGAGCCATCCATAGAATCTGCAATATCCTTAATGTTTCTTCCTGATTTTGATCTAGACTTGATGCCGTCTTTTGGTTTGCAAAGGTTTAGGGTTGTGTTGTGATAGTGAGCAACGTGAACCTATTTAGGGTATTAAGCATCAAAATTTGACTAAGCCCATTTTAGGATTGAGAAAATTCTCTAAATCCTCAAGTCGCTCAAATTGTTTATCTTTTCTAGACAGACAAAAGAAAAAAAAATGATTTCTCAAAATAGATAAAGGCGACTTGGGTGACTAGTCGCTCAAATAAAATGTTGCTCAAAGTACAATCAGAAGACACTTGTCAACATTTTATTTGAGCGACTTGAACTACTTGAAAAAATACCTTACGAAAAAGGTTGCCCAAAATACAATAAGGAGAAACTTGTCAACATTTTATTTGAGCGAATAGTCGCTCAAATCGCCTAGTCTATTTTGAGAAGTCATGTTTTTTTTTGTCTTAGAAAAGATGAACAATTTGACTATTTAGAGAATTTGCTCCTTCATTATTTCTATATTCCAAGCTGAACGTCCAATTTGGTTGCAATATTTTCATATTTATATTTATCTTAGTTTATAAACTAGGCATTTATGCTTATGTTTTATAGTTAAAAATAAATCAGTAGATGTCATATCATATTCTTTTATCAATGTAGTTTAATCTAACTAATTAACAAAGTTTAATAAAATACCGGTTATTACAATTAGAGTGTAAAACCACATTGTAATTTCACTACAAGAAAAAGTGCCTATAGTAACCAAAATTTAGTGCCAACTTTTTTTTGGTAACTATTTAAGCAAAATAGTGACCATATAGTACATGGACACTAATATTTGGGCATCTATAAATAATTAGTCACCAAGCTCAAAAGTGGTCACTAATTTCGTTAAAGTGACGAAAATTAGTGGTCACTGAATTTTTAAAAAGTTCTTGGCGAAAAATGTTTGTTTAAGCTTGTATGCGGCTTATTAGCTTATTCTTATTTCGGCTTATATTTCATAAGTTATAATTTTTCAGCTTTTTTTGAAACTTATAGGTTTTATATAAATTTATTATAATACAATAAACTTATATAAACCAATAAGTCTCAAACTATGTCAAAATTAGAGCTTATAAAATATAAAGAGTCAAATAAACTCGTAAGTCCATATATAAGCTTAAATAAACACCCTTTATATAAAAAGTGTTATTTTTATATAAATCAAACACAAGTTTTCCCCAATTTCTTTTTTACTATAACCAGTTATCAACACCAAGTTTTCCCCAATTTCTTTTTTGCTAAAAAAAAAAATTATCCAAAACAGCCTTTTGACCCGACCCAACCCGATTCTTATTTTTATCACACTCTTTCATTTATCACAACATATCACAAATCTTTCACCACTCTCTCACCAATCGAACCAAAACACACACTCTTTCACCAATCGAACCATGGATTTTTGGCAAAACACGTTTAATTGACACCTTTTTATACCTCATCTCAATTCAATTTAATTAACGATTTAACGTTTTGTGCCCTAATAACGATTTGTGAAGTGGTGATTGAGGTGTGCTTTTAGATTGAGGCGTGTACCTGAGTTAGATTGAGGCGTGTACCTGAGTTTGATTGAGGTGTGCGTGTTGTTGTTGCTGAGGTAGCTTATTCTCCATGTTAGATTGAGGCGTGTTTGAACGATTCGTGAAGTGGTGTTTAGTTGAGGCGTTCAATTGTTGCTGTTGCTGAGGTAGCTTATTCTCCATGTTTAATTTGTTAATTTGATAATTCGATTACAGTTTGTTAATTTGATAGCTTATGTTATGTGGCTTAGCGTAAGTGACATGTATATCAGTGTGACGTGTGTTTATATCAGGTTCTTTTTCGATTACTTATTTGTATTTTGTATAGTTATGTGGCTCGATCTTCTCATATGTGACATGTATATCAGTGTTTATTGAGCTTAAGTATTCATAGTATGTGATTAATTTGTTGAAGAAAAGGATTGATGAGCCATTTAAAGGATTTGTTGAAGTAAGAGATTGTGTTTGTTTCTATGTGCACTTTTAGAATCGATTTTTGTTTAGGGCAACTTATTTAAATTAATTAAGAGTACATAGATAATGTTTATGAACTATTTTGATATGGTTACATAACTAGTCGTATTTGTATATAATACTAATGGCTTAGCATAACTAGAAAATTTTGAAAATACGAACATGTATGTAATTTAGCACCATTTGTTTTCAGGTAATTTGTATTCTGTTCTACTAATGGACAAGTCTTGGATGAACATAGTTCATAGGTTGAGCGACCCTAGATATGAATTGGGTGTAATGAAATTTCTTGATTTTGCATATCGTAACAAAGACAGGCGTTTAGAAATTCCGTGTCCGTGTAAAATGTGCCACAATTTTCGTCCTAAAAAAAAGGACACTGTATATTCGCATTTGATGCAAAAGGGAATTTCTCTTGATTATGTAAGGTGAAAAGAACATGGTGAGGTTTCTGATGGTGAAGATGATGTAGATGATGGTGAAAATGATACATTAATAGATGAGAGTGATGATGATATGAGCGATAATGACCTTGGTGATATGTTAGATGATATAGGGCAAAGTGCATGGGGCGATAATTGGAAAACTAGTGGTGAATCTGAACTTAGGCTTGACAAAGATTTAGAAGCTCTTCATAGATTGTTGGATGATTCACACCGAGCACTTTATTTAGGATGTCCAACTTACTCGAAATTTTCTTTTGTTGTTACTATTTTACATTTGAAAACAACGAGTGGATGGTCCAACAAATCCTTTGATCTATTGCTTGGTGTATTTAGGAAAGCTTTGCCAACTCCATCTTTAGTTCCAAGGAACTTTTATGAAGCAAAAAAGTATATACATGATTTAGGGTTCGGGGGACAAAAGATTCATGCTTGTGTCAATGGTTGTGTCCTTTATCGAAAGAAGTATGCTTTTCTTACCCAGTGTCCAAATGAGGAGTGTAATGAGCCTAGATTTGAAAAGGATTCGAAGGTACCTAAAAAGGCACTCCGATACTTTCCTCTAAAGCCTAGGCTTCAAAGGTTGTTCATAAACGAGTCAACTGCTTTAGATATGAGGTGGCATAAAGAGAAGCGGGTTAATGATGAACATATAGTTAGACATCCCGCGGATAGTGAGGCTTGGAAACACCTTGATAGGAAATATCCCCTATTTGCCAGTGACCCACGAAGTGTACGTTTAGGGTTGGCGACCGATGGATTTACTCCGTTTGGTAACTTGAGTAGTCCTCGGAGCATATGGCATGTATTTATTGTCCCATACAATCTACCCCCGTGGAAATGTATGAAAGACCCGTACATGTTTATGTCATTATTGATTCCAGGTCCAAAATCTCCTAGCATCAATATTGATGTATATTTACAACCTCTTGTCGAAGAACTTAATGAGTTATGGAAAGGTGTTGGTGCTTATGATGCACATAAAAAAGAACGCTTTACACTTCGTGCAGCTCTTTTGTGGACCATAAATGATTTTCCAGCCTATAGTATGCTTTCTGGTTGGAGTGTCAAGGGTTACGATGCATGTCCAACATGTATGTCAATGGTGTAAAACCTACAAGGAGCAACATACTTTCTGGTGGAAAGCCTTGTAAGGTTCCTTATAGACGAATTATGCAGTAATTACGATTCTTGTATTTAGTTTTGAATAAAGAAATATAGATTTTGTGGATGTAATGAATTTCGGATTTCTGTTTTGAATGAATTCCTTTTCATTTCGAATTTTATAATTGTATTGTGATTACAAGTAGATTTTTTTTTGCCATATTTTACAAATTGGTGACCACTATATTTTTGTGATTAATTTTGCTTTAGTGGTCACTATTTTGGTCACTAATTGGGTCAAATAGTGACCACTTATCACTTTAATGACCATAATAAGTGACCAAATAGGCCGTCACAAATTTAATGGCCACTTTTTAGTCGTCACAATTTAGTGACCATATTCAAATGTCATCACTATTACTTTTAGTGACAGACTTTTAGTGACCACGAGTGACCACTTTGATATGGTCACTAAATCAGCTTAGTGACCAAATATCTACTATTAGTGACCATAATCGTGTTGTCACTGAAGGACCTTTTTTCTTGTAGTGTTTGCTTCTCGAACAGATTGGCTTTCTGTCAAACTGTTTTGTCTCATCATGGGTTTTTGTTTCAACATTCCTTTATTTGCTTCTCGAACAGATTGGGTTTTTGTTTAACATCCATCATCATATATCATCGTATATTGGGCTGAGCATCGGTCTAAAACCGACCCGACCCCAACCGATAAAACCAAAAACCGAAATTCATGAAAACCTAAACTGAAACCGAACCGACGGGCTGTCGGGTCGGTTCGGTTTTGTGTCGGGCCGTCGGTTCGGTTCGGTTTAGGTGTATTTAGGTATGTTTTTGTCGGTTTTGGGCCGAACCGAACCAAAACCGTAAACATGAAACCAAAACCGAAAACATGAAACCGAAACCGACCGACGGGCTGTCGGGTCGGCTCGGTTTTTGTCGGTCCGATCGGCTTTGTCGGTCCGGTCCGGTTTGTTTATAAATGATGTTTATATATTTTTAAACGACACATGAGACTGTTATATGAACACGTGATACTATTATATATGTTGGATTTGATGATGGATTTGAGCCCAATGTCATGAATAGGGGTGAGGATTATAGACTGTGTACTGGATCGAACCGAATTGAACCGGATCGACCGGATCAGAGTGAATATATTTCGGTTCGGTCTTCTGTTCATCATTTTTGCTCGTTTTGTTCTTCGGTCTGGTCTGATCTTGTGCAAAACCGACTATTATGCCTTGTTGGACCGGACCGACTGACATACCGGACCGACCCGGACCTAGATCGAACATTTCGGTCCGGACTTTAGGACAAAATCGGTTTTTTGTCCGGTCCGGTCTTAGTCTGTTCGGTCCGGGTTTTAGACCGTGCTCAGCCCTACTCACGATGGATCTTCTTTCTTTAATACTTTCTCTGTCATTAAATAAGTGTCAGGTTTTAACTTGTGGAAATCAGTCTTTTTTTACTTTGACCTTAACTATTATACTTTGTGTTATATAATACTTGAAAATATACGAATTAGTTGAGTTTTAACTGTATTTTTATTTGTATAATTTTTTCATCAAGTATTATATAATAAAAATAAAATTATTTGAGGTCAAAGTTGAAAAACGACTTGAAAAAGTCAAAACTGAACACTTATTTAGAGAAGAGAGAGTGCTATTATATATGTTGGGTTCGATCCTTATAAATTCATTGTTGAAAAAAATAATTCACCGGAAAATATGGTGTAAGCCTGAAAAAAGTCTTCGGAATCTGGGTTTGATGACGAAGAAGATGAAGATGAAGGGTAAGTAAGGTGAAAAAGACTACCTATATGTGGATTAATTTAAATGAATATTACAAGCCATGGGACATTTGTGACTCAGTTACCCACTTTAGTACTCTCAAAATAGTACATTACATCTTCTATACCTTTGCCCTTATTTATTCCTCAAACTAAGGTTGTAAAAATCACGAATCGGTAGTTGGACGGTCTACTCCCCTCTAGCTTGTAATCGGTTTGGCGGGATTAATCGGATTGACATCTCCGACAAGTTTTTAGTATTTTCGGCAAGTTTTATGTATTTCCGGTAAATTTTTTCTTAAAAAAAATCTTGTAATAGATATAAACAACGACTATAAATTATTAAAATAATTTTACGATGAAATTGAGTATTTCCGTCAAGATTTGAAGATTTCCGGCAAGTTTGATCACCATTGACCGTCATTGACTGCCGTTGATCACAGTTGACAGATTTACAAAAAATCAAAAAAGTTGGAAGCCTTGTAATGCCTAGAAGGTGATTTATCGGCCTTGTAAGCCTTGTTTTGCAACACTGACTCAAACTATAATAACCGGTGAACTATAAATGCTTATTTCCTTTGTTTGTTGATTCTTACAAGATCTCATTGTTTATGTCAAATTTAAATTGTTAAACCATACAATGAAAACTCATTTTGTTATTTTACATTTTAACACAATAGATTATCTGATTTGCCAAATACTCAAAAACTAATTATGTGATTATTACGATATCAAACAACATATCAAATCCAAACAATATGTTTTAAAATCACATTTTGTAACATTTGATTATTTAATTATTTATTTTCAAAATGCATAATCTATTTTCAATAAACAATCACAAACACCCTCATTTTTTCTTAGACTCTCAAACTTATATGTACTCAATCCTATATTAAAACACATATCAAAACGTTATATTTTCTTTTCAACTAAAAGGGCATCCATATAACACATCATACTTCCGTTATAGAAAGAAACCTATGTATTAAAATTGGTTGATGTCAAAATGTTAATAGTTGATAAATTCTCGGCTAGCGGTGCAACTTGTTACTCGTTTGCCTTACACCTCTATGTAAATCGAAAAAATATATAATAATTATTTTTATCAGACTCTCTATAAAAGATAAATTTGGCCTAAAATCTAGAAAAAAAATATAAGGTAGCTAATCTTCTATTAGTTGTCAAAGTATATGTACTTGTAATCCATTTGTCAACTTGTAAACACATTAATGAGTTTTAGTAATGTTAGAACATTTTAGGTGTTCGACACGATTGTATTTGGATTAATACCCATACTGTCTCCAAGATTGACTAGTCGTCTGAGGTTTTCCAAACCATGGTAGCACTCTAGAATTTCCTTCATAACAGTAGTTTTATGATTCACCATGGCATTATTGAAAACGTCACTGAACCTTGCATCTAAAGTTGGATATTTAAATACATGAGTTCCATGAACCTTAAAGCGTAACACCTCCTTCGAGAACTAAATCTTTTAGTTTATAGGTATACTTATAGCGAAAAATACAGCAGTAGCAAAGAAGAAAAATAGCATCAAAATCATCCAAAAGTAGTCTGTTTACGACTCAACATTATTTGATTGTCTAGCTAGATACTAAATGGTAAAAAAAACTTACCAACTTTGCATTAAAATATCGTCTTGATACAATTCCATGAGCGGACCTAAGGACACCGGATCTTCGTTTTGCACAAAGTATCTATCTACTGGAGCTAATCCATGCACCTGATTCGAGCTCAATATATTATTCGTCCTGTCGAGTGCAAGTGACAATGGACTAGCTTGCGAGCAATCTAAGCATCAGGTCAAGCAGGTTTGGTGCATCTTGATTTGGGATAGACAAACGGGACACGATCTCATAAGCCGAGAGCCGGACATCTGTTCCAACCTCGGCTAAGGTGTCTAGGACCTTGAGCTTGATTGAATTGACCAACACCATGGTCAATGATACAGTTGCATTATGTGAAGTAAACCTTCACTTGAACCCATTTTCACACACTAACTATCCCCTTATATCATATTAAACCTCACTTTTATTTTCTATATCATATTGTTTGTATTCAGTACTTCGGTTGTATGACATGTCTTTTTCCTTTAAAGTTAGCAACTGTACTTATTTCTTTCTGTTTTAAGGAACATGGAAATATAATAGATTTGCTCCACACTTTCATCAACATAAACTTGAGAACATAATATACATTCGGGCCATATAAACTAGCAAAATCATACTGGTCTAAATCAGCTTGGAGTTTACGAGCTTTTATTTGCTAGTTAGTCGGGTTTTATGGTAATTGAGAGAGCCTAAATACATCCTATAGGTTATGCTTAATGATTTCATCCACATACAAACGAAGTTAACGTTATTATTCAAATGCAAAGCATGTTTTATTTGTAAATTTCGATGACCCAAAAGTTGCAAACAAAGCATGTTTTTCTAATCCCTCCGAATCCAGCATCTTTGGCCAATGCAAGAAACTCTTCATCCGTGCGTTCCTTTCCTCCAGGATTTTGTGTCATCATCATTGCATCCAAATGGGTGGTTGCTTTTACGGAGGAACTTGTGTCTGATAAAAAAGGAAGAACTGCCTCTACTACAATAACCTTTCCATCAATTGGCAGAGCGTCGTAGCAATTTTTCAACAACTTCACACACTGATCATCACTCCAATCATGTAGTATCCACTGTGCGAGATTTCGTATAAGCTAAATTAAAATTAAAACATAAAAAAGGTTGTGTCAAATTGATTACCTTCATAAAAATGGCATCACCATGTGGAACCTCTTGAAACATATCTCCTCCAATATGTTCTATACCTGCACTTGAATAAGCTAAAATGATAATTATTTATAACCTTTATAGGAGAAGTACATACATACATACCAGGATAAACCGGTGCATGTCGTATAACATGTGGCAAATCAAAGTTAATGCCCTTAACGGAGGGATGTTTCGACACAATCATATTCAGAGTGATTCCTAGACCACCCCCGACATCAACTAATTGTTTGAGGTTTTCAAAACCATGATAACACTCGAGAAGTTCCTTGATAACAATCGTGGTATGGTTCACCATGGCATTGTTGAAAACATTATTGAACCTTGCATCTACTGCCGGATATTCAAATGCGTGTATTCCATAAACCTTGTCAAATGGAATACCCCCCTCAAGTACTGAATCTTTTAGTTTAGACCTGGGTTCATAAACATAGGAAATAACATAAGTATACTATTCTATACATTCTAGATATTCGAGAATCGGGGTGTCTTAAGGATTGAGGTATATATTAAACCCAACGTCACACTCATTTGTACCTTTTAAGTTACGGATTCCTATCATTTTTTTCTTTTTATTTTCAGTTCATCCATACGCGTTGATTGTACGTTTACCAAAAAGTATTATATGATTGTCTTGATACCAAATGCTACCAAGAAACTTACCAGCTCTGCATGAAAATATCATCTTGATACAATTCCATGAACGCACCTAAGCACGCCCCATCTTCATTCGGTATAAAGTATTTAGCAACCGGAGCTAGTCCATACACTCGAATTGAGCCCAATTTATTATCCCGTTGAGTACAAGTGACAACGGAATAGCTTGCGAGCAATCTAAGCATTCGGTCAAGCATACCAGGCGCATCCTGATTTACGATTGATAAACGGGACGCGATTTCAAAAGCCGATAGTCGTGCATCTGGCCCCGCCTCGTCAATAGTTTTTAGGATCTCGAGCTTAATTGCATGGAGCAATACCATGGTCAGTGATGTGGAGGTAACTAGTTGCATTGCATATGTGAAGTGATCTTCACTTGAATCCATTTTATCACACAAGTTCTCCTGTCCTTTGGTTGTTATTTCTTTATCTCACGATATACCTCACATTTTATAAACATGCATGTTGGTTTGTGGGGTAGGTGATAACCAGGTTTCAAAACTTTTCTATTTACAATTATGAAACTTTGTGTGATCGTGAAAATTAAAATGAAACTAGAGTGACTTAATTCAACAAACCTCAAACTTAACAAATTTCTATAAACAACTACTTGTATGCTCATCCAACGCTATAAACTTCATACAATAACTTTTTTAATGTTGTATAATTGTTTAGTATTTGTAGTTTAACGAACTAAATATTTTCTCATACTTCATAAACATTAACTTGTATTTCTCCTTCTTCAAAAAACGTGATGCTCCAATAAGGGTTTATACGCATGAACTTCACATAAATTACATGTCATGTGGACATGCCTTACAAACCTTATTAGAAATGCTCTCATTGGTTTAGATTAACACATGACAAAATTAAAGGTTGCAATTATGAAAAGAAAATGGATACACCAATAATTCATATCTTAAATGGATTAATGACAATAATAGTTGCACCAATTGCAATTAGGCACGCAATTTACTCCAATGTTGACAAATTGATGCATCTTAAATAAACGTAATAGTCATTAGTAATTACGTTGACAACGGTGTCTCTTATAGAAAAATATAACTTTGTGGGTGGCATATGTGACATTTTAGTCTTCGTAGTAAATATTACTCGTAATACACTAAAAAACAGTTGCATCATTTTAAAACGTCTGTTCAAAAGAATAGTGCCTCATCGGGTTTATGCAAAGCGTCAGGGCCGTCTAGTGGTTTTTGAAGGCCCTGTGCCATAATTACAATGTACAATTTTAGAATTCGAAAATTTTATGCATACGCATTACTACGTATGAGTTTATCAACAGAGCAAAATACTAATTTGATCAAAAGTCTCCAAAAACATAAGAAAAACCAAGGCCATCAATCATTGTTTGTCACATTGATATTACATGAATACTTATGAAACGTTATTTAAAAAAGTATAAATAATTAAATATTATGTGATTTAGAAGACGCATTAGATCATTCGAAAAAATATACAATACCTTAAAGTTTGGGCTGAAACTGTAAAGTTTGTAAACATATTATACCGTTTTGCATTTAAATTAAAAGGTAAATGTAAATAATATAAACTATAAGGTATATATAAATAACTAAGTCATCTTCTTCCTAACCTTTTCATATCCACATATACCCATAACCCAATTCATACAAAGTTTTGCATATCACTTAAAAGTGATTGATTTCATCTTGTTTTTTTTATGTATCACAATATCTTATACGTTACCGAGCATATCTTTGTCTAATACCGGCTACTAATCGAATTAAAAGAGCACCAATTTCTAAAAAATATGGTGCCCCAGTCAGATCGGAGGCCCTGAGCGGTTGAACATCCCGCACATGCTCAAATCCGGGCCTGCAAAGTGTGCAATTACACAGCCTCAAATATGCACGGTCTCTAAAATTTTCTTTAAGATAAAAGCGAAAGATGCTATGCGTACTTACGTATTTGATCCATTATGAATAATCAACCTGGAAACGATTCATTATGAACTATCATTAATTACTCGTTGTCTCTGTGGTTGATTAAACGTTGCATCATACATCCTTTTGGCCAACGATCGTTTGTTTTTACTAAAATACTTTTGTTTTCTTGCACGTTTTGTCCCTGTGGTTGGTTAAACGTTGCAGCATCTATCCTAATGGCCAACGACCGTTTGTTTTTACTAAAATACTTTTGTTTTCTTGCACGTTTCGTCCTTGTGGTTGATAAACGTTACAACATCCATCCTTTTTGCCAACGACCGTTTGCTTTTACTAAAATACCTTTGTTTTATAAAAATGACTAAACCATCCTCACTTCTTCTTCTTCTTCTTCTTCTTCTTCTTCTTCTTCTTCTTATTATTATTATTATTATTATTATTATTATTATTATTATTATTATTATTATTATTATTATTATTATTATTATTATTATTATTATTATTATTATTATTATTATTATTATTTTATTTTATTTTATTTTTTTTTTATAAAAACATCACTTTCATTAGAAACAGAACCAGTGGATTACAAGAAATTAGTGGGGAGCCTCGAAACAATTTGGGCTCCCACACCTTTTGCAATAGCAAAACTAATCCTACTGAAGATATGAGCAGCCGCACGCGCTCCAATGTCTTGAGTTATAGAGAACTTCCGGATGCGCTTAAGTAAGGTCACCGCGTCAGCCTCAAGTTCTCCTAAGGAGGAAAATGAGAAAGGGGTGAACCCATATCCAATGTCTGTACATTTGGCTCCGTATTTGGTGCGTTTACGCTTTGCGGCGTCAATCACTGCACGACCTGGCACAAAATCCATCATACTAGTTAGTGTGAGGGGGGATGACCCGGTCAAATCGACACATACGTCCTGCCCTCCATCCCAAGAATAGAGCAAGATATCTGCTGGCCGTAAGACTTGCTCCCTATCCCCACCCAATCCGATGTCAACCTCTTTACGAGCTGAGACCCCAGATCGAGAACAGATATCAATCAAAGTGTCACGCACCATGTTGTGCCGATGTTTAATACCAATAGTGCCAGCACATGATACAGCATGGTCCCCGTAAATGTCCCCTGTGAAAACCTTGGAGCAAGCTGAACACGGCATCTGAACTGAGAAGAGGGGAACACCTAGCCGATAACATAATACACATCTGTACGTTATGGCATTCATAGTCTGTCCCAGCCCTGCTATCGGGACCACTCTGAGCCAGTCTGAAGTATGGTCTTCCATTTGCGATCTCCATAGGGCCATCTGTCTAGCAGATAAGCAGAAGGTGGATTCAGCCTCTTTGGTGACACGTGCGAAATATAAATCTGCCAATTTCTTCATGAGTTTGGGGGCAGCAATTTCACACGAGCTACCCAAAAGGTCGGTCTCCATTTTCTCGTTAAAAACATGCAGGGCATCATCAAAGGAAGATCCAGTAACACCAATATCAGACTGCCGGAGAAGTACAGTCTGTAGGCTGGCCGATTGGAGTCTAGAAGCAAGGAAGGCATAGTTCAAAACATCGCCAGCAGCGTAAACGCCAAGCCCCCCAAATTCAAAGGGAAGAGTGGCCAGTCTCCATTGCCAATTTCCAAACCCGGGCCCAGAGGCAGTGACAATTCGCTCCAAAGAAGAGCGAAGTGCTTCATCGAATGAAATCTGAGCACGTTCAAAGACACGGGGGGAACATGTGCGCATAGAGAAATACAGCTTGGAAATGCCAGCACATGCACGGAGAAGCAGCAACTCACATTGGGGATCATTAAGCTTAGCAACAGCGTCCATAAGTTCAATGGTTTTAGAAACTCGTTTCAAAACAAGCTTACTACTAAAATCAAGATCTACACCAACAGGCCCACCCAACAATTTTACGCCATGCAGGGGCCGGGCAATATTAGGAGGGAAAACACCTTCGAGTCTGCTTCTAGGGTCTTCCCTTGGCCAAAAAACCTCAGTTTTATCGACGTTGAGGTGCAAACCATAACGAGGTCCATCTATCATAATGAGCTCCAAGGCCTTCCCAACAAACAGAGTGTCTCCAATGATCGTACCATCATCTAGGTACCAAGCTTGAAAGGGGAGAGAAAAGGAGTCTTTGATCTTACGAGCCAAAGGATGTAGCACCAACGCAAAAAGGAGAGGTCCAAGAGGATCACCTTGTTGCACGCCTTGGTGTGACCATAAAGTGTGTTCCCCATAATATAGTCTGGCTGGGCTGGAGTAGCAGAATTCAACCCAGCGTGATATGGCAGGGCAATGAAGGCGAACCTCTTGTAACATAACCTCACGGTCCACCAGATTGAAGGTGTTTTTGAAATCCACCAACAACATCGAAAGACCCACATCACCTCCACGGTCTTCAACAAGCCGATTCACGGCATGGAGAATGGCCTCCCCTCCTCCAGAAACACCAACTCCGAACTGCAGATCGTTCAAGTATCCATCCAAAGAGTGTCCAATCATAGAAGCTCCCACCTTGGAGACTAAACGCCTCCAGACCGTCCCCACCGCAATGGGACGGATACCACCACCTGGCTTGATCAACGGCGTGAGAGGAGCACTGTCAATATACTCGCCCAAGGCCTTAGGACACTTACCATCAAGAAAAAGATTTACCACCTGGGTGATGGAATTGATTAACTCATCAGATATAGCCACAGCAGCGCCGCTAAAGCAATCCAAAAGGTGTTGGGCACGTAAACCATCTCGGCCACAAGATGTCCCACGAGGGAAGCTCTTAATCATATCAAGAACCACAGCAGGAGATGCAATGAGGTTATGATGATCAATAGGTATATCAGGCAGTGAAGGAGCAGACTTGAAGGGATGCTTAGCCTTTAGGTCCTCAAGGGTAGTATCATTGTAGGGGGCGACACCTGAAGAAGAAAGAACTCTGACAGCAGCAGTATAATGACCATCACAAATCTTCCTCCTACATTGCTTGACATTGCGCTCACCCAATTCCAGGTTGTCCTCCTCAATATTAGACCAAGTAGGGGAGGGTTCAGCTAAAACCTCTCTAACAAGCTGCAAACTACCACCAGGCGTACCCCAAGACCGAATAGCATTAGCGATATATTCTTCTTGACGTTGGCGCTTAGTAGCCGACCTGCACTCCATGTTACTCCTCGGGCAAAAGGTTTTAAGGAGACAAAGAGGCAAGGCTAACAAGCTAACCCAACAAGAAATGTCTTCAGGTGTGCAGATCACCTTATCAAGAGCTCCTTTCAAAACACGAGAGAATCCCAAACGGCACTTTGGAGGGATGGATTTGACAGTGTGCAACCCTTTAGCGAGCAAAGTGTCCAGTAAGTGTAAATCAAAATTAGAGTGCTCCTCCAAAACCAACTCTTCAACGCAAGCGAGCTGAACAGAAGAGGGAACTTGGGGCTTAGCGAGGTCAAATAACACAAATCTAACAACACCATCACCACAATCGGGGGGTGGCACAAAATCAGATCCATGCCGACATTTTGAACGAAGAGTATGCGTCTTAAAGCAAACCCCACACAACCAAAGACCCATACGTTTCAACGTAACCTCAGCAGCCTAAAAAACAACCAGATTAGTGGCCAAAGAAAGTTTGGTGGTGGCTAGCGCATCTTCATTGAAATGACGATCACGAAGATGAGAAATCAACGAGGTTTTGGTAAGCCCATTCCCACTACCGTCTTGACAACCACTCAAACCCGCAAAGGGACAATGAAACCGAATAATAGCCATAGATTATATATATATATATATATATATATATATATATATATATATATATATATATATATATATATATATATATATATATATATATATATATATATATATATATATATATATATTTATTTTTTTTTTCAAGAAAGAAAAAGAAAAAGAACAAAAAACCTAAGACTAAATAAAATAAATAAAAAAACCAAAAGCAAACATGTGAGTGGACTTACTAAACCAGCGAAGCGTGACTAAGACCAAAGAAATAATTAAAAAAAAATGGAACATGTGTGGGCCCCACCAGAACAAACAACAACAAAACCCAGCAGGAATGAACCGTAAAACCAACTCACTCAAAAGCAAAGTTGTTAAGACAATTCGCTACCGGAAAAGAGCTTGCCAACAAAAGGGTGCCTGCCAACAAAACCCAACTCGCTTCCAAATAGGGAGCTAACTCGCTACCAAAAAAAACACACTTCCAAATGAGGAGCCAACTCGCTACAAGGAAACTAAGAACACATAACCGATCACAGCAGCTCCAGCACCTAGTCTGCACATACCCGACTACCAAGATGATGGAGAGGGAAAAATCCACGGGACAAACAACATGGTTTATCCACGAGACAAATAACAGCTCCGGCACCCTGTCTATTCACAACCGATCACCGAGATGATGGAAAGGGAACTAAGGATATATCACAGGCGAAATTCCAACAGAGGGTTGGAACAACACGGCAGCGAGGACGAGATCGAGGGGATCACACAGGCAATCTCCTGAATCGCCCACACATGTTCTGTTATTATTATTATTATTATTATTATTATTATTATTATTATTATTATTATTATTATTATTATTATTATTATTATTATTATTATTATTATTATTATTATTATTACTAGTAGGGTACCCGCGCAATGCGGCGGCGGGTACCTTGTGACTAAATTTGTGACGAGCAAATATTTTTCATTTATACGTTTTTTTTTTCTAACTATAACATTAGTAAGCAACGTTTTTTCGTTGTTCAAAATGACTACATGATTTATATAATAAGCTTTAAGTTTGTGGAAAACGTATTATACATTTATAGTGAAAAAACATTGACTATGGCTTGTTATTTTCTATTAAAGAAATGTTTTTTATCCTACTTTTTTCAAGATTTTTTTAATTAGAAGTTCGAAACCTACAAAAAAAATATGTGAAACAGAAAAATCGAGTAGACATGCTCAATCTGAAACCACAAAAAATGATCATTAATAAACCGAAACCAAGTTTATAGTTTCTAACATTCAGACACCCTAATAGAAACCCTAACCTAAATCAACAACCACGAACCCAAGGGATACAAAGAGTTAAGAAAAGTTTGTAATCGTAGTTACTAATTGCGATGATACTTATTGTAATATTTTATTAAATAATTTAAGAGATAGAAACAATTAACATTAATTCATTGACATTTTTCTTCTACCCTTTTAAGGAAATGAGTACAATTTTAATATTAGCTTAACATTATTGTACAAATAGCATGTATAATTGTAGGTCTCAAGATAGCCAAGTACATGTGCCTAGTGGCAGTCGTTTATTGTGTTTATAATTTTCTGCTTGCGATGATATTTGTTAGGGGCTGCTTTATCTTGAATCCTAGTCTAAAATTTGCGTGTGCAAGTTTTTTTTCCTCTTATTTATTATTTTAGAGGGAATATTGATCGAGATAAATAAATCGAAACATGATATATAAAATATCTTTGTGTGTAGTTAGGTACGAATGGCCTAGCGGCAACTGGTGTCTAGTTTTTAAAAAGATTTGGAAATAATTTTCTTTGAACAAATTGTATTTGTAAACATTAAGGACTTTGATAACGCTACACGCGTCGTTCGGGGTCAAAGGAACTTCCTTTTCTTCGAGCAAGTTTTATAACACCCTAGGCAGTGAACCTAATCGTTGTAGTGTAGTATTGGGGTAAGCCACGGGTATTGATATCGTTCTCTAGGGGAATAGGAATGCTAGTGAGAAGTTACAACGCTAAGGTTGGGGTTGAGGAAGATTATTTTTTATCTTTTTATGTTTTTTAGGAATTAGAAAGGTACGAATCTCGGGGTTTGGATTTGGGGGTTGGTATTTCTACCGATTACTCTACTTATCTAATTATCTAAACTAAGGTGAGGATAGTCTATGTCTATTGTTGTGTGCTCGTATGATAGTTAAAGATGTGTTTACCTAGATGCTACTACTCCCTAGTTATCTCCTATTGATGGTTGAATCGTCACGTCCTTATTCTTAACGCGTTGTGTTTTCTAAGGTTGTAAGGTGTGCATTCCCTAACTCTTTGAAGTCACCTTTAAGTGTAGTAAACGAAATCCACTAAGTCATTCATAAACTATCAAAGATTTATCAAGTATTAAACACAACGATAGCCTAGTCGCACTCCTAAGCCAATTACAATTAATATAAGAGACAACCTAACAATAATTAACAACTAGGTTTCATAAATCTAAGCAAGCACACAAGTAATTTAGCCGGACATGGTAAACATGCAAGCATACACACAATCAATCAAACATAGGATAGACATAATGATAAATTGAATATATGGATTAAGATATAATCAACAAACCATTACAAGATGTTTTTGGAGTGATTGAAACCTTCAAAGTTGCTGGAAAAACACCTATCTAAGCCCTGGAATCGGAGTTAGGGTTTAGAGCCTACAAAAAGTGAAGTTATAATATTCTATTTATAGGCAGATTTTCTGTCGGCAAAGGGTGACGGCGTCACACTTATAGAATGACAGCGTCACAAAGACGTTTTCTCCAAATTGTAGATTTTCTCGTTCCGGTCGCGTGGGCTTTTGAATCACCTAAATCCGAGTTCGTATGCAAAAGTTATGGCCAAAACAGTATCAGCTACTTCGCGCGCATGTTGCAGGTTGTGACGGCGTCACCTTATGGTTCTGACGCCGTCAGCTTCATCTTCTGACGCCGTCTGGATCAAATCTAGGGCGTCTGAGTTGTGACGCCCTACTCTTTTAAAACCTGAAGCCGTCACGTGTAAATGAGCAATTTGGCTTCTGTGCCGTCACAAAATGCTCCGACGGCGTCGCAGTTAAGCAGTGACGCCGTCACCTTGTATTTCAGCAGCTTGAGTGTCTTGATTCTTGACTTTGGCAATTTTCTTCGTATATCCGTGCCTTTTCGTCCAAATAAGTGCCATTCAGCAATTTGCCTTCAAGAGACCTAAAAAGTGAAAAGGAACGATATTAAGTAATAACGGATACAAAAGTGATCAAATAAGGGCTTAAACGACCCCTCAAAAAGGTACATTTTAAAACCTTATCAAATATCCCTACACTTGGTATTTGCTTGTCCTCAAGTAAATGTGCTTTTAGCCAATTAATTTATAAGTTAGGGGTCATGAAGTATTGGTTTAAAACAGTCCACAACACATACAAGCCCCGCAAAAGTCATAACAAGCACGGAAATTACATACTAGCACCTCACATGGGGTGTTTGGATACTCACATCTCTCTCGGGTGTATATGAAATATAACAAGTTGGAAATGGAAGATAAACACTCATTAACCGGTCCTAGTACATAGATTACCATAGGCTTGAGAATAGATCAAACCTCCATCGCTTTGGCGTAAGCACCTAGGAAAGACTATCAAAGAGGTCTTTAAAGGGTTGTAATGTTAGGCTTACGGTAGGGAAACAAAGGGTTTGGTGGGATAGGCTATTTAGTGGTGGCAAGTAAAAAATCTCTATGTTACAAGCATACGAAGAATGGCGTTGCTAAGCCAAGACTCGACACTCTAAACTCTAGATAACTGAAACAAACAAGCATAAATTTAAAGGATAGATGTAGGATGGTAGCCCGTATGTTTTTTTTTTTTTTTTTTTTTTTTTTTTTTTTTTTCTTTTTTTTTTTTTTTTTTGAACACTCTATTTTTTTTCTTTTCTCTTTTTCTATTTTTTTTCGATTTTTTTTTCATACACTTTTACTCTACCATCCTCTACGGTAACATTAAAATGATAGGGATTTATAGGCACATCCCTACACTTGAGTTTTTATTACTCTAACACTAATTTGACCTGAATTGAAAAGATCAAAACACTTGGGGTACGTTATTACGCAAATAAGGGAATCTAACGTTCCCTTCCAGTCATTTCATAAACTTTAACTTTTTCCCATGAGTCCCAATCGTCCCAAAACTGTGTACAAAGGATATGACTCGACTTAGCAACTCATGCAAGCAACTAGAAAAATAAACTAAGGGTTTTTAGGGTGATAACAATAATGCACTAAAAGTGAGTGCATACAAGGTAGGCTAAGGCGATTTGGGTGTACATTTGGGGGTGGGGTGTAAACAATGCTCTTCATTGATATTCTGGAAAACCGAAACATCACGAGAACCGCGAAAAGGATAGGATCTGAGGGGTTAACTAGGGGTATCGTGTACTAAAGATGAGTACAACGCAAAGGTGTGGGGGAATTACTCAACCGATGTAGAAGAAGTAATTATATTACGGGTATCAAACAAGGGTTATCCTAATGCCTCTTATCATTTAGTTATTCCTAACTACACAAGTGTAGTCTTACTAGCGATCTCGGGATGCATCACAAAACAAGTTCTAGAATCTATTATACTACCGGTTCACACACTAAGCATTAAAGATGAATGCTTTAATTCCTACTAATCTAAGGCCGATCATCACATTTTTGGTGGAATTTAAGTGGTAAAGGGTTTTTGTGCTAGTCATATAACTTCCTATCCATGAGACGCTTTTGTTAAGACTAATGGCCCACTCCTACATGTCATGAAAATTTTTAAATTTGGTGCCAAATTTACCCTAACCGACATTTTCTCATGGTTTATTACACAAATGCAATTGGACAAAGCAAATAAATAAGGATAAGCATAGTTTCAAAGTTCCCGTTTTATTTTCCCTCCCTACACTTAAACTGAAAATTGTCCCCAATGTTCCCCGAAAGTGTCAAAGTTATGATAATGGAAGGTAATTAAAAATGAAAGAAACTAGTACTCCCCTGATCAGCTCGGTAGGATCCGTGTGAAGTAGTGGTTAAATCTTTCTTCAAGAAGAATGTTTGCGTGAAAAGCTCCTTCCAATCTTATGTATCTTCTTCTTGATAAATAAAACCTGCACACTTGAAGAAAACATACAACCTAAAGCATCAAACCGAACAAAGAAAAATCACAACAAAATGTAGTTCCAGACTTAAATAAGATATAATGCTTGTGGAATGGATGTTTGCAGATTTTCTGGAAAATTTAGACCTGGAAAATTCCAAAAATTTATAAGTAGCACAAAAAACGAGAGAAAGTAAGATAAGTTGTTTCTGCTCCTCCTGACGCCGTCAGGTTGCGATCCTGACGCCGTTAGGTTATCCTGACAGAAACTGGTCTGCGATTTTCTGGATAAATTCTGGAAAATTTTATATCTTTAGAATCTGGAAAAATTCCTGCAAAACATCCATTATGACTGGATACAAGCATTTGACTCTAACAAACACACATATATATCTTTTTCAAGAATTATAATTCTCATGTTCACGTTCTTTTTAAAACGTGTGTAATCCTCCCTACACTTATCCCTTTTGTAAAATACCTTTATATGTAATTAAGATGAGGTTAAAGACAAAATAAAGCATTTTCAAAAATTCAAACATGAGAATAAACAATAAATGAAAAGATATATGACACACAAACAAGCAAACAATTAAGCATGGGTTGCCTCCCACGAAGCGCTTTTCTTTATTTATGAGTCTTGTAGCTAGACTCGAAGTCGTGCCCCTACGTGACTTCATTGCCGTCCTTCTTTTCTTCCACTAAGCCTTCATCATAAGGTTGTAGACGTTGTATGCTCACCGTGAATTCTCTTCCAACATCGTCTATTATGATAACGGTTTTATTTTTTAGATTAGTTTCTTTCACCGTATAAGGTCCAAACCATCTTGGCTTATTCCTTCCCCATAATGCTTTTATTCTTGATTTATATAAAACCATCTTGGCTTATTATGATAACGGTTTTATTTTTTAGATTAGTTTCTTTCACCGTATAAGGTCCAAACCATCTTTTGAGTTTATGGTATTGTGGTATAGTTATTTCCTAACTTTTTATCATGTTTTCACAATGTCGCATTTAACCCTTGAACCATGAATTCTCTAAGCCCCTTTTCCCATTCAACCATTTTCTTCTTAACGGCATTATTGGACACCTGCGAATTCTTATCTTTTACCTTATCCATAATCTTCAAAGGATATCTCGGAACAATAGGTATCCTAACTTTTCCTTTTCCACTTTTGAGTATCATAATCCCTTCACCGCATTTGATGGTTGCCTTGGCGTTGGTCAGGAAAGGTGTTCCCAGGATTAATGGCAGGTTTTTATCTTCCTCAATGTCTACAATTACGAAGTCCACCGGATAGACAAGATTGACAACCTCAATTAAGACATCCTCTGCTATTCCTATGGGATAAACATATGAATGATTTGCTAGGAAAGTCTAAGATTGGTCTTGGTCGGTTCCTCCTTAGTCAATTTATTATAGACTGACAACGGCATTATGTTTACATCGGATCCCTGGTCGGCCAAGGCATTTAGGTTCTCTAAGTCACCTATGCTACATGGAATTACAAAGTTCCCAGAGATCTCTTGCTTCTTAGTTACTGGCTTTCTCAGAATCGACTCGTACATAGGTCCAATAGGCATGGTGTCATACTCTTCCTCTCCTATTTCACCTAAGAGGGCTTTCCTAAGAACATCATTCCACCTAAAGTTTTTCACTTGGTTAATGATTGTTTTCTTATTGATCTCATGCTTAAGGTAACGCTTGATGAATTTGGGTTCATCATCAGTCCGAGCTTCATTCTTATCCTTACTATCCTTGCTGCTCTCAGGCTCCTTCTTCTCAACTGCCCCATCCTCATCGAAAGCAATGGAAATGGCGTTAACAGACAAAGTGGGGGTGGCGTGCTCATCGTTCCTCACTAGCACCTTCTCGAGAATCTTCGTCTTAGTGTACTCTTTCACTAAGTCCATCATCTCCGCCATTTTTTCTTGTATTTCATCCCTTTGTCCATTGAAGGCTTTTAAGAGGGTGTCGAGCTTGGTTGTCATCTCACTTTGTCGTTGCTTGAAATCCGCTTCAAGTTGTGTCAATCGAGCTTCTTGAGATGACATGAATTTGGACACCATTCCCTCAAGACTAGTGGAAGTTCCGATGTTTGGAGGCTTGTTGTAGGATTTTCCTAAGTTATTAGGCTCGAGCTTAGGAGTCTCGTAGGAGCTCATTAGGAATTTGACTTGATCTTCAAGTTCGAGCATCCTACGATTGGAAGGTTGTGAGTCAACGGGAGGCAAAGAGACTGCCTTATCAGTTTTGGACAACTAACGTGGGTCATTCCAACATTCTTTTTCATAGGGCAAGGTCCTCTATTATACCCCACGATTCTTCCACGGTGAGTTTACTAAGTTTTCCACCGGCCGCTTGGTCAATGGATCGCTTAGTGGGGAAATTGACATGATCGTAGAAGATTTGGACTTGAAGCCAAAGATCAATGCCGTGATGAGGGACTCTATGGAGTAAGTCCTTGAATCGAGTCCATGCTTCGTAGAGAGATTCACCTTGACGTTGTTGGAACATCAAGATATCATTCCTAAGCTTAGTGGTTCTCCACGGTGGGAAAAATTGAGCAAGGAAGTGAGAGGTGAGATCATCCCAACTTGAGATGGAGCCGGCGGGAAGTCGCTCAAGCCAACTACTAGCTTGGTCCCATAGAGAGAATTGGAAGAGACGCAGACGCGTGGTCTCCCGAGTAGTAGCATCGAGGTCGATGGAATCGACAATTTTAAGGAAATCCTTAAGATGCTGATTAGGATCTTCGGAACGAAGTCCATGGAATGCACATCCGTTTTGCACCAACCGGATGGTGTCGGATCGCAGGGCCGTAGTTTGGGCTTGATCGGGAAGCTCAATGGTGTTCCTATAGCCTAGGTGGCTTGGTCTCGAGTATTCACCAAGAGTACGGCCTCTTGGCGGGTCATTTGGTGGTAGGTTGATGAATGGTGGTGGGTTATCACCTTTCATGATGAAAAGTGATGGGGTTACGAACAAAGGTCACGAAGAAGGGGGATAGACTACGAGGAAGCTAAAAATTGAGAAAAATTTTACTTGATAGGAATCAAGCAAAGAAACCTAAACGAGGTGGACTACTAACTAGCTATTCTATTCCCCGGCAGCGGCGCCAAAAACTTGATAACGCTACACGCGTCGTTCGGGGTGAAAGGAACTTCCTTTTCTTCGAGCAAGTTTTATAACACCCTAGGCAGTGAACCTAATCGTTGTAGTGTAGTATTAGGGTAAGCCACGGGTATTGATATCGTTCTCTAGGGGAATAGGAATGCTAGTGAGAAGTTACTACGCTAAGGTTGGGGTTGAGGAAGATTATTTTTTATCTTTTTATGTTTTTTAGGAATTAGAAAGGTATGAATCTCGGGGTTTGGATTTGGGGGTTGGTATTTCTACCGATCACTCTACTTATCTAATTATCTAAACTAAGGTGAGGATAGTCTATGTCTATTGTTGTGTGCTCGTATTATAGTTAAAGATGTGTTTACCTAGATGCTACTACTCCCTAGTTATCTCCTATTGATGGTTGAATTGTCACGTCCTTATTCTTAACGCATTGTGTTTTCTAAGGTTGTAAGGTGTGCATTCCCTAACTTTTTGAAGTCACCTTTAAGTGTAGTAAACGAAATCCACTAAGTCATTCATAAACTATCAAAGATTTATCAAGTATTAAACACAACGATAGCCCAGTCGCACTCCTAAGCCACTTACAATTAAGATAAGAGACAACCTAACAATAATTAACAACTAGGTTTCATAAATCTAAGCAAGCACACAAGTAATTTAGCCGGACATGGTAAACATGCAAGCATACACACAATCAATCAAACATAGGATATACATAATGATAAATTGAATATATGGATTAAGATATAATCAACAAACCATTACAAGATATTTTTGGAGTGATTGAAACCTTCAAAGTTGCTGGAAAAACACCTATCTAAGCCCTGGAATCGGAGTTAGGGTTTAGAGCCTACAAAAAGTGAAGTTATAATGTTCTATTTATAGACAGATTTTCTGTCGGCAAAGGGTGATGGCGTCACACTTATAGAATGACGGTGTCACAAAGACTTTTTCTCCAAATTGTAGATTTTCTTGTTCCGGTCGCGTAGGCTTTTAAATCACTTAAATTCGAGTTCGTATGCAAAAGTTATGGCCAAAACAGTATCAGCTACTTTTCGCGCGCATGTTGCAGGTTGTGACGGCGTCACCTTATGGTTGTGACGCCGTCGGCTTCATCTTTTGACGCTGTCTGGATCAAATCTAGGGCGTCTGAGTTGTGACGCCCTACTCTTTTAAAACCTGAAGCCGTCACGTGTAAATGAGCAATTTGGCTTCTGTGCCGTCACAAAATGCTCCGACGGCGTCGCAGTTAAACAGTGACGCCGTCCCCTTGTATTTCAGCAGCTTGAGTGTCTTGATTCTTGACTTTGGACATTTTCTTCGTATATCCGTGCCTTTTCGTCCAAATAAGTGCCATTATAGCAATTTGCCTTCAAGAGACCTAAAAAGTGAAAAAGGAACGATATTAAGTAATAACGGATACAAAAGTGATCAAATAAGGGCTTAAACGACCCCTCAAAAAGGTACATTTTAAAACCTTATCAAATTTGGTAAGGTTTTAAAATGTACCTTTTTGAGGGGTCGTTTAAGCCCTTATTTGATCACTTTTGTATCCGTTATTACTTAATATCGTTCCTTTTCACTTTTTAGGTCTCTTGAAGGCAAATTGCTGTAATGACACTTATTTGGACGAAAAGGCGCGGATATACGAAGAAACTGGCCAAAGTCAAGAATCAAGACACTCAAGCTGCTAAAATACAAGGTGACGGCGTCACTGCTTAACTGCGACGCCGTCGGAGCATTTTGTGACGACACAGAAGCCAAATTTCTTATTTTCAAGTGACGGTGTCAGGCTTTAAAAGAGTAGGCCATCGCAACTCAGACGGCCTAGATTTGATCCAGACGGCATCAGAAGCTGAACAGGACGGCGTCACAAGCACAAGGTGACACCGTCGCAAGACTAACGTGGCCAAGACGAAACCCTAATGACGGCGACCCGACGGCGTCACTAATCATAAGGTGACGCCGTCGCATATGTAATCTTATATATAGAATCCGAATTTTTCAGTATTTGTGTGTAGTCTTTTGGAATAAAAACCTAAACCGAACCAAGGCTGTCTTGTACAGTATTTTAGGGTTCCAAACCCTATCTTACATCAAGATAAGTGTTTTACTTCATTAATTCAATTATGTCTTTGATTATTTGTGTGTATGCTTGCATGTTCTCCATGTCCGGCTAATTTACTTGTGTGTTTGCTTAGGGAATATGAAACTTAATTATTAAATATTGATTGGTTGTCTCTTATCTTAATTGATTAATGATCTAGTAATGCGATAGGTCATTCGTTGTGTAATTAATGCTTGATTAATCTTTGTGAACCTTAGGCTATAGCACTTAGAGCGGTTGTAGGCTAAACCATCCAAAGAGGGCCTTAGAGTTAGAGTTTATAATCCCTAGAGGGGTTTTGTAGACGAGACCCTTTGGTAAGTTCAAAGAGTTAGGGATAAACGCATACCCTATGACTTTAGACACACAACGCGATTAAGAATAAGGACGTGACAATTAAACCATCAATAGGAGATAATTAAGGAGTAATAAAACCTAAGTGAACACATCTTTAAACTATCATACGAGCACACAATAATTAGACATAGACTACATACACCTTAGATTAGATAATTAGATAAGTAGAGTAATCGGTAGAAATACCAACCCCCAAATCCAAACCCCGAGATTCGTACCTTTCCATTTCCTAAAAAACATAAAAAGATAAAATAATCTTTCTCAACCCCAACCTTAGCGTAGTAACTTCTCACTAGCATTCCTATTCCCCTAGAGAACGATATCAATACCCGTGGCTTACCCTAATACTACACTACAACGATTAGGTTCACTGCCTATGGTGTTATAAAACTTGCTCGAAGAAAAGGAAGTTCCTTTGACCCCGAACGACGCGTGTAGCGTTATCAAGTTTTTGGCGCCGTTGCCGGGGAATAGAATAGCTAGTTAGTAGTCCACATCGTTTAGGTTTCTTTGCTTGATTCCTATCAAGTAAATTTTTCTCATTTTTTAGCTTTCTCATAGTCTATCCCCCTTCTTCGTGACCTTTTTTCGTAATCCCATCACTTTTCATCATGGAAGGTGATAACCAACCACCATTCATTAACCTACCACCAAATGACCCGCCAAGAGCCCGTACTCTTGGTGAATACTCGAGACCAAGCCACCTAGGCTATAGGAACACCATTGAGCTTCCCGAACAAGCCCAAACTACGGCCCTGCGATTCGACACCATCCGGTTGGTGCAAAATGGATGTGCATTCCATGGACTTCGTTCCGAAGATCCTAATCAGCATCTGAGGGATTTCCTCAAAATTGTCGATTCCATTGACCTTGATGCTACTACTCGAGAGACCACGCGTCTGCGTCTCTTCCAATTCTCTCTACGGGACCAAGCTAGTAATTGGCTTGAGCGACTTCCCGCCGGCTCCATCTCAAGTTGGGATGATCTTACCTCTCGCTTCCTTGCTCAATTTTTCCCACCGGGGAGAACCACTAAGCTTAGGAATGACATCTTGATGTTCCAACAACGCCAAGGTGAATCTCTCTATGAAGCATGGACTCGATTCAAGGACTTACTTCATAAATTCCCTCATCACGGCATTGATCTTTGGCTCCAAGTCCAAATCTTTTATGATCATGTCAACTTCCCCACAAAGCGATCCATTGACCAAGCGGCCGGTGGAAAACTTAGTGATCTCACCGCGGAAGAATCATGGGGTATAATAGAGGACCTTGCTCTCTATGACAACGAAAGTTGGAATGACCCCCGTGAGTTGCCCAAAACCGTTAAGGCGATCTCCTTGCCTCCAATTGACTCACAATCTTCCGACCATAGGATGATCGAGCTTGAAGATCAAGTTAAATTCCTAATGAGCTCCTACGAAAATCCTAAGTCTTCACATCAAGTGAATAAAATCACTCTTCCTTGTGAGTTATGTAGTGGTCCCCATGACACTCGTGATTGCACAAGACTCCCCGAACAAGCTTTTGCGGACTACGTCTCCGTGCGTACCGACGGAGCGGGAGAGAAGTGGTACACTTTCAAGCCCGAACAAAACAACTTAGGAAACTCTTACAACCCCTCATGGAGAAATCACCCTAACCTTAAGTGGAACCAAAACTCAAGCACACCCCAAAGCTCATCTAGTCCACCTAATAGGTTCAATTCTCTTAACACCGGGAACCCCACTAATCTTGAGGCAATTGCATCTAGATTCATGTCATCTCAAGAAACTCGATTGACCAAGCTTGAAGCCGATTTTAACCGAAGACAAGGCGAGATGAAAAACAAGCTTGATGCCCTCTTTAAAGCCTTTAATGAATGGGAATTTGGAGCACTCCCAAGTGATACTATAAAGAACCCAAAAGTGAATTCGATTTCGTCGACTTTATGTTCTTGTTCACCATGGGAGAGTGCACATCCATGCCCCTCACACCCAACGGTTCAGTCGGTAAATGCTATCAACAAGGGTTCCAAGCAATCCAAAATGAGGTACCAAGGCCCTGCACCATTGGTAGAACCTACTCTTGAGAAACCCGTGAACCAAGAACCCAAACTTAATCTAGAGGAGGAGTACAAGGAACTCCATCAAGAAAAACCGGTTCTTGAAGTCTTAGCTCATGCACCTTATTATAATGCTTTAAAAGAAAAATATGAGTTAGAACTTAAACTTGGAGAACATAGGCCCGCTTTTGTGCGAAATAATCTACCTAAGAAGTTAGACGATCCCGGGCTATTTACTCTTCCGTGTAGGCTTGGAACTTCCAAACCTCTCGATGCTCTAGCCGACTTAGGATCATGCATCAATCTTGTTCCGTTGTCTCTCCATAGAAGCCTTAACTTAGGTAAGATAGAACCAACAGAAACCATCTTAGGTCTAGCGGATGGTAGTGTTGCATATCCAGTGGGGATAATTAAAGACATGGTAGTACACGTAGGAGAGTTGACTCTTTTGGCCGACTTTCATGTGCTAGACATGAATAAGGACCCGACATGCCCATTACTAGTAGGAAGAGGATTCTTAGCTACAACTAGTGCTATCATCGATTGTAAGATGTCCAAGATAGTGGTAGGGAAGGGGAGTGCTAGGTCAATCTACGATGTCAAAAAGCATACGTACTACAAAGAAGAGGAAACCCCACATGAGATTAGGTTGGATAGAGCACCTTCTAGATATGGACCTTGGATAGATAAGAACCTCATAGGTCCCCAACGACCTTTCTACTTAGATGAAGCCTTTGCTAGTAAAGCAACGTTCCATGAAAAAGAAATGGCTAGGGACATGGAAGTGAACCCGTTCGAGGACGCCTTAGTATTTAGGAAGATGACCGAGTTCCTAGGAAGTTTTCCTGTCAACCTTGTCATGAATAGGTGGAAAATTGAAAAGCCTAAACATAAGTGGGATTGGAATAGACCGCCTAGTGATGGTAATGGAGAGTGAGACATTAGGATAACAATCTATGATCCCGATGGAGAAAAGTTTGAAAAGGCATATCGAACCGAACGTACTACTAGGAACTTAAATGATAAGTTTGATCCTTATGACATTGTTAAGGATAGGCTTACTTATATCGG
The DNA here is from genome assembly GCA_019973895.1 of Chrysanthemum seticuspe. Classification (NCBI taxonomy): domain Eukaryota; kingdom Viridiplantae; phylum Streptophyta; class Magnoliopsida; order Asterales; family Asteraceae; genus Chrysanthemum; species Chrysanthemum seticuspe. The sequence goes on along the minus strand of BPTQ01000004.1, from coordinate 47,644,373 downwards.
TACGTAGGAGCACGACTACGAGTCTAGCTACAAGACTCTTAAATAAAGAAAAGCGCTTCGTGGGAGGCAACTCATGCTTAATTGTGTCATATATATTTTATTGATTACTTATTCTCATGTTTAAATTTGTAAAAATGCTTTATTTTGTTTTTAACCTCGTCTTAATTGCATATAAAGGTATTTTACATAAAGGATAAGTGTAGGGAGGATTACACACGTTTCAAAGAAACGTAAACATGAGAATAAAAATTAATTAAAAGATATATATGTGTGTTTGTTCGAGTCAAATGCTTGTATCGAGTCATAATGGATGTTTTGCAGAAATTTTTCCAGATTCTAAAGATGTAAATTTTCCAGAATTTTTTCTAGAAAATCGCAGACCAGTTTTTGTCAGGATAACCTGACGGCGTCGGGAAGGAGTAAAAACAACAGATTACTTTTTTCTCGTTTTCTGAGCTACTTATAAATTTTTGGAATTTTCCAGGTCTTAATTTTCCAGAAATTCTGTAAACATCCATTCCACAAGCATTATATCTGTTGGGATATGAAAGTGCTGAAGATTGACAGAGAGATAAAGTACTGTAAATTATAAAGTACTGGAAAAGTCAAAGAGTCAAAGTACTGCTTAATGATAAAGTCAAAGTACTGCATACGAAGTCAAAGTACTGCAAGATCAAAGAACTGTTTTATTGATTTATAGAAAGTTTTGTAATTCTAGAAAATTCTATGTTAGATTACTTGACGTACAAGAATACATATTGTAAACCAACTAGGATATCCTTGAGCCTATAAAAGGACTCCTAGATTGGCATAAGACGTACGTGATTTTATTAGAGTTTTAGAGAGAAGTTCGATATTATTTAGAGTTGTTAAAGATCTGCATAATAAGCAGAGTTAGAGTTATTAATAAAATCGTTTATAGTTAAAATTATTCTTCTTAGCTTTGTTAAGTAAATTCCTCATACTTAATAGAGTTTGCTCAGTGTTTCTCTGTTAATAACTTAGGATTTATCCGAGGTTATTAGACCTTAACAAGCTATTAAAGTTAGTTTGGTTAGAGTACATCGATCCAACAAGTGGTATCAGAGCTTGTGTGGAAACTTTGACTAAGAAGAAACCCTATAACCTACAACAGAACCTAAAGATGTCGACTGATTCTGTTCCACCACCTTCCATCACCTCAATAAGGATTCCTGTAATCAAGAAGGGCGAATATGACTTATGGTGTATGAAGATGAGGCAGTACATTGCCATTACAGACCATGCTCTATGGAATGTAATTGTCAATGGTAATGAAGTTGTTCCAGAACCTGTAGACATTCCTGGACAACCTAAAGCACCTAAGGCAGTCTTACCAGCAGCAACCTTAAGGAATCAAGAGAAGGCACTCAATATTCTCTTTTCTGCCATTCCAGATGGTCATCTTCTCAAGTTTCATGATGCTAAAGATGCTAAGCAGCTCTGGGCTGCTCTCAAGACCAGATTTGGAGGGAATGAAGCTTCTAAGAAGATGCACAGAAATCTGCTGAAGCAACAGTTTGAAACTTTCACTGTAGGTGAAAGAGAGAGTCTTGATGCAGCATATGATAGGTTTCAAAATCTCCTCAATACGTTGGAGTTATACCAGGCAGAAGTTTCAGTTGAAGATGCTAATCTGAAGTTTCTAAGAAGTTTGCCATCCACATGGCATGTGATTGCTACTATGATCAGAGGACAACCAGACTTGGATGTTATGGACTTTGATGATCTCTACAATCATCTGAAGGTATATGAACATGAGATGAATGGTCAACCAAGTTCTAAGTCTCAAAGTATTGCTTTTCTATCATCTGAAAAGAGGGGCAGTATTTCCACTAAAAGTACTGCTTCTCCAACTCAAAGTACTGTGCCTCAAAGTACTGTGTTGTATACTGCTCCCACCTTTGCTCAGCAAACCCCACCACCTACTACTATGCATTCAGATGAAGTTGTGTGTTCTTTCTTTGCACAACAAGCTTCTTTACCTATCGTTTATGAAGAAGATCTCTCCCAGATTGATGAGGATGCATTAGAAGAGATTGATATCAGGTGGCAAGTTGCTTTGATCACTGCAAGGATCAAGAAATATATGAAGAAAACAGGAAAGAGCATTGACTTCAAACCTAAACAGGGAATCAGTTTTGACAAATCCAAAATTGAATGCTTCAATTGTCAAAAGACTGGACACTTTGCAAGGGAGTGTAGGTTTGCTAAGTATCAAGCAAACAGGATGACTGAGAAACCAAAGCTGGAGCTAAAAGAAATCCCCATTACTAAAACAAAGGCTTTGGTTGCTCAATAAAATTTGTCAGAAGTTGACTGGAGTGAAGAGTTTGATGATGAACCAGTGACTTATTGTATGGTAGCAGTGGAAGAAGCAGTTAAAGATTCGGTAGAAGAATTGGACTGGAGCACTGTTTTAGATAAGGAAGTTGATCATGCTGTTTTGGAATCTGGAGATGGGTATGGAGGATTTGACTGGAGCTTGGAGTGTGAAGATGATCCTGTTCTACTTGCAATGGTAGCTACTTCACCAAGTTCAACCCCTATCTCTGAGGTATGCTCAAATTGTCATGATTTCTATAAAAAAAACTGCTAAATAATTATGTGTTTGAAAGAGATAATTGTGTTAAGGCTAGGTCTGAGGTAGCAGGTTATCAAATAACCTTAGAGTCAATGGAAGCCAAAATTATAACACATGAAAATAATGAAATGGCTTGGGCTGAAAAATATGAACAACAGGATTACCAGTTAAAACTTAGTGAATGGAAACTAAACTGTAAAATTGCTGAAATTGAGAAACTCACTAAGGAGAGAGATGATTTGTTAGCAAAGTTTGATGCCTGGAAAGAATCTGGTCTGTCACATGTTACTTATGTTCAAAAATAGAGAAGAGCATACATTAGAACTGGCTTAGGTTTTGGTATGGACTTTGATAACATAGAAGAAAACACATCTAGTGATAAGGATGAAGGTGATTTTGAGGATGTAACCACTAGTGATGATGAACTCATTAATTATGTAGACACATATAGTAATGAGGGTTCAATTAGTGAATCACCTCCTGAGTATAAGAAAGACAGAGGTTATCATGCTGTTCCACATCCAGTTGGTAGTCATCAACCCATAAGACCTGATGTTTCACGTTTTGGTGTAGACAGTCTAGAGTTTAGGAAGAAGCTTATTGGTCAATCTAGGACTGAAACCCCAAAAGAAACTGTTGAAACAAATTTTCAAAGTCAAGCAGTACCTTCTACTCAAAGTACTGCTCCACAAGCAGTATCTTCAAGAAAACCTTTTCAAAACAGTACTGCTAAACCTTTTTGGGATAATTTTGGTCAAAACAGATTTAATCATTCACCTAGAAGGCACAATAGTTTTGGTCATAGACATAGAAGAAGTCATATTGGGAGTATGGGTGAAAAACTGTGTTTTGTGTGTTTTAGTCCTAATCACTTAATCAAGGATTGTGAACATCATTCAGAATACCTTAGGAAATTTTCAAAGAATAGGTCTGCCAACCAGAAACCTAGAGAGACCAAACCAGTTTGGAATAATTCTAATAGGGTCAATCACAACAATTTCTCACCAGATCATAGGTACCCCCACCAGAGAAGACCTTTTTCTAAAACACCAGTACCTTCACCAGCAGTACCTTCTCAAAGTACTGCTCAGACAAACCAAGGTACTGCGAATACCACTTAGCACAGAAATCCTAGGAGATCTCATTACTATCAACCTAGAAGGTACTACAATTCACATAGGGGATCAAGATCACAGGAACCAAATGTTAGAACTGAATGGGTTAAGAGAGAAAGTACTGCTGAGGGACAAACTGTAATTTCAACAAAAAGTGAATCAGATGTTTTCATAATACAAGAAAAAGAGAATGATTTTGCAAAAGAGAGTTCTGTTGAAAATCCAGAAAGTTTTGAAAATCCACATGCCAAAAATCAAAAGATAATCCTGGATCATGTTTTGAAATACAGTGGAAATTACATACTCAAAGAATTTGAGTTTGTAACTCCACAAGGGGAACATAAGTTAGTAATGGCTTGGGTTCCTAAAAGAGACTAACTCTCTAAATCTTTGTGCTGGGCAACCCAGAAGAGGAGCTTAAAGATCATTTGATTGTAGATAGTGGTTGCTCTGGAAGTATGACAGGAGACAAGGATATTCTGTCTGATTTTAGATCTATTAGTGGAGGAAGAGTTGCATTTGGGAATGATCTCAATGGAGGAAGGATTACTAGGAAAGGAACTATCAAAGCAGGGCGTATAGATTTTGAGAATGTTAGATATGTGAAGGAGCTCAAGTTTAACTTATTGTCAGTTTCTCAAATCTGTGACAAAAAGCATCCTGTGTTATTCACTGACACATAATGTCTCATCCTTTCTTCTGAATTCGAGCCTGTTGATGATAACTTGGTAGTACTCAGAGTACCAAGAACCAATGATGTGTATAGTCTGGACATGAAGAGTCTTAACTCTTATGGAAGAGCCACCTGTTTAGTGGCAAAAGCAACAACTGAAGAAGCACGTCAGTGGCATAGAAGATTGGGCCATGTAAATTTCAAGAATATCAACAAACTGGTCAAAGGAAATTTAGTTAGAGGTTTACCTTCAAAGACTTACAAGAATGAACACTCCTTTTTGGCGTGTAAGAAGGGTAAACGACACAAAGCTTCATGCAAGAAGCTTGAGGAGAGGACAATTAGAGAACATTTGGAGCTGTTACATATGGATTTGTTTGGTCCTGTTTCTGTGGCAAGTTTAAACAAGAAAAAGTACTGCTTAGTTGATACAGATGATTGCAGTAGATTCAGTTGGGTATTTTTCTTGGGATTTAAAGATGATACTTTTGATGCTATTCAGACATTAATAATAGCACTGGAAAACCAATTGAGACTCAAGGTCAGAGGTATTAGATGTGATAATGGGACTGAATTCAAGAACAAGCTTATGGATGAATTTTGTGCTAACAAAGGAATCAAGCGGGAGTTCAGTATTGCAAGAACACCACAGCAGAATGGTGTTGCAGAAAGAAAGAATAGGACTTTGATTGAAGCAGCCAGAACTATGCTTGCAGATTCACAATTACCTATTCAATTCTGGGCTGAAGTTGTAAGTAATGCTTGCTATGTACTTAACAGAGTATCAGTCACCAAACCACAGATGAAGACACCCTATGAGTTGCTGATGGGTAGCAATCCCAACATTCATTTTATGAAGCCTTTTGGATGTCCTCTTACTATTTTAAACACAATTGATAATTTGGGAAAGTTTGATGGCAAGTCTGAAGAAGGATATTTATTGGGTTATTGTACCAACAGTAAGGGATTTAGAGTGCACAACAGAGTCACTAAGAAGATTCAAGATTGTCTTCATGTTGAGTTTTTAGAAGATCAAGACAATCAGAAGGGTAAAGGTCCTGATTGGATGTTTGATCTTGAAGTTCTAACTCCTTCTATGAACTATGTACCTGTTAGAGAAGAAAATCAACCTGTACATGATGGAGACGACTCACAGTATGTTGTTCATGGAGTTCACATTAGACCTGATGCTGTTCCTGATGCTACAAAGCAAAGTACTGACGTTCCAAAGCAAAGTACTGATACACCAAAGAAGAGTACTGATGAACCAAAATCCTCATTATCTGCTGAGGATCAATCTATTCAGGAAGAACTTAATCAGATGCTTCTTCAAGATGTATTAGCACATTCTTATACTGATGAACAAAGAAGAGCTTATGAAGAAGCAAAGAAAAAGACTAATAATGCAGAATACTCTTCCAGTACTTTGGAGAGTACTTTCGACCAAAGTACTGCTGCACCTGTTGACAATACTTTAGATGATTTGGATGATCCTACCATGCCTGGATTAGAGGAAACTGATGATGAGTTTGCAGATGAAGGTATATTCTCAGATTCCAATGAAGGTGCTGATTATACTAACTTGGATGATGCGTATGGAGTTCCACAGTCTCCAATCTTAAGAATTCATAAGAATCATCCTACTGATCAAATCATTGGTCCTTCTACTTCTGGAGTGATGACAAGACACAAAGCTAAGAGTTTTTCTAAACCTCATAATGCTTTACTTAGCTTTGTCTACAAACAGAACAGGCTGAATCATAAGGATCATCAAACATGTTTGTTTACTTGTTTTATTTCTCAAGAGGAACCCAAGAATATTGCTCAAGCATTGACAAAAGAAAGCTGGGTTGAAGCTATGCAAGAAGAACTGCTACAATTCAAACTTCAAGAAGTTTGAGTAATATGTGATCTTCCAGATGGGAAGAAAGTTATTGGAACTAGATGTGTTTTCAGGGTCAAGAGAGATGAAAGAGGTAATGTTATCAAGAACAAGGCAAGGTTAGTAGCTCAAGGCTACAGACAAGAAGAAGGAGTCGATTATGATGAAGTATTTTCTCCTGTAGCAAGGATTGAAGCTATTAGAATATTTCTTGCTTTTACTTCATATATGGGATTTCAGGTTTACCAGATGGATGTCAAGAGTGCCTTTTTATATGGTACTATTACAGAGGAAGTGTATGTCAAACAACCTCCTGGTTTTGAAGATCTTAAACATCCTAACAAAGTCTACAAGGTGGTTAAGGCTCTTTATGGCCTTCATCAGGCACCTAGAGCTTGGTATGAGAGACTCTCCACATTCTTATTACAACATGGTTACAGGAGGGGAGCTATTGATAAGACTTTGTTTATCAAAAGAGACAAGAAGGATATCATGTTAGTTCAAGTCTATGTTGATGATATCATCTTTGGAGCTACCAAACAGTCTATGGTTAAGGAGTTTGAGCAGCTGATGCAGAAAGAATTTCAGATGAGTTCCATGGGTGAGTTAAATTTCTTTTTGGGACTTCAAGTTAAGCAGTCAAAGGAAGGCATTTTCATAAGTCAAGACAAGTATGTATCTGACATACTTAAGAAGTTTAATTTTGATGACATGAAGTCTGTCACTACACCTATTAAATCAATTAACTCATTGGGTAAGGATGAAGATGGACACCCAGTTCAAGTCAAGTTATATAGATCAATGATTGGCTGTCTTATGTATCTTACTGCATCTAGGCCTGATATCATGTTTGCATTTTGTTTATGTGCAAGATATCAAGTCTCACCAAAGATTTCTCATATGAATGCAGTAAAGAGAATTTTCTGTTAGTACATCGGTTGAGTAATTCCCCCACACCTTTGTGTTGTACTCATCTTTAGTACACGATACCCCTAGTTAACCCCTCAGAGCCTATCCTTTTCGCGGTTCTCGTGATGTTTCGGTTTTTCCGGAATATCAATGAAGAGCATTGTTTACACCCCACCCCCAAATATACACCCAAATCGCCTTAGCCTACCTTATATGCACTCACTTTTAGTGCATTATTGTTATCACCCTAAACTTTTAGTTCAATTATCTAGTTGCTTGCATGAGTTGCTAAGTCGAGTCATATCCTTTGTATACAGTTTTGGGACGATTGGGACTCATGGAAAAAAGTTAAAGTTTATGAAATGACTGGAAGGTAACGTTAAATTCCTTTATTTGCGTAATAACGTACCCAAAGTGTTTTGATCTTTTCAATTCGGGTCAAATTAGTGTTAGAGTAATAAAAACTCAAGTGTAGGGATGTGCCTATAAATCCCTATCATTTTGATGTTACCGTAGAGGATGGTAGAGTAAAAAAGTATAAAAAAAAAAGAAAAAAAGAAAAAAAAAAGAAAAAAAAAAGAGAAAAAAAAAATAAAGTGATTAAAAAAACAAAAAAAAAAAAAAAAAAAAAAAACATACGGGCTACCATCCGACATCTATCCTTTAAATTTATGTTTGTTTGTTTCAGTTATCTAGAGTTTAGAGTGTCGAGTCTTGGCTTAGCAACGCCATTCTTCGTATGCTTGTAACATAGAGATGTTTGACTTGCCACCACTAAATAGCCTATCCCACCAAACCCTTTGTTTCCCTACCGTAAGCCTAACATTACAACCCTTTAAAGACCTTTTTGATAGTCTTTCCTAGGTGCTTACGCCAAAGCGATAGAGGTTTGATCTATTCTCAAGCCTATGGTAATCTATGTACTAGGACCAGTTAATGAGTGTTTATCTTCCATTTCCAACTTGTTATATTTCATATACACCCGAGAGAGATGTGAGTATCCAAACACCCCATGTGAGGTGCTAGTATGTAATTTCCGTGCTTATATGTGTTGTGGACTGTTTTAAACCAATGCTTCATGACCCCTAACTTATAAATTAATTGGCTAAAAGCACATTTGCTTGAGGACAAGCAAATACCAAGTGTAGGGATATTTGATAAAATTTAAAATGTACCTTTTTGAGGAGTCGTTTAAGCCCTTATTTGATCACTTTTGTATCCGTTATTACTTAATATCGTTCCTTTTCACTTTTTAGGTCTCTTGAAGGCAAATTGCTGTAATGGCACTTATTTGGACGAAAAGGCGCGGAAATACGAAGAAAATGGCCAAAGTCAAGAATCAAGACACTCAAGCTGCTAAAATACAAGGTGACGGCGTCACTGCTTAACTGCGACGCCGTCGGAGCATTTTGTGACGACACAGAAGCCAAATTTCTTATTTTCAAGTGACGGTGTCAGGCTTTAAAAGAGTAGGCCGTCGCAACTCAGACGGCCTAGATTTGATCCAGACGGCGTCAGAAGCTGAAGAGGACGGCGTCACAAGCACAAGGTGACGGCGTCGCAAGACTAACGTGGCCAAGACGAAACCCTAATGATGGCGACCCGACGGCGTCACAAATCATAAGGTGACGCCGTCGCATATGTAATCTTATATATATAATCCGAATTTTTCAGTATTTGTGTGTAGTCTTTTGGAGTAAAAACCTAAACCGAACCAAGGCTGTCTTGTACAGTATTTTAGGGTTCCAAACCCTATCTTACATCAATATAAGTGTTTTACTTCATTAATTCAATTATGTCTTTGATTATTTGTGTGTATGCTTGAATGTTCTCCATGTCCGGCTAATTTACTTGTGTGTTTGCTTAGGGAATATGAAACTTAATTATTAAATATTGATTGGTTGTCTCTTATCTTAATTGATTAATGATCTAGTAATGCGATATGTCATTCGTTGTGTAATTAATGCTTGATTAATCTTTGTGAACCTTAGGCTATAGCACTTAGAGCGGTTGTAGGCTAAACCATCCAAAGAGGGCCTTAGAGTTAGAGTTTATAATCCCTAGAGGGGTTTTGTAGACGAGACCCTTTGGTAAGTTCAAAGAGTTAGGGATAAACGCATACCCTACGACTTTAGACACACAACGCGATTAAGAATAAGGACGTGACAATTCAACCATCAATAGGAGATAATTAAGGAGTAATAAAACCTAAGTGAACACATCTTTAAACTATCATACGAGCACACAATAATTAGACATAGACTACATACACCTTAGATTAGATAATTAGATAAGTAAAGTAATCGGTAGAAATACCAACCCCCAAATCCAAACCCCGAGATTCGTACCTTTCCATTTTCAAAGAACTATTCTAAAGGCATAGTTGCATAGCAACAAGGTGTATAGTTTTTTAATTTCTATCATTAATATACACGAATGTTACAAGTTAATAGCCGTTCAATATTCAATTTTTTTAGCAAATTAATAAAATGGTGGTTACAAGTTTAATGGGTTGCTTTTATTTGTGAGTATAATGCAAGTTATTCATTTAAAACATCATCACCAACAAAATATTGAACGCATATTTAAAGATGAATATTTGAAAAGAAAACGCAATCTTAAAATTCATGAACTCATGGTTTAAATTCACGTTTGTCACAAACGTGGTACAGTTACATCGAAAAAACACAAATAACTTAGCCCAAAATTAACAACAAAATTTATTATCCAATTGAGCCCAAAAGTAAACCTAATCCAAAGATGCTAGGCTAATTACCAAACTTGGCCCACAACCTCAATTCCTAAACCTAAGGAGGAAAGATTCTTACCCTAATCTCACACATAAACCACGCCTACACACAAATGCAGTCAACATTCATATCACCTCATCCTTTTTCTTCTTATCTTTCGTTACAAACAAAACACAAGCCAAAATCACCCTTTTATTACTTTTTAATACCGAAGCTAAAACAAGAAAAAATCACGACCCTTTTGAATCTTGTTGTTGTTGATGGTTGCGAATTAAAGAACCATGAAATCGGATTTCGTCTTTTTGGTATTTCGAACCACGACACACTTCTTATTTATTGTTCACGAATCTGTTGCAAGGAGATCGAATTCAAGATCTTGTATAACAAGGTCTCGGGTAGGTGGTGTGTGTTTTAGGTTTTAGGAAAAGAGTTAAGGGCATGTTTTTATAGTGGCAGGATTGTAGAAGTCTAATGATGATTTTGTGCAGTTGTTATAAGTCTGGTGGGCTGTTACGGAAACAATAAATTGGGTTGTTACCATAAATTATTACGATTTTTCAATGGGTGTTTGCTGAAAGGGGCTGTTACCATGGAGTGTTGACTGTGAAATGGGTTACCTATGGCTTGATAGTGTATACATTTATAGTGAATCATACGTATACATTTATAGTCATTTATAGTAAATCATTAGTATACATTTATGTATACATTTATAGTGTATCATAAACTGTGTGAAAAACGTATCATACATTGATACTGAAACAACATTGACCATGACTAATATGTGCATTAATGTGGTGTTTTCTTTTTTTAATATGTGCATTAATATGTTGTATACTATGCTTATTTGGTTGTAAGTCTGAAATTTATATGTGTTCAAGTGTTGTACATTATGCTCAATTTGTTGCATGTCTGAAAGTCTGAAATTTTTTTAGGAGAAAGATGCATCCGTGTATTATAAGTAGTAAAAATTATTATTATTATTATTATTATTATTATTATTATTATTATTATTATTATTATTTATCAAACATCACTACTTCTTCTTCTTCTTCTTCTTCTTCTTATTATTATTATTATTATTATTATTATTATTATTATTATTATTATTATTATTATTATTATTATTATTATTATTATTATTATTATTATTATTATTATTATTATTATTATTATTATTATTGTTATTAAACAAAAATACATTAGTTTTTTAATATGAAATGACTGAAGTAACTTCACTTTATTTTTTTCTTTCTCTAATTTGTTGTTGTTGTTTAACTAAAATACCTTTGATTATAATACGAAATAACCAAAGTAACCCCAATTTATTTATTTATTTTTATTTATATTTATTAATTTTAATATTATTATTATTTAACTGAAAATCATTTGTTTTCTAATACGAAATGATTAAAGTATTATTATTATTATTATTATTATTATTATTATTATTATTATTATTATTATTATTATTATTATTATTATTATTATTATTATTATTTAACTAAAATACTTTTGTTTTTTAGTACGAAATAAATAAAGTATCCTTACAAAAACGCTATATGATTTAGATTCAGACTCCACAACCATCTATTTGTAGGTATGTTTGTAGGAGAATACTTTTTCCTTACTTTATATATTTAATTTTCTGGTTGTTTCTTTTATATAACAATCACTTTATTAGAAAAATAGGATATTTATTAAAAGTTAGTGGGGAGCCGAGATACTATCTGAGCCCTCACTTTGCGTCAAAGGCGAGAACCCCAGCGTACATATAAATAGGTGGTTGAGGAGTCCGAATCTAACTTTTTGTTTTATTATTATTACTACCTTTTTATTTTATAAAATGCCAGAATGATGTACTTAAGTACCATACCTCTTACCGCCTATTTTTATGTAAGAACCATACTTTAGTCATTTCGTAAAAAGACAATGGTATTTTAATTAGTTAAATAATAATAATAATAATAATAATAATAATAATAATAATAATAATAATAATAATAATAATAATAATAATAATAATAATAATAATAATAATAATAATAATAATAAACACCTAGTTACTGTGGGCGATTCGGGTGCTCCTCCCCCCTCGGTTGATCTTCTCGATCATCTCCCACTAGATCGTCTTGATCTCTTCGATGTGGTGTCTCGTGGGTGTGTGTGTTGATCTCCGAACCATCGTTTGGGTGGGTTCGTTTCATTTGTGTGAGTGGGTGTTAGAGATCATCGCCGGTGTCCTCGTTGTCTTCCTCCTTGGGATATGAGGTGTAGGTTGTTGCCGGTTTCTTCACCAGTTTCTCTCCTTCGTACTGCTGATTCTTCACAGGTGGTAGTGTTTTGGGTCAGTTTGTGGAAGCGAGTTGGTTGGTCAGTTTCTGGTAGCGAGTTGGTTAGCGCTTTTCTGGGAACGTTTTGTTGGCTAGCGAGTTGGTTAGCGCTTTTCTGGTAGCGAGTTGGTTAGCGTTTTGTTGGATTATACTTCTTTGGAAGCGGGTTGGACAACGCTTGGCTTTTTAGCGAGTTAGCTTATCTTTTTAGCGATTTGCTTTGTTTCTGCTGGTGCCTTTTTTGGTTAGCGTTTTTGGTGGGGCCCACATTGGTGCCCTTTTTTTCCATTGGCCTTTGTTGGTGTTCTGTTTTTTTTAAGTAGGACCATGCATGTGTTGCTTTTTGTTTTTTTGTAGTTTTTAGTTTTAGTTCTAGTTTGGTTTCTTAAGGTTTGTGAAAAAAAAAAGATATATCTTTATAATTTCTCCATGGCTATTATTTGGTTTCATTGTCCCTTTGCGGGTTTAAGTGGTTGCCAAGACGGTAGTGGGAATGGGCTTACCAAAACCTCGTTGATTTCTCACCTTCGTGATCGTCATTTCAATGAGGGCGCGCTTGTCACCACCAAACTTTCTTTGGCCACTAATTTGGTTGTTTTTTAGGCTGCTGAGGTTACGTTGAAACGTATGGGTCTTTGGTTGTGTGGGGTTTGTTTTAAGACGCATACTCTCCGTTCTAAATGTCGGCATGGATCTGATTTTGTGCCACCTCCCGATTGCGGCGATGGTGTTGTTAGATTTGTGTTATTTGATCTCGCTAAGCCCCAAGTTCCCTCTTCTGTTCAGCTCGCTTGCGTTGAAGATTTGGTTTTGGAAGCGCACTCTAGTTTTGATTTACACTTACTTGACACCTTGCTTGCTAAAGGGTTGCACATTGTCAAATCCATCCCTCCAAAGTGCCGTTTGGGATTCTCTCGTGTTTTGAAAGGAGCTCTTGATAAGGTGATCTGCACACCTGAAGACATTTCTTGCTGGGTTAGCCTGTTAGCCTTGTCTCTTTGTCTCCTTAAAACCTTTTGCCCGAGGAGTAACACGGAGTGTAGGTCTACTAATAGGCGCCAGCGTCAAGAAGAATATATCGCTAATGCCATTCGGTCTTGGGGTACATCTGGTGGTAGTTTGCAGCTTGTTAGAGAGGTTTTAGCTGAACCCTCCCCTACTTGGTCTAATATTGAGGAGGGAAACCTAGAATTGGGTGAACGTAATGTCAAGCAATGTAGGAGGAAGATTTGTGATGGTCATTATACTGCTGCTGTCAGAGTTCTTTCTTCTTCAGGTGTTGCTCCTTACAATGATACTACCCTTGAGGACCTAAAGGCTAAGAACCCCTTCAAGTCTGCTCCTTCACTGCCCGATATACCTATTGATCATCATAACCTCATTGCATCTCCTGCTATGGTTCTTGACATGATTAAGAGTTTCCCCCGTGGTACATCTTGTGGTCGAGACGGTTTACGAGCCCAACATCTATTGGATTGTTTTAGCGGTATTGCTGTGGCTATATCTGATGAGTTAATCAACTCCATCACCCAGGTGGTAAATCATTTTCTTGATGGCAAGTGCCCTAAGGCTTTGAGCGAGTATATTGCCAGTGCTCCTCTCACACCGCTGATCAAACCAGGTGGTGGTATCCGTCCTGTTGCGGTGGGAACTGTCTGGAGGCGTTTAGTCTCCAAGGTGGGAGCTTCTATGATTGGCCACTCTTTAGATGGATACTTGAATGATCTTCAGTTCAGATTGGGGGTTTCTGGAGGAGGGGAGGCCATTCTTCATGCCGTGAATCGGTTTGTTGAAGACTGTGGAGATGATGTGGGTCTTTCGATGTTGTTGGTGGATTTCAAAAACGCCTTCAATCTGGTGGACCGTGAGGTTATGTTACAAGAGGTTCGCATCTGTTGCCCTGCCATATCACGTTGGGTTGAATTTTGCTATTCCAGCCCTGCCAGATTATATTATGGGGAACATACTTTATGGTCACACCAAGGCGTGAAGCAAGGTGACCCTCTTGGACCTCTCCTTTTTGCGTTGGTGCTACATCCTTTGGCTCACAAGATCAAAGACTCCTTTTCTCTCCCCTTTCAAGCTTGGTACCTAGATGATGGTACGATCATTGGAGACACTCTGTTGGTTGGGAAGGCCCTGGAGCTCATTATGATAGATGGACCTCGCTACGGCTTGCACCTCAACGTCGATAAAACTGAGGTTTTTTGGCCAAGGGAAGATCCTAGAAGCAGACTCGCAGGTGTTTTCCCTCTGCATGGTGTAAAATTGTTGGGTGGGTCTGTTGGTGTAGACCTCGAGTTTAGCAGTAAGCTCGTTTTGAAACGAGTTTCTAAAACCATTTGAACTCATGGACGCGGTTGCCAAGCTTAATGATCCCCAAGGTGAGTTGCTGCTTCTCCGTGCATGTGCTGGCATTTCCAAGCTATATTTCTCTATGCGCACATGTTCCCCCCGTGTCTTTGAACGTGCCCAGATTTCATTCGATGAAGCACTTCGCTCTTCTTTAGAGCGAATTGTTACTGCCTCTAGACCCGGGTTTGGAAATTGGAAATGGAGATTGGCCACTCTTCCTTTTGAATTTGGGGGGCTTGGTGTATACGCCGCTGGTGATGTTCTGAATTATGCCTTCCTTGCTTCTAGAATCCAATCGGCCAGCCTACAGACTGAACTTCTCCGACAGTCTGGTATTGGTGCTTCTGGATCTTCCTTTGATGATGCCCTGCATGTTTTTAACGAGAAAATGGAAACCGACCTTTTGGGTAGCTCTTGTGAGATTGTTGCCCCCAAACTCATGAAGAAATTGGCAGATTTATATTTCACTCGTGTCACCAAAGAGGCTGAATCCACCTTCTGCTTATCTGCTAGACAGATGGCCCTTTGGAGATCGCAAATGGAAGACCACACTTCAGACTAGCTCAGAGTAGTCCCGATAGTTGGGCTGGGGCAGACTATGAATGCTAAAACCTACCGGTGTATTTTATGCTATCGTCTAGGTGTCCCCCTTTTCTCCACTCAGGTGCCGTGCTCTGCTTGTTCCAAGGTTTTTACGGGTGATATCTATGGGGATCATGCTGTATCATGCGCAGGTATTATTGGTATTAAACATCGACATAATGTGGTGCGTGACACTCTCGCTGATATCTGCTACCGGGTAGGGGTTTCAGCTCGTAAAGAAGTTGATATCGGGCTTTGTGGAGAGAGGGACCAACACCTACGCCCAGCTGACTTGTTACTGATACGCTTACGTAGCCCGTTCGGGGTCAAAGGAACTTCCTTTTCGTCGAGCAAGTTTTTCAACACTCTAGGCAGTGAACCTAATCGTTGTAGTGTAGTATTAGGGTAAGCCACGGGAATTGATATCGTTCTCTAGGGGAATAGGAATGCTAGTGAGGGGTTACTACGCTAAGGTTGGGGTTGAGGAAGATTATTTTTTATCTTTTTATATTTTTTTGGAAATGGAAAGATACGAATCTCGGGGTTTGGATTTGGGGGGTTGGTATTTCTACCGATTACTTCTACTATCTAATTATCTAATTAACTAAGGTGAGGGTAGTATATGTCTAATTATTGTGTGCTCGTATGGTGGTTTAAAGATGTGTTTACTTAGGTTTTATTACTCCTTAATTATCTCCTATTGATGGTTGAATTGTCACATCCTTATTCTTAATCGCGTTGTGTGTCTAAGGTCGTAGGGTATGCGTTTGTCCCTACTCTTTGAAACTACCAAAGGTTATCGCCTACAAAGTCTCTAGGATTTATAAACTTTAACTCTAAGGTACTCTTCGGATGGTTTAGCCTACAACAACTCTAGGTGCTATAAACTAAGATTCACAAAGATTAATCAAGCATTAACTACACAACGGATGACCTATCGCATTACTAGATCATTAACAATTAAGATAAGAGACAACTAATCAATATTCAATAATTAAGTTTCATATTCCCTAAGCAAACACACAAGTAAATTAGCCGGACATGGAGAACATGCAAGCATACACACAAGTAATTGAAGACATAATTAAATTAATGAAGTAAAACACAAGTAATTGAAGACATAATCAATATTCAATAATTCAGTCTCTGACGCCGTCTGGATCAAATCTAGGCCGTCTGAGTTGCGACGACCTACTCTTTTAAAGCCTGACACTGTCACTTGTAAATAAGCAATTTGGCTACTGAGCCGTCACAAAAGTGATGCGACGGCGTCGCAGATAACACCTGACGCCGTCCCCTTCAATTCCAGCAGTCTGAGTGGCTCGATTCTTGACTTTGGCCATTTTCTTCGTATATTCGCGCCTTTTCTTCCGAATAAGTGTCATTCCAGTATTTTGCCTTCAAGACACCTAAAAAGTGAAAAGGAACGATATTAAGTAATAACGGATACAAAAGTGATCAAATAAGGGCTTAAACAACCCCTCAAAAAGGTACATTTTAAAACCTTATCAAATATCCCTACACTTGGTATTTGCTTGTCCTCAAGCAAATGTGCTTTTAGCCAATTAATTTATGAGTTAGGGGTCATGAAGCATTGGTTTAAAACAATCCACAACACATATAAGCCCCACAAAAGTCATAACAAGTACGGAAATTATATACTAGCACCTCACATGGGGTGTTTGGATACTCACATCTCTCGGGTGTATATGAAATATAACAAGTTGGAAATGGAAGATAAACACTCATTAACCGGTCCTAGTACATAGATTACCATAGGCTTGAGACTAGATCAAACCTCCATCGCTTTGGCGTAAGCACCTAGGAAAGACTATCAAAGAGGTCTTTTAAAGGGTTGTAATGTTAGGCTTACGGTAAGGAAACAAAGGGTTTGGTGGGATAGGCTATTTAGTGGTGGCAAGTCAAAAATATTTTTGTTACAAGCATGCGAAGAATGGCGTTGCTAAGCCAAGACTCGACACTCTAGACTCTAGATAACTGAAACAAACAAACATAAATTAAAGATAGATGTAGGATGGAAGCCCGTTTTTTTTTTTTTTTTTTTTTTTTTTCACACACTTTATTCTACCATCCACTATAGTAACATCAAAATGATAGGGATTTATAGGCACATCCCTACACTTGAGTTTTTATTACTCTAACACTAATTTGACCCGAATTGAAAAGATCAAAACACTTGGAGTACATTATTACGCAAATAAAGGGAATTTGAATTTAACGTTCCCTTCCCGTCATTTGATAAACTTTAACTTTTCCATGAGTCCCAATCGTCCCAAAACTGTGTACAAAGGATATGACTCGACTTAGCAACTTATGCAAGCAACTAGATAATTGAACTAAGGGTTTTTAGGGTGATAACAATAATGCACTAAAAGTGAGTGCATACAAGGTAGGCTAAGGCGATTTGGGTGTACATTTGGGGGTGGGGTGTAAACAATGCTCTGCATTGATATTCCGGAAAAACGAAACATCACGAGAACCGCGAAAAGGATAGGCTCTGAGGGGTTAACTAGGGGTATCGTGTACTAAAGATGAGTACAACGCAAAGGTGTGGGGGAATTACTCAACCGATGTGGAAGAAGTAATTATATTACGGGTATAAAACAAGGGTTATCCTAATGCCTCTTATCATTTAGTTATTCCTAACTACACAAGTGTAGTCTTACTAGCGATCTCGGGATGCATTACAAAACAAGTTCTAGAATCTAATATACTACCTGTTCACACACTAAGCATTAAAGATGAATGCTTTAATTCCTACTAATCTAAGGGCGATCCTCACATTTTGGGTGGAATTTAAGTGGTAAAGGGTTTTTGTGCTAGTCATATAACTTCCTATCCATGAGACGCTTTTGTTAAGACTAATGGCCCACTCCTATATGTCATGAAAAATTTTAAATTTGGTTCCAAAATTACCCTAACCGACATTTTCTCATGGTTTATTACGCAAATGCAATTAGACAAAGCAAACAATCAAGGATAAGCATAGTTTCAAAGTTCCCGTTTTATTTTCCCTCCCTACACTTAAACTGAACATTGTCCCCAATGTTCCCCGAAAGTATCAAAGTTATGATAATGGAAGGTAATTAAAAACGAAAGAAACATGTACTCCCCTGATTAGCTCGGTAGGATCCGTTTGAAGTGGTGGTTACATCTTTCTTCAAGAAGAATATTTGCGTGAAAAGCTCCTTCTCATCTTTCGTATCTTCTTCTTGATAAATTAAACCTGCACACTTGAAGAAAACAAACGAAACCTTCACGTAAAATCGGCGGTATATATATATATATATATATATATATATATATATATATATATATATATATATATATATATATATATATGACTCTACTAAACTAGGATATAATGCTTGTGAAATGGATGTTTACAGATTTTATAGAAAATTAAGACTTGAAAATTCCAAAATTTTATAAGTAGCTCCAAAAACGAGAAAAAGTAATAAGCTGTTTCTGCTCCTCCTAACGCCGTCAGGTTGCGATCCTGACGACGTCAGGTTATCCTGACAGAAACTGGTCTGCGATTTTCTAGAAAAATTCTGGAAAATTTTTATCTTAAGAATCTGGAAAAATTCATGCAAAACATCCATTATGACTCGATACAAGCATTTGACTCACACATATATATCTTTTCAATAATCGTAATTCTCATGTTCACGTTCTTTTAAAAATGTGTGTAATCTTCCCTACACTTATCCCTTTTGTAAATTACCTTTATATGTAATTAAGACGAGGTTAAAGACAAAATAAAGCATTTTCACAAATTCAAACATGAGAACATACAATAATGAAAAGATATATGACACACAAATAAAAATGAAAAACAAATACACATGGGTTGCCTCCCAAGAAGCGCTTGTTTTTGTTCGAGTCACGAGCTTGACTCTACCCTTATTTAACGGATAAGGGGGAGGTTTTCCCTACACTTAAGTTTAAGTGCGGGTGATAGTAGCGATACACACCCTTAGGGTGGAAATTTTCTACGTGAGGAGAGGGTGATGGGTGATTTATATGCTCAAAGGAGTGTGCTCCATTCATTAAAACCTTACCTAATTCTATTGGTGTAGCGGATGAATCAAGTCTATCTCCTAGAAATGGATCATCTTCTATCAACTTCAAAAGATTCTTAGTTAAGGATCCATCTTGACCTAATAAACCTGGTTTAAACCCATAATGTTTCTTGTTATCAACCATGAATGGGTGATATAAGTGTGTAAGGTCATGGGTTACTCCTGTATTAGCTTCCACTCTACATGGCCTTGAGTCTACCACCTTTATCAAGCAACTATCTGGATTATTTATCTTGATGGGTGGATTGGGGCCTAATTCAATTCCAAGATTAACATCTAAAGACGGAAAATTGGGTAAGGTTTTTGGTTGAGGCTCCGGTTCATCAAAATTAGGAACTTCCCTAGGACTAAGAGAGAGGTCATGACAACAAGCATCTAAACCTACATTCTCTAGTGGCGTTTGGTCCAAAGGTTCTATATCAATCGGGGTTCCTATAGTCTCTTCTACTTCTTCCGGGTAAGTTATAGACGATGTGTGTTCCTCAAGTGATGGTAGGGCTTGTGGGCTTGGAGTTTCCACCTCATTCTCCATTATATCTAGATCTCCTAAATGTTCATCATGTGTTTTAGTATGATGTAACCCAAATACACTCCTAAGTATCTCAAATCCTTCTTTAGCCATTTCAAATTCTTGGTCCGATTCATAAGAATCATTATCAAAAATTTGATCACTATGTTCTATTTTCCTAAAGGATTCCTCACGCGTGTCATATGTTTTGGTGAAATCTATCCCACGCATGCAACTAGGTAGTTCAACTATAACCATCTCACAATCTTATTCGGGTTTAGGTTCCATGTTCTTAAAAACTAGGTCTTTTTGATCATGATGCCTAAGGTTAGATAAATCCTCCTTATCCATTTCCTCAAGTTGTGACAACTGATGGTTTATGCTTAGGAGGCTTTTCTCAAAAATTTTCCAGAGGGTCTCACTTAAAGGAGTAGATTCTAACAATGATCGTTGAATAGAAGCCACACAAGCACAAAATTTATCAAATCCACCCAACCTTACACCCGTCTCATTTTGGATATCTCTAAGATCACTCACAAATTCATTAGAACAATAAAAAGCAATCCAATCTGCGAAATTCAATTGTTCCTCATTTGTTAATGATTCAAATGCAACTTCACTTGCCATAGAGACAAATGAAAAGGGTTTTACGAACACAAATACAAAGAAGGGGGATAGACTACAAAGAAGCTAAAAATAAGAAAAAATCTTACTTGATAGGAATCAAGCAAGGGAACCTAAACGAGATAGAAATCTAACTAGCTATTCTATTCCCTGGTAGCGGCGCCAAAAACTTGATATGCTTACGCAGCGTGTTCGGGGTCAAAGGAACTTCCTTTTCGTCGAGCAAGTTTTTCAACACCCTAGGCAGTGAACCTAATCGTTGTAGTGTAGTATTAGGGTAAGCCACGGGAATTGATATCGTTCTCTAGGGGAATAGGAATGCTAGTGAGAGGTTACTACGCTAAGGTTGGGGTTGAGGAAGATTATTTTTTATCTTTTTATATTTTTTTGGAAATGGAAAGGTACGAATCTCGGGGTTTGGATTTGGGGGTTGGTATTTCTACCGATTACTTCTACTATCTAATTATCTAATTAACTAAGGTGAGGATAGTCTATGTCTAATTATTGTGTGCTCGTATGGTGGTTTAAAGATGTGTTTACTTAGGTTTTATTACTCCTTAATTATCTCCTATTGATGGTTGAATTGTCACGTCCTTATTCTTAACCGCGTTGTGTGTCTAAGGTTGTAGGGTATGCGTTTGTCCCTACTCTTTGAAACTACCAAAGGTTATTGATCTGTGCTAAACCGTCAAGCTACCTCACACAAACCGGCCACTTGTGAATGGCTGACCGTAAGAAGCTTAAAACTGCTTAAAACACAAATACAATAAAGATCAGAGAATATAATGAATTCCCGGGTCGTTATGTCCCACGGAGACTCAATGGTGTGTAAACACTTGATCAGACGATAGAATGATCACTAATGATAGTGATCAGTAAGGAATTGGATGGATAATTACACTACTGAAAAAGTTTATAAAATAAAGCGACTTAAATACAAATTAAGAAAATTAAAAAGATAAAATATATTAAATAAACGCTATCACTATATTTAAAATGATGAACGTTTAAAACTTAAAACTTACGTTTAAATAAAATTACGTAAACGTACAGAATAAAACGTGAGTTTTAAGAAATAAAAGGCCTACAAATATGAAAATGACATTTTTACAATCCTAATATTAAAAGAAAATTATTAGAAAAAGAAAATTATTTTTAAAACTATTTATTTAATTATTATTAATTAAAAACTATTTATTAAGTATTTAAAATGCACTAAAATATAAGAAAATACAAAATTAACCTAGAAAAATAAAATTATAACTTATAAAAATCTAAAATATGATAAAACTTATTTTAAAACTGAAAATATATTTTTTAGACTTTTTATGTATTTATTATTAATTTAATTCTATTTAAAACTAATTAAAATGCTAGAAAATACTATTTAAACCAAGAAAATTATGGAAAAAATACTTTTTATGCTTTTTATATTTATCTTAATCTATGAAAATTGAAAACATATTTTTCTAAGCTTTTTCTAATTTATTTGTATTAAAAGCTATTTAAAAAGGATTAAAAACTAGTTTAAATAAGGAAAAATACTAAACAGTGATGGAAAAATCTGAAAAATTCAGGAAAATGCTAAAATATTATTTAGAATCTAAGAAAAATGGAAAAACAGGTGCTTGTGTGGAGGAATTTGAAACTGATGTGCAAAGTGCTTATGAAATAAGCACTTGTATAAGCTAAAGGGACAAAACAAGCACCAAACTGATACACAAGCTAAATTATGCTAAAACAACTCTAAAGCAACTAAAAACAGCAACCCATAACCTCTGGATTGCAAGATACCAAGATTTGATGATTTTGAGATATAAGCTAAAAAGCAGTTTTAGGTAGGCAACTTTAAGCATAAGCACAAGCCACTCCATAAGCTAAAAATGAAAACCAGTACTTGGGATCTAAACTAGACCTGGCTGGGACCTAGTAAACCAAAGTGGAGACCTAGATGAGCTCAAATGAGCCCAATGCAAGCTCTGCAAGAACTGCATAATCCCTGTGCAGGCTCAGTGCCCTGCACAGAGCACTTAGTCCCATTTTGACAAGCTCTTATGAAGCTTATAGAAAATTCACAAAATTATGCAAAAATGACAACAAGAAACTAGAGCAGTTGAACTTTTAAAAGCCACAAGTCTCACTTGAAATGACCTAGAAATGAGCTCACTAAAAATCAACTCAGTTGGCCATAAACTGAGTTGTTTCAAATTTTGACTTTTTAACAAAACTGAAAGTTTGACTTTTTTGAGATTTGGATTAACTTTATGAACTGAAAATGATATCTTATGATGAAATAAACTTAAATTAAGCTAGTTCTATGAATTTGAGACACAAAACAAGTTTTGGATTTGAAAAAAACTTCAACAGTTAAGCATTAAAGACTGATGATATGGAATTTTGACTTAGAGCTTATATAGGTGCAATTTTATGACTGTAATGAGTATGAATTGACTTAATAAGCCTAAAGCAACAATCATTAACCACAGCACAAACCTAAATCTCAGATGAAACAGCAATTCCAAACACACCTATATCTACTGTTTTGCAAATGAAAACTGAACTAAACACAGATTTGCTTGTTTTAATGATCAAACTAAATTTACTTGACCTAAATTCAACTATTTAAACAAGTCCAAACAGTTTATAACTACAAATGTAAGTACAAACAAAATATGCAAGATGACTTGAAAATTTGAAAATGAGATGAGCACTCACATGAGTCCAGCTGGTATGCAGGATAAAACCAAACCCAAAACCACTACCTAAGCCATTTCCAACCCAAATAAGCACTGCACCAACCCTATGTCCACTGCCATTACTGTTTTAGCCAAAATTCCACCTAATTTGACTTTTGTTGACCAATTATCCAAGTTGTTTGAAACTGAACTATGGGCTTACTCAAAGCTATAATAAGCTTGAATAAACCTATGTAAGCTTAAAAGTGAGCTGCTGAAAGCTTGTACATATGAAATAGAAACTGAAAAATTGCACAGTGAACAACAAACTTGAATTTTATAAGAAAACTTGGATTGATACTCAAAAGCTTAATACAATGATTTTCTAACTTGAATGTGATACAAGGAAACTGAAATTATAACATTTTGATTAAACTACAACATTTATTAAAAAAAACGACATTAAGGAAAAATATAAAACTAACTACTTCTCTTCCTCCTCTTCTCTTTCTTCTTTTTATACTCCAATCAACTCCCCACTTGTTTCTGATTTGATCCCACCTTCTTTTTGAGACCCTTGGATCACTTAAGTGAGTATTGGCCATAGATTGCATTTTTGGCAGGAAATGGATATTTGGCAGTGGGTGAGGTTGAGTGAATGGGGGAGGGATCATTTAATGATTCTTGTTTTGTGTAGAGGTGGAGGGGACAAGGGAAGGAAGAGAGTGAGGAGGGGGAAATGGTATGTTGAGTGATTTCAGGGATTTGGTTGGGGAAGAAAGAAAAAATGCGCCAAGGGGGTGTTTTGACCAGATTTTGACCGGCTAATATATTAAAGGGGGGTCAAAAGGGAAGGGGTCACAATGGTCAAGTGGTTTTGGCAGGGTCACAATGGGTTCAAGGTCCAAGAAGGTATAAAGGTTATTAATAATCAAGGGACCAATTGTGTAATTTCTGAATTTTGAGGGACCAAAGCTGCCAAATTGCAAAGTTGTTCCAAGGGACCATAAGTGACAAGTTTCAATAATGCAAGGACCAAACTTGACATTTTCCAATTTTCCAGGGGCCATTTTTGCCAATTTTGAAACTTTGAGGACTAAACTTGTAATTTTCTCAAACTTTTGATATTTTTCACCAAAGGACTAATTTTGACAAGTTATGATATTAAAAGGACCTTTGGTGATTTTTCTTTTGAAATTAGGACTCAGGGACTATTTCTGACAATTTTAGAAACTTGGGGGACTGAAACTGCCAATTATGCAAACTTTGCTCATTTTTCATCTGATTTTGAACATTTTTCATCTGAAACATATAAAATGCAATTTTGGAATATTTTCAGTATTTTGATGCATTTCTGAGCATTTTTAAACGTTTTGCAGTTCAGATTGACCCAAAAATGATGAGTATTTACACACTCATCAATCCCCCACACTAAACTATTGCTAGTCCCTAGCAATCTTTTGAGAAAAACTTAATGGATTTGAATCTCTTTACCAAAAGCCATTACTTCTGGAGTAGCCAAATGTTTCAGTTCAAGTAAGAACTATGGTACACTGATAACCAAATGATTTTGAGCAAATCATAAGCTGTAAACGGATTTGATTTGTCTTTACCAGAAGCCGTTTGCTCTGGACTAGCCAACTCTTAGATAAATTATCAGAATTATCTTTGGTGAGCTGATTACCAATTATGGTTTTTCCACTGCCTTTACCACAAGCCATAACCTTGCGGGCTAGCCAACTCTTCACTTTTTAGGATATGGTGAGTTGAATACCATACAATTTTGGGCAAATTGCAAGCCGTAAACGGATTTGATATATCTTTACCAAGAGCCGTTTGCTCCTGGATTAGCCAATCCTTTTGTTTATTAGACAAGGCGGACTGATAACCAAATGAGTAAGTGCAAAACACTTACTCCAAAAAAAAAAAAAAAAAAATTGGCCAAAAACGGGGGAATTAGGCGGTATAATTATATGATAAAATTCGTGAGAATTCCCCCCCACACTAGAAATGAATATTGCCCTCAATATTCAAAGTACCGGCGGTTATGCCGAAACATAGAACGTAAAAGGGAAATATTACGGCCATTATTTGAAAGATATATATATATATATATATATATATATATATATATATATATATATATATATATATATATATATATATATATATATATATATATATATATATTTTTTATATAGCGGGGGGCAACTCCCCCACACTAGGGTGGTAGAACAGAGAAAGAAGACAGAAATATGGGTGAAAACCCATATGGTGTGTGCTACTGTTTTTGATTACCGAGTCGCTAGCTTGACTCGACTCCGCATTCATTGGTTCATGGGGAAGCAAAGTGGAAGAAACAATCTCCATCGGACTTTCATTCAAGATGTTTGGACAAACATTTGAAGCACGTGAAAGTTCCACACCGATGAGATATACAGAGAAAGACCCGGCTCACAGATGATAAATGAAAATGCCGGGGTCAAAAATAGTGTCCTCACTCCCGAAGGAGTGAAGAAGAGAGGAAGTCACATCATATGTGAGGAATGGAAGAAAGATGTTTATAACAATTAGGATCCATTCTTCATCCTCAAATGTAGACATGTCGGGAGGAAGGGTGAGGGTAGTATCATCAATAAGCAAACTCTTATGATAGAGTACACCTTCCTCCGAGCCAATATCATCCTCAAGATCAAAATAGAATTGATCATATTCCGGAGGAGATATGTCATGAGAGAGTTCACCGGAGAACTCTTCATGAAGAGAATCATTGGAAAAAGCCTCAAGCTCAAGAGATGTTTCGGGCTTGTCCAATGTAGAGTCACTATCCACAACGGGGATAGGAGATGAAGCTGACTTAGCACAGAATGATTCGATCTTAGAAACGAGGAGATTTATATTGAACAATTTTTCACGAAGTATCTCGTCCTCAATTTCCAGATCATCAGAATCTCTCACTTCTTCTAAGCTAACTAGCTCAGAAGGTAGCTCCTCGACATAATCGATGTCTCCATAGGATAAAGAATCGTCAAACGAAGTACAATCGTTATCAGAATCGGAGAACATCTCGACATGATCATATGGAATGTCAAGAGGAGGAGAAGAATCATCATTAAGAGGCTCATCACACATATTTCCGGAGATAACCTCGGACTCACTTGGGGTTGGAACAAGGCTCTCAACACTAGACGATTCCATTTCTGGAATAGTGCTAGGAGGCTCGTCCCCCATTATGAGAGAGTCTTTGGAAGCAATAAAAGGTAAGATAGGTGTGATAGCAATAGACTGAGGGAGTTGAGAAATGATATCTTTCAAAGGAATAACACTCTCCTTGTCGTCCTCATAATATTCCCTCATTTGAATACTATCCTCATCATCATCGTCATCATATCGGATTCTTATGTTCATCTGCTGAAGCTTACATACCATTCTTTTCATTTGTAGTTTCTTTCGAATGCGTATTTCTTCAGAACTTTGCGGAAGATTACACTCCTCGTAATCATTGAAATGCTGTGAAGGCTCGGAAGTCTGATGACTGATGGAATACTGTGGGGGTTGGAAATTGTCAAAACCGGGAGAATTGGAATTTTGAAAATTTTGATTCATCGGTTGACATTCAAAAGTTGCATGAGGACCCCCGCAATTCTCACAAAAGAGAGAATTGGGAAAATAACTTTCACCAAAGTTCTGATTGTAACATGGTTCCGGCTCATAGACAAGCGGAACCCGTGGTGGACAATCAAAACCGTAATGAGAATCATTCCCACAAAACTCGCTTGAGTAGGATTCGTATTGGGGTTGTGGAGGTAGGTAGGAAAAATCAGGTGTTTCATTTGAAATGGGATCGGGATTACCGACAAATTTGTCTCCGAAACTCACATTGGTACATCGCCGACAATTTCCACCGTTAAATGGACCTCCACACCAGGAACATGTTGAAAACCATGACATGAAGAATTAAACAGATAAGAGGGATAAGAGATGAAGAATTAAACGGTTATAGAGGATAAGGAATGGAGAATTAAACAGATTAGAGGGTAAGGGAAATGTAGAATTAAAAGATGCGAGAGGGTAAAGATGGATATTTTTGGATTTTTTGAAAAACAGGCTATAAAAACAAAGAATGAAAATATTTTTGGTGTTGATAACACTTCAGAAAAAGTGTTAATGAACTTTTTGGATTTTTGAAAACTTTACAAAAAACTTTTTACAAAAGATGGAATATGTGCAAGAATGGGTCTGAAAAAGGTTTTAACACACGCTAAAGCCTCCCCGGCAGCGGCGCCAAAATTTGATCTGTGCTAAACCGTCAAGCTACCTCACACAAACCGGCCACTTGTGAATGGCTGACCGTAAGAAGCTTAAAACTGCTTAAAATACAAATACAATGAAGATCAGAGAATATAATGAATTCCCGGGTCGTTATGTCCCACGGAGACTCAATGGTGTGTAAACACTTGATCAGACGATAGAATGATCACTAATGATAGTGATCAGTAAGGAATTGGATGGATAATTACACTACTGAAAAAGTTTATAAAATAAAGCGACTTAAATACAAATTAAGAAAATTAAAAAGATAAAATATATTAAATAAACGCTATCACTATATTTAAAATGATGAACGTTTAAAACTTAAAACTTACGTTTAAATAAAATTACGTAAACGTACAGAATAAAACGTGAGTTTTAAGAAATAAAAGGCCTACAAATATGAAAATGACATTTTTACAATCCTAATATTAAAATAAAATTATTAGAAAAAGAAAATTATTTTTAAAACTATTTATTTAATTATTATTAATTAAAAACTATTTATTAAGTATTTAAAATGCACTAAAATATAAGAAAATACAAAATTAACCTAGAAAAATAAAATTATAACTTATAAAAATCTAAAATATGATAAAACTTATTTTAAAACTGAAAATATATTTTTTAGACTTTGTATGTATTTATTATTAATTTAATTCTATTTAAAACTAATTAAAATGCTAGAAAATACTATTTAAACCAAGAAAATTATGGAAAAAATACTTTTTATGCTTTTTATATTTATCTTAATCTATGAAAATTGAAAACATATTTTTCTAAGCTTTTTCTAATTTATTTGTATTAAAAGCTATTTAAAAAGGATTAAAAACTAGTTTAAATAAGGAAAAATACTAAACAGTGATGGAAAAATCTGAAAAATTCAGGAAAATGCTAAAATATTATTTAGAATCTAAGAAAAATGGAAAAACAGGTGCTTGTGTGGAGGAATTTGAAACTGATGTGCAAAGTGCTTATGAAATAAGCACTTGTATAAGCTAAAGGGACAAAACAAGCACCAAACTGTTACACAAGCTAAATTATGCTAAAACAACTCTAAAGCAACTAAAAACAGCAACCCATAACCTCTGGATTGCAAGATACCAAGATTTGATGATTTTGAGATATAAGCTAAAAAGCAGTTTTAGGTAGGCAACTTTAAGCATAAGCACAAGCCACTCCATAAGCTAAAAATGAAAACCAGTACTTGGGATCTAAACTAGACCTGGCTGGGACCTAGTAAACCAAAGTGGAGACCTAGATGAGCTCAAATGAGCCCAATGCAAGCTCTGCAAGAACTGCATAATCCCTGTGCAGGCTCAGTGCCCTGCACAGAGCACTTAGTCCCATTTTGACAAGCTCTTATGAAGCTTATAGAAAATTCACAAAATTATGCAAAAATGACAACAAGAAACTAGAGCAGTTGAACTTTTAAAAGCCACAAGTCTCACTTGAAATGACCTAGAAATGAGCTCACTAAAAATCAACTCAGTTGGCCATAAACTGAGTTGTTTCAAATTTTGACTTTTTAACAAAACTGAAAGTTTGACTTTTTTGAGATTTGGATTAACTTTATGAACTGAAAATGATATCTTATGATGAAATAAACTTAAAGTAAGCTAGTTCTATGAATTTGAGACACAAAACAAGTTTTGGATTTGAAAAAAACTTCAACAGTTAAGCATTAAAGACTGATGATATGGAATTTTGACTTAGAGCTTATATAGGTGCAATTTTATGACTGTAATGAGTATGAATTGACTTAATAAGCCTAAAGCAACAATCATTAACCACAGCACAAACCTAAATCTCAGATGAAACAGCAATTCCAAACACACCTATATCTACTGTTTTGCAAATGAAAACTTAACTAAACACAGATTTGCTTGTTTTAATGATCAAACTAAATTTACTTGACCTAAATTCAACTATTTAAACAAGTCCAAACAGTTTATAACTACAAATGTAAGTACAAACAAAATATGCAAGATGACTTGAAAATTTGAAAATGAGATGAGCACTCACATGAGTCCAGCTGGTATGCAGGATAAAACCAAACCCAAAACCACTACCTAAGCCATTTCCAACCCAAATAAGCACTGCACCAACCCTATGTCCACTGCCATTACTGTTTTAGCCAAAATTCCACCTAATTTGACTTTTGTTGACCAATTATCCAAGTTGTTTGAAACTGAACTATGGGCTGACTCAAAGCTATAATAAGCTTGAATAAACCTATGTAAGCTTAAAAGTGAGCTGCTGAAAGCTTGTACATATGAAATAGAAACTGAAAAATTGCACAGTGAACAACAAACTTGAATTTTATAAGAAAACTTGGATTGATACTCAAAAGCTTAATACAATGATTTTCTAACTTGAATGTGATACAAGGAAACTGAAATTATAACATTTTGATTAAACTACAACATTTATTAAAAAAAAACGACATTAAGGAAAAATATAAAACTAACTACTTCTCTTCCTCCTCTTCTCTTTCTTCTTTTTATACTCCAATCAACTCCCCACTTGTTTCTGATTTGATCCCACCTTCTTTTTGAGACCCTTGGATCACTTAAGTGAGTATTGGCCATAGATTGCATTTTTGGCGGGAAATGGATATTTGGCAGTGGGTGAGGTTGAGTGAATGGGGGAGGGATCATTTAATGATTCTTGTTTTGTGTAGAGGTGGAGGGGACAAGGGAAGGAAGAGAGTGAGGAGGGGGAAATGGTATGTTGAGTGATTTCAGGGATTTGGTTGGGGAAGAAAGAAAAAACGCGCCAAGGGGGTGTTTTGAACAGATTTTGACCGGCTAATATATTAAAGGGGGGTCAAAAGGGAAGGGGTCACAATGGTCAAGTGGTTTTGGCAGGGTCACAATGGGTTCAAGGTCCAAGAAGGTATAAAGGTTATTAATAATCAAGGGACCAATTGTGTAATTTCTGAATTTTGAGGGACCAAAGCTGCCAAATTGCAAAGTTGTTCCAAGGGACCATAAGTGACAAGTTTCAATAATGCAAGGACCAAACTTGACATTTTCCAATTTTCCAGGGGCCATTTTTGCCAATTTTGAAACTTTGAGGACTAAACTTGTAATTTTCTCAAACTTTTGATATTTTTCACCAAAGGACTAATTTTGACAAGTTATGATATTAAAAGGACCTTTGATGATTTTTCTTTTGAAATTAGGACTCAGGGACTATTTCTGACAATTTTAGAAACTTGGGGGACTGAAACTGCCAATTATGCAAACTTTGCTCATTTTTCATCTGATTTTGAACATTTTGCATCTGAAACATATAAAATGTAATTTTGGAATATTTTCAGTATTTTGATGCATTTCTGAGCATTTTTAAACGTTTTGCAGTTCAGATTGACCCAAAAATGATGAGTATTTACACACTCATCAGTTATCGCCTACAAAGTCTCTAGGATTTATAAATTTTAACTCTAAGGTACTCTTCGGATGGTTTAGCCTACAACAACTCTAGGTGCTATAAACTAAGGTTCACAAAGATTAATCAAGCATTAACTACACAACGGATGACCTATGGCATTACTAGATCATTAACAATTAAGATAAGAGACAACCAATCAATATTCAATAATTAAGTTTCATATTCCCTAAGCAAACACACAAGTAAATTAGCCGGACATGGAGAACATGCAAGCATACACACAAGTAATTGAAGACATAATTAAATTAATGAAGTAAAACACTTATATTGATGTAAGATAGGGTTTGGAACCCTAAAATACTGTACAAGACAGCCTTGGTTCGGTTTAGGTTTTTACTCCAAAAGACTACACACTGAAAACTAAAAAATTTGGATTCTATATATAAGATTACATTCGCGACGGCGTCACCTTTTAATTTGTGACGCCGTCGGGTCGCCGTTATTAGAGTTTCGTCTTGGCCACGTTAGTCTTGCGACGGCGTCACCTTATGCTTGTGACGCCGTCCCCTTCAGTCTCTGACGCCGTCTGGATCAAATCTAGGCCGTCTGAGTTGCGACGACCTACTCTTTTAAAGCCTGACACCGTCACTTGTAAATAAGCAATTTGGCTACTGAGCCGTCACAAAAGTGATGCGACGGCGTCGCAGATAACACCTGACGCCGTCCCCTTCAGTTCCAGCAGTATGAGTGGCTCAATTCTTGACTTTGGCCATTTTCTTCGTATATTCGCTCCTTTTCGTCCGAATAAGTGTCATTCCAGCATTTTACCTTCAAGATACCTAAAAAGTGAAAAGGAACGATATTAAGTAATAACGGATACAAAAGTGATCAAATAAGGGCTTAAACGACCCCTCAAAAAGGTACATTTTAAAACCTTATCAGTTACTTTACTCGTGGGAGAGAGGCCTTGATGTGTGTGTTGATCTTACTGGGTCATCGTCCTTGACGCAAACTGGTATGACTGACTTTGTGGCAGGGCGTGCCGTGATTGAAGCTGCACAGCGCAAACGTGTCAAGTACGAAACCAAATGCGCTGATATTGGATATAGGTTCATCCCCTTCTCTTTCTCTTCTTTTGGTGAACTCGAGAAGGAGGCGGTGACCCTGCTGAAACGAATCCGAAAGTTCACGGTCACTCAAGATATTGGCTCACGTGGTGCTAACTATATTTTTAGTAGGGTTTGTTTTGCTATTGCTAGAGGAGTGGGGGCCCAGTTAGTCTCTCGGCTCCCCACTAATTTCTTGTAATTTCCTATGATTTTCTAATGAAGTGATGTTTTTATAAAATAATAATAATAATAATAATAATAATAATAATAATAATAATAATAATAATAATAATAATAATAATAATAATAATAATAATAATAATAATAATAATAATAATAATAATAATAAAAAAAAATAATAATAATAATAATAATAATAATAATAATAATAATAATAATAATAATAATAATAAGTTTTTGTCAGCATTTGCTTCCCAATCAATAATGTCAAGAGTGGTGCATTTATTTTTTATAGACTAAGTTTTTGTATCAAAAAAAGAGTGGGAGCTCAACTAGTGTCTCGACTTCCTATCAATTTCTTGTAAATCCATTTGTTTTATAATAATAAAATAAAATAAAATAATAATAATAATAATAATAACTAAGTTTCTGTATACAGAAAGGAGTGGGAGCCGAACTTGTGTCTCGGCTTCCCACCAATTTCTTGTAAAAATCCCTTTGGTTTCTAATGGAGTGATGTTTTTATAAAAATAAAAAATAAAATAAAATAATAATAATAATAATAATAATAATAATAATAATACGAGGGATATTTATGGGTACCATTGATGAGGTGTAATTTCATACGCTTTTAAGAGGTCATTTAGCCTCTAAATCCGTACATATTCGATCATGTATTGCCTTAAATTGTTTCTATTTGAGTTTAGGTACTTGGGAAGCAAATGCTGAAAAAGATGCATTTTGGGCTTGATTGGACGAGAAAACGACAATATCCAAAAAAACCGTCACAAATGGAGGTGTGACGGCGTCACAAATACAACGTGACGCCGTCGCTTGAAGATGTTGTGACCACTTGGAGAATTGAGACGACCTCGAAGTGACGGTGTCAAGACTAAAAGTATAAAGGCTGATGGCGTCACAGTTCCTAAGTGACGCCGTCAAAACTAAGTCGGTGCTAGATGGCGGCAGGCTGACGGCGTCACAACTTACAAGCGACGTCGTCACGTTTATAATCATATATATATTTTCACATTATTTTCATTGTAAAACGTGGAACCTTGTGTGCAACTTGGAGGACAAACCCTAGATGATTTTCATAGCTTTTGTAATTATTGAAGATAAGTTATTCAATTATTAATCATTACAATATATCTATGTGTTGTGTGATTATTTGTCTTTCTTCTTTTTGATCTAACATGCTAGGCTAAATTAGATTGTGTTTACTTATAATTGCATGAAACCTAGTTGTAGTCTTTAATATCATTGCTTCTTGTTAGTGGTGTGCATGTTAGGCATTAGAAAAATAGGTATATCCCGTACCACAGAGGTCTAGTTAAACGTAATTAGAATTAGAGGATTCGCATTAATAATTCCATGAGCGGACCTAAAGACACTCGATCTTTGTTTTGCATAAAGTATTTATCTACTGGAGCTAATCCACACCTGATTCGGGCTAAAATATATTATTCGTGCTGTTGAGTGCATGTGATAATGGACTAGCTCGCGAGCAATCTAAGCATCCGGTCAAGCATGTTTGGTGCGGGACACGATCTCATAAGCCGAGAGCCGGACATCTGTTCCTGTTGGTTTTATGTATAAATTTATAAACGTGTATGTCCGGATTCGAACTCGTGACCACGGGATTGCACATATTACGAATGAGAATTAAAGTTAAATAATTAATGTAAAATGATTACGATTAATTATTACTCAAAACCCGATTAACGATCGTTAAGTATTTAATGGGAAATGACTAACGACCATTAAATGTAAAAGATAAGGACTAAAACGCAATTGATTGGAAAAAAAGTTAGGGTTGCCCCTATGGGCTTCTCTTAGTGGCCGACCATAGGGAGGGGAGGGCTTGGCCCAAACCTAAATCCTAACTTGTTTCCTAAGTGTCCTAAACCTATATAAGCAAAGCTTAGTTTAGGGTTTTACGTTAACTTTTGTGCACACATTTAACCTAATTGTTTTTCTTCCTTTTCTCTTGCAAAAATCGGCCAAACCCCCTCCAAGGGTGTTTTGGTTTTGTTTTTCTAAAACAAGGTTTTGTAGATCTAGCAATCTGTTTAATTTGTTTGTTAATTCGTGTGTACAAGAACGTGGTGTAACACACTATTGTTACATCAATTGGTTTGAGTTATAAAAAGGTAAGGGATAACTCGTTAAACCACTTTGTCACATTTATTGAAGAGATCTAGCCAATTGCAAGAGGTATGTTACGCATTACTTTTCAGTTAATTAATTGCAATTATATGAAGTCTTCCGCTGTGTGTACTCTGTGGTGTCATACATTTCACATACTACCTATCCCCTAAAAGCTAACAAGAAACTTACCAACTTTGCATGAAAATATCATCTTAATACAACTCCATGAACGCACCCAAGCACACCCCATCTTCGTTCGGTATAAAGTATATAGCAACTGGAGCTAGTCCATACACTCGAATTGAGCCCAATTCATTATCCTGTTGAGTACAAGTGACAACAGAATAGCTTGCGAGCAATCTAAGCATTCGGTCAAGCATACCAGGCGCATCCTGATTTAGGATTGATAAACGGAATACGATTTTGCAAGTCGATAGTCGAGCATCTGGCCTCGCCTCGGCTATAGTTTTTAGGAACTTGAGCTTAATTGCGTGGAGCAATACCATGGTTAATGATATGGAAGTAACTCGTTGCATTGCATATGCGAAGTGATATTCACTTGAACAGTTGAACCCATTTTCACACATAAGTAATGTTGGGGGTTATTTCCCAGAACAGGGTAAGATAATCAATAGTAAACAAATACCAATACATGTTACCGGATATCACTTGGAATCGTGTTATCACTTTCCAAAGTAAACTATTCGACCCTAATGCCTGGGTATCACGAATATCTACTTGAGATAAGACCAAATGTATGTTATTGAATTAGGCACAAATCATTAACCCTTTTGCTTACAAGTGTTTATCGTTTTTTTTTAATTATATTTCATGCATCATCAGCTTTCCTATTTATAGGAAATTACTCTTAACTAGTCAAATAGAATTATGAGGACTAATCGACCCATTAATCGCCTCATAATTATCCTCATTATAGTTTATAGTGGTTACATGACCAATTAATCGTGGTCATTATGCAGTTGTAACTGCCACTTGAATAGGTCAATGCCTGTTACAAGTTGATTCCAGTACTAGCAGTAGATACTTGCCTACCAGTACTAACTTAGCACTACCAGTAAAAACATGCCTACCATTACTAACTTAGCACTACCACTAGAAACATGCCTACTAGTACTAACTTAGCACTTCTAGTAGAAACATGCCTACCAGTACTAACTTAGCATTACCAGTACTAACTTCTGAATCTCTCCACTATAGAGTCAGGATATTTAGAGACCTTATGGGTGTACACTTCATACCTCCTGACCCATTACCAGGTGTGAACTAATCCCACAAGTGCACTAAATTTTCCAACAATCCTCCCCAAATTTAGTTCACTTCCTTTGCATGAAAATTAAACCTAAGACAAAACATGTGCATAAACGAAAATATCCTGAGGATTGAATTTCCATCTTAGTACATTACACGTTCAAATATTCGAGAATCAGGGTGTTCAAAGAATTGAACCCTTCAACCCATTTGAATACCTGAAGATAAAATACACACAAGTTTTCAAACACTTAAAAGCTCCTGACACTATACAAGCCATGTGTCCATATCCAAATTCATAAATGTTGTAAGAGCCAAAAGTCCAAAGCTCCCTGAAGCGGCAAAACTTCAACATTCACATAGGTGGTTCCTCTTTATTCATGCTACTGCCAAGCACTTTTTCAAAGAAATTAACCATTAAGAAGTAAAGACTTCATCCTCCTTTCCAACAGGTTCTAAGCACAACCTTGGGATGTAACATAAACATGTGCTCCAGTCCACTGAATGTTCAGCTTTCCACATTGAACTCAGCTCCCAAGTTTCCTCAGGAGGGAGTTGAGTGTCTTAGCATTCAATGACTAATTTGGACTTAAACCTATCCCTTTAGCAGACTTTAAAACCAAGTCTCTAGCCAAAACCTTCGTCAAGTGATCAACTAAATTTTGTTGAGATCTAACAAACTCTATAGATACCAACCCATTCATGATAAGCTCACGAATCATGCTATGTCTGACACCTAAGTGTCTAGACTTCCCATTGTACATCTGGCTATAAGCCTTTGCCAATGTAGCTGCACTATCACAACAGATAGAAATAGGTGCTATAGGTTTAGGCCACAATGGAATCTCAAGAATCAAGTTTTTCAACCATTCAGCTTCTTTACCAGCAGCTGTTAAGGCTACAAATTCAGATTCCATTGTTGAACTGGTGATGCAAGTTTGCTTCATGGATGCCCAAGAAATTGCACCTCCACCAAGTAGGAATACCCAGCCACTGGTAGACGAATTGTCTTCAGTGTTACTGATCCAACTTGCATCAGTGTATCCTTCTAACACTGAAGGATAGCCAATATATGAGAGACTATAATCCATAGTTCTCTTCAGATACTTCAGTACCCTCTGAACTGCTTGCCAGTGATGAGCACTAGGATTACTAGTATACCTGGTCAGTTTTCCCACTGCAAAAGCAATATCAGGTCTTGTACAAGTCATGACATACATCAGGCAGCCAATTACCCTAGAATACTCAAGTTGAGATACAGCCTTGCCATTATTAGGCATCAGCTTCTCACAAGTATCCATAGGCGTACTCACTAGAGTACAATCAAAGTAATTGAATTTCCTCAACACCTTCTCAATATAATGAGACTGAGAAATAGAAATTGTGAAAACGTAGAGGGGGGGGGGGGGGGGCGTTGAATACGTTACCGTTTAAAAATGTTAGATCTTTTGTATCAAATCGCTTATGAAGCTTTTCATAATATGAAAGTACCAATTATTGTTTGTGACTAATATAAAGCATAGTAAACCAAGTTGTCACACAAGCATCAACATCAAACCACATCACAAGCAATTATAAATGTAAAGAGATAAAGAAAGGAAAGTGCAAACCGAACACGAGGATTTATAGTGGTTCGGTCACGGATCTCCTTTTCGCCCTACTCCACTCCCCGAGTACCCAACTCGAGAGTTACTTCACTAAATCAACAAGCTCCCTTCTCGGCGGAGAAAACCTTACTGTGAAGATCGTTTTAACTCTTAGACGAGGTCTAATATGATATCTAGGAACACATAATAATGAAAGCGGAATATTCAAACATAGAATCAACATTATTATGAACAAGGTTTTTCATTATCATAAACTAACTAACTAACTATAATAGAGATCAAATACTTGATCTAATCACTAACTAACTAAACCCTAGACGTTTTCCCTACGCCTAGGTTCCCACACACACACACCTTTAGACGTCTACATCTTGTACGTCCTTTAAAACTAATGACCCTATGTCTCTTTATATACTAAAGACATCTAGGGTTTACAAGAGGAATCATAATACAATTAGGAAACTAAATATTCTTTTAAGCATATCTTCTAGAATCTTCCGAATCCTCCATCTTTTTAGAGTTTCCCTTCTTGTCACTTTTAGTCCTTTATGTTTCATTCTTCTTGTTTTGTATCATCAAATCTATAATAGACCCAACACTTACAATCGTCGCTTACACTTTTTCCAGTACAAAGCTAAATACCGGGTTCTAGTTCGAGGTAGAACCAACCTAACGTCCCCTATACAATATTTCCGACACTAAGCTAGATGTCGAGTTCTTTCCGGGTACAACCACTCCCTTTATGTTTTATGGCCTAATATAACAAACCTTGTGTTTTATGACACAAACACACAAATCATCTAATCTAAGTTGATGAGAAGTGTTGTGATGATATACTAATGTTTACAATGATGATCCATGACACAAATGTCTAATGGATATGAATGACTAATCTAAATGATCTTCTTAAATAAGAAGTCTTCAATCAATGAGGATAACAAGAGATCTTGAATCTTCATATGTTGATATGCTTTGGTGAATGAGGATGGCTAGATCTCTAAGATTTTCTTAGTTGATCAAAATGTAAAATATGCTTACAACAAAGATGAATGTTAGAAGCATTATGATCATGTGATGGTGAGGGTGATTGATGTATGTTACTACATGGTTATCTATAGATCTAAGTGATGAAAGAATGTTAGAGAGAATGTGTGTTGGAAGAGATGAAGAAATGAGAAAACAACGGGTTGTTATTTATAACCAAAGTTGTAATCAGAAATATAATAATTTATTAGATTTGATATCTTAGAATATCTTCCAAAATCTTTTAATGATTTAGATGACACTATGCATGAGGTAATAAAAGAGTGTTTTTCTTTTTATGAAAAATACATTTAAACAAATGTATATACTTATTTAAAAGGTAAGTTATTTGTAAATAAAATGTAAGTAACCTTTTGTAAAATAAAATATCTAGTTGAGTGCTTGTCAAAATAAAAAAATTATGTCAAGAGTAAGTAAACTTTAATACTTGTATGAATATTATAGTTAGTTTACTTGGACAAATAAAAGTATATATTTGTTAGACATTTTACAAAAGATGTATTTGTATAAAATACTTGTGAATGCAAAATGTAAAATGAGGTTCGAAATAGAATGGTTAACCTATTAAAATATGTAGTGACTCTAAACGTATTTTAAACATTCTAAATGATTTTTTAATGGGTTTGATCATAATGCCACATAACAAACATGTACGAACCTGTGTTGTAACATATGAGAACTTGAGACATCGAGAGGTGTTGAATATATGTTGATACAAAATGTGATTACAAGTAACTTGTACATTTTACGTTATGTATTACAAGTTACATGTTTGTCATCAATAAAAAAAACGAGACTGTATAGATTATATATATTTGTACTAACAATCTCCCCCTTTTTGATGATGACAAAAATATGTAAACGTAATAGATAGTAAAATGTAAAAAGTTACTTGTATCCTTACAACCTTTACATTACCTTCTCCGTTTACACTCTTCTCCCCCTTTTGTCGAAACAAAAAGGGCGTGTCCTTGGAGTTTAACTTTATTTCTCCCCAAAAAGGCGAGCTTGCATCATCTCTAGTGAAGTTAAATCGTCTACTCCAATCCATCCCTAGTTTGGTAGCGGATCCATGGATCAAATTAAGAGGCTTATCCTACATCAAGGTTAGTTTTTATGCAACGGAAATTCGGGGAAATATATGATAAAGAAAAATGCATAGCAATGTTAGCCTATTTTCTCAACTTTTTGATTGAAGCACAAAGGCTTGTCGAAAAGTGAGAATGATGATGAATGCGTGCATGCTCCCCCTTGTTTGAGGCGTCAAGGTATGATTAAAAACCTACAAAACAAATATTAGTGCAAAACTATATTCGTCATTGGACGAGTAAGTGATATTCAACAAAGTGTGTATAAGATGCATTCAAATGCTTGACGGAAGCTCCCCCTTGTTCTAGGGCATCAAGATGAACCTTCAAAATAAATATTAGTATAATAGAAGCTTTATCTTTAGACAAATATGTCATATACAACCAAGTGTATAGACGATGCAATATGAGTGCTTAATGGATATTCCCCCTTGTTTGAGGGTGTCAAGAAGCACCTAAAATAAGAAAAATAATTGATGCAAACTTCATCATTAGATGAGTAAGTTATATACAATCGAGTGTATATGATGATGAACCTACAATGAAAAAAATTAGTGCAATATATTTCATCTTTTTGACAAAGAAAAATAAGATGTATATATGTGATATGATATAATCAAAGATCTCATGAAGTGCAATCTCCTAATAAGAATTACAATCATAAGAAAAGCGATAATATAATATGATAAGAGCCTACAAGATAGTGCCTAGAAAGAAGATATGAAGTGAAGTTGGAATATAAAGAGTTAAAGCTAGTGGTGCTAGTGTTGGTGTCGGTTTACCAGTAGGATTCATGTGGTGATATCTTGGTAGATGACTCAAGATTTATAAGAGTAAGTTTTCGCTAATCCATGGTGGTGATGATTAGTAAAAGTGGTGATGGAAGGTGGTGGTGATAATGTAGAAAACTATTAAGGAGTTAGAAACTCGTATGTATAGCAAATAATATAAAAATATTGACTCATGCAATCTTTTCGTTATGTCAAGTGACCAAGACTAAGAGGAAGAAAAAAAATATGAATAGACATTGCAATTCAATGATGCATGAGGGTTATGATTTATTAATGCTAACAACCTATTGTTTTGATCAAGTTCTTATATGCTTTAAGCCAAGAGTAATGAATAATGCGTTCTATCTAAGAATGTTATAATGAGGATACCAAAGAAAATGCATAAATATAAAAGTGATAACATGAAGATAAATTTGTTCATTGATTGATACGAATTATAAAAATGATCTATTCTAAGTGACAATGGGAGGGATAGTATTAACATGGTTTTGACCGACATGGAAAATTATGACATTGAAAAAAAGTGAAGATAATATGTACAAAAAAAAATAAGTACCTATATGAGGATGAGAATGACATCATATGAGAGAGAGTTGTATAGACCAACGTGTTGAAAGAGTGTTAGGAATGGCGGTTTTGATTATATATCGTTTGCACTGACAATGACATGCATGATATCTGTCAAGCGAGAGAAGAATAAGATCCTATGATGGTGTTCTAGATGGTGAAGTTGTAAGGTGCTAGTTTACGAAAAATCCTAGATTTGTTGATTGTGGAGATGAAGAAGTTTGTAAAACACATGATGCGTTTTTTACTTGATGAGGTATTGGTGCAAACTTGTGATATAAGGTTAAAAAAGGTTGAACTAGTTGTGGTTTCGTGAACCGGATTTAGCTAAGTGGTGTTTACCTATGTGTTGGTTTTTTAGAGTGTAAGAGACATAAAATTTGATAAAAGACAATTATGTGAATGGATTTATCTCCCCTTTAATTGGTGGACATCCAACATAATGGTAATGTATCAAATAAGGAATGACAACAAAGTGTTTAGGAGGTTATTCGGGTTAACAAAAGAGATGAGCTTAGCGATGTTTTTATGGATGATGGTTAGCATACAATGAACTTTATCCTTAAAGTCACGTACCTCTTCTCGATTAATACGAGATGATCTTATGACGAGGCATGTAGTTTTCTCATAGGAGGTGGACAAGATGATGTAATTAAAGTATTGTTGTAGCTAAATAGTGGTGGAGGCAATTTTTGTAAAGTGGAAGTAATAATGAGATTTGGAAAGAGGTCGGTTGAAAGATAAGAAAAGCCAAGCCTTTAAAACTAATTCTATATGCTTTAAAACTATATGTAAGTGTAGGGGTCCCATAAAGCATATTACTAATCTACGTAGAAATAAAGGGGATTATGTGAAATAAGCATATAAAAGTTAGAACCAAGTGAGATAACAAATAATTTGTTATCAGCCTACGAAACAAATTTTTTAGTGAAAAAATTTGTTAACATGATAGAAATTAAATGATAACATCTTATATAAGCAAAAATAACACATTGCACTTGGTAGACAAGAAATCACCATACAACAAGGTAGCATCAAGACAAACAATCATATTATGAAAAAAATGCGACATTATTCAAGACATTTTATTTTTAGATTGTTTTGTCGTTAGTCTTAGACATTTAAGTATACTTAGCTATAAGTAAGTATGACAATTTGTGTGATTATATTGTAGGATAAAAAGACTTCCAAAAGTTTATCATACCAAAATTACTTTGACAAATTATAAGTGCACACGTAGCAAGCAAATAGTGTGACAAAGACGCAAAGGAAGCAAGACGGGATATTCATGCAAGCCATGTTTAAATTATAACATTTAGGAGCATGTATCATTTAGACCATCTTATGCATAGATTTAAGGAATGTCAACAAAAGACAATAGCTTTCAAACATGGATATATTAATAACAAAATGACATATTATGAGTTCACAAGTAACACGTTTAATCATGCGAAACATCATACAAGCGACATAATTGCTTCAACTATAAATATCATGCAAATCATGTTTACGCTTAATCATAAAGTAGCATAAAGCATCATAAAGACAAAAACCTTTCCAGGGTTTTTACATTTGATAATTAATCAAGTAGATATCAAATACCAAGAAAATGTCAAGATAATTGATCATTTTTAAACAAGAACATGTAATCAACACATGTATGTATATTGCAAGTGGTTTAAATAAGCTAAAGGAAGAAAACGCATATCTTCTACTTGTTTGATTGGTATTCCTAAGGCGAGGCAAAATATCATTATTTTAACACTTACTTTAGGCAAGTATAGGAAAACAGATTTTTCAAGTTGAAGAATGAATATGAGACTATTACTAGCGGTGCTCAATTAAGGCTAAACACGACCATTTTTACGGGTGATTCCACATACCCAACTTCCCTCATGGAAGCTATTCAACAGTTAGGTCAAATTGAGTTTCTAGTACAATAGGTTCTCCAGTAATCATTCTCATGTTAGAAAGATGGGAACTCCTACTTTTGCCTATTAAAGTGTATAAAAGATGATAGTTTACCAATACTTGGCTTAATGTGACTTAACTAATATGCAATATAACTAAGGTGATGAAGACGTCATGTTATACACATGAATTTTAACAATGGTGTGTTTGATAAACAATATGTTTTAATCTTGTGTTTAGAATCTAAGGTTGTTCAAATTACATAGCTAATTGTATGATCTAATGGATGACATCTTTTATGTTGACTTGAAGTGTGTACTTTAAATGTGATTTGATCATCTAAGACTAGGGAATGGAATATGTTAAACTAAGAATTTATTTAACAAGAATCTAAATAAGGTTACCAATTTCAATAGATCTTGTGTATGCTCTAGAGATGTGTAGTTTTAACCTTGGATGTGCACTCGGTTTGAGAAAGGTTAGGTTATGATGTACTCTTGAAAGAAAATAGATACAAATAGTATCTTTCAACAAATGAGATTATCCCATGGGATAAAGTTATCATGCTTATGAAAACAAGTATGATAAGATGAATTGGATACACTAGTTCATACAATTTGTAGATGTTTGTTTCAAGATCATTTAGCCAATGAGGTGTAATAAAATCTCTTGTAACACAACCATTTATGTTGCAATGAGAGAATGATGCATAGGATATACAATATCCTTTTAACAAGATGAAAACTTAATGCATGATTTCTTAGGCATAACTTTTTCAAAACATCGAGTTTTCCTAAATGAAGATATGAAGCCAAAGTGTTTGAATCGGATAGTGCTATCCTAAGTATACTTGGTTTCAAGATTATATTCACTAGATGATGACAAGAGGAATTCACTCGAGTTTCTTATGTATACTCCTCAAGAGTCATTGTTGCTTGGGGTGTATGATGTTGGCTTTGAGATAGCATTTTAACATATGTTATTAAAATGTTGATTTAAGGTTTAACGAAATTTATGCAGAAGTTTAATGACAATGTATTACTAATACTTTGATAATTTGTGAAGGTAGTACTACTTATACCTAGTGGAATTTGACAAAGTTACCAGGAGCATCATGCTCATTTGATAGTTGAGGTTCTAGCCATAATGAATCAGCTAAGTCCTTATAGGTGGGAAAGTATGGTTGAGTTTGTTCAACATGCATGTGACTCAGTACGAGTGTTGAACACAAGAGCTATTTGAACAATGCACTCAATGAATTCAAATGATGGTAAGGATGGTGGATTGGTTGATCTAGGTGGTAGGTCTTCTAGTGTGTCTAAATAAGGATGTGGT
This sequence comes from Chrysanthemum seticuspe, assembly GCA_019973895.1. Lineage (NCBI taxonomy): Eukaryota > Viridiplantae > Streptophyta > Magnoliopsida > Asterales > Asteraceae > Chrysanthemum > Chrysanthemum seticuspe. The sequence goes on along the minus strand of BPTQ01000004.1, from coordinate 47,600,500 downwards.
AATGTAGAGGTTTGTTGTGCTATGGGAGTACTTAGGTTGATTATTTGTCCTTAGATGTTGAACACAACAAGTACGGATACTAATTCTTATGGTTCATTGGTTGGTACAACTAGTGGGTGAAGTGCTTGAAGTTTTGGTCATGTTTGTGAGATATATCATAGAGGTGAATGTGATGAGATAATGGTGAAAGAACAAGTGAGCTTAAGTGGTAGATGTTAAAGGATGAAGACCTATTGACATTTGCTTTATTGATTGGGAGAGTGTTATGACAAGTGCCACCGAAGGTGTCAAAGAGGGATAAGTGCCATATTAGGTGTCAAAGAGGGATAGTAGGTGTCAATGAGGGATAAGTGCCACAATAGGTTGTTTGTTTTAGATAAGTGTTCTAGTTGAGATAAGATAAGTGTTTGATTCATTTTAGAATTAGTGTTTTAACATGTGTTGTTAAAATACTTAGGTGTTGATTTTTCGGATATGACTTTTAATGACTACAATCGTAAGTCGCATATACTTGAATATTTCGGATGAAACACTTAAGTTGTCAATCCTACCTTGTTGAGATTATGGAGCTTAGATTGCACTCAAGGATAGAAAGACTCTTTAACATACGTGTGAGTTATGAATTGATGTAAAACCTTATCATCTTGGAGGATGACACATTATTTTCATGTTAACCAAGTGAGGAAAAACATGTAAAACAATATCTATAGTCATATGTTACACTTGTGTATGATATCTTTGTAAATAATGAGTTCGGATTTAGTTTAGGTGGCAAGTCATCTAAGTCATCCGCAAACAGATGAAGAGATGTTGGTGGTGTTGCACAAAGTTCGATATGTACAAGTTTTGGAGACTTTGGTAGTGAAGGTGTTTTGGATGATAGTGAAGTAGTCATAATGGTGGGTGATTTAGGTGGTGGAGTTGGAGTACTTAAGTTTAGAAAGTTCAAAGAGTTCAAGTTGACGAAGCAGCAAGATCGAATGCTAATCCTAGCGGTTATTTTAAGTGGCTTGTTTAGGTGATGAGGTTTTAGTCATTTTGACTTTGCGTTAAGAAATGCTAAGCTTAAGGAGAAGTAATAGTGAAGGTGTGAAAATGACTATCCTAAATGTGTTATTTTATGGAGCTAAGGATTCATGGAGAAAAGTGTTTGATTTGATGTTAATCCATACAAAGATGGTGGCTTCTAATGAGATGGAAGTGTTTAAGAGCATGTGAAATATCCTAAGTCAATTCATTGAGGATGTGTTGAGTGAGATATGAAAGATATGCAGTAAATGAACTTCAATCAATGCAAAATCTTAGAAGTCAGACATCCACGGATTGTAAGGAACCAAATTTAGGGTTCCTTCCTTTATAAGAAAGGGTTCCTTGGGTGGATTTTGTGAATTTTTTAGTTTTTGTGGGAAATGAATATTTTATTGGTCTATGTAAGTTAAACTAGTCATAATATAAATGAAAAGCAGTAACAACTATCCTAGAAACAAAATTTGGTAAATTAGAGTGCGGGATTTAGTAAAATTCAGCAACTTACCTGCAGTGGCCACGACACCAAAATTTATAACGGACGGAACCAATTTTTTGGGTCCGTCAAATCCGTGTTGTGCAGAAAAGTTCACAGAGGCGTTTTTTAACCCTCGGGGACTTTTCCGAATCCTGAAATTTTTCTTAAAAAATATGGAGATAATTATTTCTAGTTAGGAACAAGCAATAACACATATATAAACACATGGGAGAATGTATTTCAAGTAGGGGCTAGCGATTTTCACTAAATAGTGAAAACGGTGAAAATTTGATAACATACGAATGTTATCCCCTTGCATGAGAAAGTTAGTTCACATCATTGTTTTAAGTTTGGTTATCGTCCAAGCAAGCGAGAACACATAAATTACATCATACAACATTGTTTTTGTCCTTGTACCAAACACTCTCTTAAAACCTCCATTTTTCAAAGTACTTGACTAATTTACTTAGTACTCATTGCTAAGTGATTTATGACATTTCATAAGTTATGTGAGATGTTAGTATAACATATGCAAAGAAAGTGATCTAATTCTACAAGCGATGGTAAAATAATTTTCCAACTTAGTGCACAAAATATAGCAAATGTTCTATTGTGCATAAACAAGAAATCATCAAACAAGCGAATAAATAACATGGCAAGATTGACACTTATATTATGCAAACAAACAAGTGTAAACAACAATTTGTAAATAAGCAAGCAACGTATATGCAAACAACATAAATAAGTGGTCATTTAGCATAGCATAACAAGAAAAACACTTTTCGTCATTTTGCGTTTAAATGTGACGTGTATACCAAGTTTGATTAGTTTCCTTCAAACATATTACCAAATTATTTAGTTTCAAAAGAAATTGTATCAAAGTTCTAAGAATACCAACTTAAATTGCTTGATTAAAAAATTTGAGTTTTTATGTTAAAGCGAAACTCAATATCTTAAACATACTGTAGTATTTGGTCTATTTCACTTATTTAAAAATAGACTCAGACCACGAGAGTATTTTTAAATGAAAGTAGACTCAATTCCATTTAAAATGATAGGTGGCTCAACTTGTACAGACTTACGGTTAGTTAGTTATGATTTTTTGAAGTTGGCCAAAAAACTGCATACTGTGCAGACGGATTCCAAGGAACCAAATTTAGGGTTCCGCCTTGTAACATATTGGATTTCACAAACACATCAAACCATGGTTCAAATGGGGCGTACACTTTGATGTTTTTAGAGAGAGAAAGTTTAGAGGTTTGGGAGCTTTGTGAGAGAAAGTAAAAGTATTATTATGAGCTTCAACCCTCTACCTTAGGAGGTAGAGGGTATTTATAGTTTCTTACATAAACGCCACCTACGGGCTGTGGATCAGGCATACAGTGGGTAAAGACCCGTCCGTCCTCCACGCTGTTACTTAACTAAATACTACCTAACATTAAATAACTACGGCTACGAGCTTTCTAACGATTACATATACTTGAGGTGACCGATACTTTAATAACTGGATTTACTAAATCCTAACAATCTCCCCCAAAGGGAGGTCACCTCAAATTACATTGAATACAAACAGATATTACATTAATATTGTTCTTGGATTCTTGTTCATGTTCTTTACTCTGTAGCCCGTAGACATTGATTCTTCATTTTTGCATGTTTGGTTAATCCAAGTGGAGGTCTTTAACTGATCCACGTGATAATGAGTTTTGAGCCAGCTTTAAGATCATCAGCTACCATAAATCTCTGACTCTTCCTTTGTATTGTTGACATTATGTGATGTTGTGACATTTGGACCGACATGCTCACATTCTGGATCATGATTTCTTCTCATCAGAGTAGCGGAAGCTTTAGATGATTCATGATATTTGCAGCAGCGTAGCAGAAGCATATAGTGAGAATATCAGAGTCATTGATGCACTAATCATGATTTCTTTAGAAATGAATGTGTTGTGTGAGCATGCGGCTATGGATTGACCTCTCCATTCTGATCAGCTGCAAACGTTGGGTGTACCTGCATACAACAGTTAGCAATAAAGCGCACGAAAGTGTCTTTGATCACTTTCGTTGAATTGAGGTACACGACCCACGGTTCCCTGTTAATCAGTACAATTACTGCCTGTGATCAGGTATAATTCCGAAGAACCTCCTTGACAAGGTTTCGCAGCTGCTCTAGCCGTTCTCAAACCGGAAAATCTCAAAAAAGACAACACAGAGTGAGTGAACCAGCGAATTGAGATTCACTGATTGATGAAAATGATTTGAAAATAATCGTGTATTGCTTAATAGAAAGTGTTTTGCAATACAACGAAGGTTTTATGGAAAATCAATTATCAATCATAAATACCCTTTAATTTTGAAACATTAATACACAGTCGATGTGCTACAGAAAAGAATTTTTTGGCACAACGACCTGTTTTTCAAAGGCATCCATCAATCCATAACCTGAACCAGGATTGATTCATAAATTTGAATCTCCCCATTGTTTCTGTTCAGTTGTCACATGGTTGATATATTGGATAGATCTCACATGCCACCTACCGAGAGCTTGTTTGATGTTGGCTCTAGAAGGCTTTCCATCTTCATTGTGAATATGATGGCATACCACTCAGATGTTCTGGCAATACCACAAGGATAATGCGTAGGACTCTTAAAATATATTCTTACTTTCCACATTGTGTGAAACAGCAAGTCTTCATTGACAGTATCCTAATGAGATTTATTTGATGATCTCGTGGCTCTAGACTCAATTGTGCACATTTGGTTCCTATGCCGAAGACTATGGAGAGGGTCTCCTTCTTCAATATCAACAATCTCTAAGAGAAAGTCGATAGATAATGTCAGTTCCCAGTGAGAATGAAACAAGCCCTTTTAAGAGGAACTTGAGTAGCTTGAGAAGTTTAGTGCAGTGCGTCACTGGGTCCATGACGTCTTGTCTTCAATACCAGTGTTACCTTAGTAAACACCAGTAGCATATGTATTCAACCCGGTTTCTGCCCTAAGGTTGAATTACTGAAGGGCTATTTCTTTTCACCCTTTTCACATTTAATTCCTTTTCATTCTTCAACCCCTTCAGTGCTTACCGAGACTTCATTACTAGAACCTTGTTGGGTTTATTCCAGTTCTAGCTCTATCTCAGTCCGCACTCTTCCCATATCTCACTTTTCTCCTTTTTTCATTATACCTAAGGACTTCTACACTATCTAGTGGATTGTCCCTGGGTAGATCCCTTCAGTTCTGGTTGGATCATGGGAACGAATACCTAACCTAACCATCCTTATATCACCATACATAAAGTGAATTTGGTCGGTCTTTTTGGTATTATTCATCAGCCGTTGGAACCAATTGAAAACCATTTGAAAATCAATCCAGATACTTGTGATATATTATCAAAGCATTTTGTACCTAAATTGTTTTTGATATTTTTAGAAAAAGAGCTCCCCTTTCAACATGTGCATCGTGTATTTGAAATCTTTTTGGCACACGGAGGCAAGAGGAAGGATTCACTTCTTTGATTACCATTTTCTAAAGGATATCAACATCACTTTCCTGATCAAAATTAGTATTTTTCATACCTTGGTAAGGGTATTTTTGGAAAGGATGTGGTTTTAAAAAAGTTGCTCCCCCTCAATATGTGCATAGAGATTTGAAAGTGTTTTGCACATATTGGGGAAAACCTGCACATTGAAACAAATCAATCACGTTTCAATCCTTTTTGGTTTGAAATAGATGCTCCCCCTCAACATGTACATGGAAAATTTGAAATCGTTAGGCACATGTAGGGAGGAGAGCTTTTTGATCACTATAAAACCATTTATCGAATTATCAGTTTAAATCCAATTTAAATCACAAATTCTCCCCCGATCACAATTTTCAAATCAATTGAGATTTGTGATCTCTTTAGATTTAAATTGATTTTGAAAGCTTTTGAGGAGAATTGTGACTTGCTTATGAAAACTATTAACCGATAAGGATCAAATCTGAGACTTTAAACTCCAAAGGTTAAACATGCTTAAATATCTTTTGAAAACATGACATAAACCTTGGTCTGAACCAATTGTATGACAAATAACCTTTTGATTTAAATGAAATCATTCTCCCCCTCAATCAATGACATAAGTTGTTGATTGAGAGATAGAGATTTTTTGACAAATGTCAAGTTCAGATGATTTTCAAAGATTGACACCAAGTTATTTTTATTAGTTTTCATTAAGATAACAAATATTTTTCACAAGAATTTATAGAAGGAAAAATATTTGTGAGGGAAACATTTGTCTTTTTAAGTGACAAACGTTTGTTTTTAGAATCAGAGCATGAGATTTTAAAAAATAAGATAAAGCATGGCTCTGTTCTTTCTTTAAAAAACGGGTTATAGACAGAAATGACTATAAGCCTTTTGTTTTTCTTTCTCTCAATTTTTTTAACAGGTACATTCGAACAACATCTAAAGACCCGTGTCACTCTTTTAATGACATCACAAAGACCGTAGATATTATCGAATCAAGGAAAACATGACAAAATGACAATATTTTTGAAATTTTTCGAGTTTTTCAAATTTTTTATGGGTTTTTTTGAAAGTTTTATATTTTTCTATTTGCTTTTTGTTGGTTTTGTAATTTTGTATTTTGCTTTTTGAAAAAATATTTACAAGAGATGGATGAAGAAAAACTTTTACTCCTCGTCTTCCTCTTGAAGACGTTTGAGTGTTTCCGGTTATAGACTCTTTAGACCAAGTCGTGGGAGGATAAACTCAAAACGTTCTCTAGGAAGAGCTTTGGTGAAGATGTCTGCTAACTGGTATTCAGTCCTAACAAAGTAAAGTTCCACCACACCGTTCTCCACTTGCTCCCTGATGAAATGATGTTGAATGTCAATATGCTTTGCTCTTGAGTGTTGAACGTTGTTGCATGAGAGAGCAATGACACTTTTGTTATCACAATACAAAGGAATTTTGTTGAATTCAAAGCCATAGTCAGATAATTAGGATCTCATCCATAGGATTTGAGCACAACAAGATGTAGAAGTACTCATTTGTTTCTTTGAAGACCAGCTCACGAGCTTATCACCCAAAAACTGAGCACCTCCTGACGTGCTTCGACGTGTAACTTGACATCCTGCATGATCAGCATCTGCATAAGCTGTTAATGACATATCGGTGTCCTTCGGGTACCAAAGTCCCATATTGATGGTTCCTTGGAGATACCGAAAGACCCGTTTAACCGCTTCAAGGTGCTTTTTGGTAGGCTTAGCCTGGTATCTAGCACACATGCATACAACGAACAAAATATCAGGTCTACTGGCTGTGAGGTACATAAGGGATCCAATCATACTACAAATTTTCGTTTGATCTATCATGATCCCTGAATGGTCCTCATCCAGTTTAGTACGCTCTATCATGGGAGTGTCAACAGAGTCACAAGAATCAAATCCAAATTTCTTTAAAATCTCATTAGCATATTTAGATTGATTGATAAAAATGCCTCCGAGACTTTGTGAAATTTGTAAACCCAAGAAAAATGAAATTTGTCCCATCATTGACATTTGAAATTTGGAGCCCATCTCCTTAGAAAAACGGTCACATTCATTGGGGTCAGTCGAGGCAAAAATAATATCATCAACATATATTTGAACGTGAATTAAATGTTTGCTTGACTTCCTGGTGAACAATGTCAGATCAACTGCTCCTTTGCTGAATCCAGTAGATAGAAGAAACTTTGATAGCGTATCATACCATGCCCTTGGAGCTTGCTTCAAACCGTAAAGGGCCTTCTTCAAGCGATAGACATGAGTAGGATGCTCTGAATTCACAAAACCTTCAGGTTGGCTGATGTATATGACTTCTTTAAGATCTCCGTTAAGAAAAGCCGTCTTTACATCCATTTGATAGACTACCATGTTCTTACTTGCAGCATTAGCCAGGAAGATTCTGATTGCCTCGATGCGTGCAACTGGAGCAAATGATTCCTCAAAGTCAATACCCTCCTCTTGACGGTATCCTTTTGCAACCAATCGAGCCTTGTTCTTTAATACATCACCATGCTCATCAAGTTTTACTTTGAAGATCCACTTTAGAGCAATGATCATAGCACAGTCAGGATCAGGTACTAATTCCCATACATCTAGTCGATCAAACTCATGAATTTCTTCTTGCATGGCATTGAACCAGCTGTCTTCATTCATGGCAGTTTTAACGTCTTTTGGTTCGATTTTAGACAGTATGGAGTTGAAGAGGCACCATAAGGCATCAGTTTCAAGTTGTTTACGAGTGGATACATGACGAGAGGGGTTTCCAATGATGTTGTCCAATGGATGGTCATGTGTCCATTTTATAAGGTGTTCATGTGGTTGTGTTTGAGGAACTGAAGTAGCAGAGTCGTTTTCTCCTGATGAAGATGGTTCTGATGATGATTCAGGAGCAAATATGTTTTCAAAGGGAGCATCTTCAGGAGTAGCAAAGGGGTTATCTTCATCATAGGTGCCGGAAACAATTCCATGATGTACACTTGATGATTGAAGAATTGATGATGAGACAGAGTGATCAGCAGGAGGCGCTTCTTGACTTAATGACATAGAAACTGAAGGGTTATCTTCATTGACAGGGATAGGAGCAGCCTTTGTTGATGGATTTGACAGATCATTAGCAATTGGCTCATAGTGTTCATCAAACATTGGATCAAACAATTTTTTCAAATCATCTTCTGAAGGAGGTACATAAGGAGTTGCTGGTGAGAGATTTTGTACAAGAGAAGAACTAATGGGACTACTTGATGAAGGTTGTGATACGGGTCCAGAACTTGATTGTCCTGGAGCCATTTGACCGGTCAGCTCATCGAACGTAACGTGAATTGTCTCCATGGTATCTCGGGTTCTTTTGTTGTAGATTCGGTAACCATTCCTGTTTGGTGCATAACCCACAAAAACTCCTATGTCTGCCTTAGCTCTTAATTTACCCAAATCTTGACCATCATTTGTTGAATAGCATAAAGCGCCGAACACACGAAGGAAAGAGAGATAAGGTTTTCTGTTGTGGACGAGTTCATATGGCGTTTTGCCATGAGTGGTTTGGATGAGAGAACGATTTTGGGTGTAGCAAGCAGTGGCAATGGCTTCAGCCCAGAGAAACATTGGAACCTTTGAATAAATTAGCATAGTTCTTGCAGCTTCTACAAGAGTCCGATTTCGTCTTTCAACTACACCGTTCTGTTGAGGAGTAGGTGGAACACTTCTTTGATGATTGATTCCAATGCTTTCATAAAACTGGCTTAGTTCTTTGTTAACAAACTTAGTTCAATTGTCAGTTCGTATGATTCTAACAGTCTTGTTAAGTCGAACCTGCAGCTGTTTGATAAGTTTGATGATGACGTCTGGAGTTTCATCCTTTGTCCTCAGAAACTTAACCCAAGTAAATCGAGAGTAGTCATCAACAACAAGTACATATTTCTTTCCATTAATTGTTTGTACTCTCATTGGTTAGCACAAATCCATATGAAGAGTATGAAGGACTTCCATAACTGAGTTTGCAGGTTTGGGTTTATGGGCATATTTATTGCTTTTTCCTAATTGGCATGCAGAACAAAGGTGATCCTTTTCATATTTTAGTCTAGGCAAGCCTCTCACGAGGTCCTTTCTTGACAGATCATTTATGGTGCCGAAATTCAAATGATTGAGACGACAGTGCCATAGCCAAGACTTTGTTTTAGAGGCCTTTGATAACAAGCAAATTGGAAAAGATCTCATCATGTTTTCGATGGAGATGGTGTAAAAATTGGTTCCACGTGTTCCTTTCAAAAGTTCAACACCATTTAAATTTCTAACGAAGCATGTATGTTTTCTGAAGGCGACCTCTAGATCAGAATCACAGAATTGACCGACAGAAAATAGATTATGGCCAAGACCTTCAACATAATAAACCCTGGAGATTACACTATCACCAACCACATAATCTCCATAACCCATAATTACCCCAAAATGGTCATTTCCGAATCTAACAGTCCTGATAAATTTACTCACGAAGTTCATGAGCCGCGAGCGATCTCCAGTCATATGCTTGGAACAGCCTGAGTCCAAGTACCACAGAACGATTTGAACGATATATAGTTGAACACAGACAAAAATGGATAACTGGATAATTGGGATCCCCATGCAAGAATGGGTTCCACTTGGTTAGTAACAGTGATTGGAACACCCACATCCGAAGCAGAAACAATGAATTCATTAGGGATAGATGATGTGCTAGTGTGTGAATTAGACCTATTCAAAGTATGTTCACTTATTAAAGGAATAGTTCTACCAGTAGGCATCCATTTCCTAATCGGCATTGGTCTAGATAATCTAGGGCACAACTCATTAAGATTAAATTTGCGTCTAGTTGGTATCCACTGATAACCTACATTACTGAGTTTTCTTCCTGTGGGTTTCCACTGTTTTCTACCCTTCTTCTACCATTGCTTTTTAGCCCTCTTAACATGTCTGATGGCATTCATAGTTCTAACTGGGTTTGTAGCAGCATTAATCACATCATTCATACCACATACATGATTAGTAACAGAAACCAAGCAATTATCATTACATGTTTTGCTAAAAGTAGCATAATTCGCATTAATTACAGCACGCTTAGAGCTAACACTAGAATCAACACGATTCGTTTTATTCAACATAGTTTCATTCTTCCTAAGGAGATCTTCTACTTTCTTCCACTGAACATTCCTAGCTTGCAAGGTCCTATCATTCTTTGTGTTGCCTTGAGGCTTTGACCTGCTTGCTTTGGTGTCACTTTTTACTCCTGTAGAGGGAATGGGAACATTAGTTGGTATTGCTACTTTTTTCTTTTCAGGTTTAGAAGTGCTGGGATCTGAACTACTTGAAGGCACATTGAAGCTTACATGCTTAACTTTAGGCATTGAACAAGGCATCACAGCTTTATCTTTCTCACATAAGGATTTAGGGCATGTTGCTCTTAAACATTCTAACAGCTCCTGAGATCGTTTGGCCTGAATGCAAGCAAACCTAATTTCTCTATCAAGTGGCTTATTTATGAAATCCTCTTCTACAATCTCACGGAGACATTCTAGACTATCCTTAAGGTGAGCGAAATAGTTATGAAACACAAGTTCATTATTCCTAAGATGAAGAGGAATGTATTTAACAGTCACAGTATATTTAGAGTCTGCAGATGACTTTGATGCAACATTCTCATTAAAGACAAGTGGCATTTTCCCTTTTTTCTGTTTCTTCAGATTCTCAATTTCTTTTTGTAAAGAAGTTATTTTTTCGTTGTTTTTGTCAAAAGTGACTTTCATTGAATCATATAACTCTTTAAAGTGTAGTTTAACCTTTTCATTTTCTTCTAGAAAACTCTCATTTTCCTTTTGTAAAACATTAACGAGGTTTTGAAGATGAAAATTTTGAGAAGATTGAGAATCTAAAGGTGGAGGCATTTGGGAGCCATTTCTTTCGCCCTTCAATTATGAGATTTGGGCTCTCAATTTTCTGATCGTGTTATAATGAGCTTGAATTTGTTCATCACGTTTGTTTATTTCAAAAATTGCATCAAATTCAGGAGCATCTGAGGATGTCTTGATATTTGAGGTTTTAACATTTTCTTTGAGATGTTGATATTTTAATTGCAAAGCAAAATGTTCAACTTCCAATTTAGAAAAATGTTTTACCAAGTTATCATGATCATCATGTTCAATTTTATCATGCATTTTTGAATTTGCTTTTTCAAGCTCAATGACACGATCATGGGAAACTTTCAAAGCAACAGATAATTCATGAAATTGAGAAGCAGTAATAGAGTGCTTAGTAATAGTATAAAACACATCTTGAGCCACACAACTCAATACTAAGTTCTCATTTAAGATATGCAGATTTTTCCTTTCAATTTCATTATATTTGTGTTCCCGTTCATAGTCATTGACCTCAACCATCATTGCATCAAATTCCTTTTCCATTTTTTTAATATCCGAGTTTATTCCTTTTTGAAGACTTTCAAATTGACCTTTTAATTGTTTAAAGAAAGGTATGACCTCAGTTAAATAGCATTCTTTAGTTTGCTCAAAAACCCTTTCCCCTTCAGTTATCCTAGTAGGTGTGATCCTTTTCTTACATGTCTTCTCAAAATCAACAAATAATTGATAAACAACATATAGGCTGATTAAGGTCTTGCTCTTAGTGGGAATAGATCTAGGAACTAAATGCATGGGTGTATTCGGAGGATACACAGTTGTTAGAGGCATTTTCCTGAGGGGAATGTTCGTTTTAACAAGTGCATTAGCTTTTTGCATATCTATGTCCTTTTTCCAAAAAACTTGTTCTGGGGTTAATAGAGTTTGAGGCTTAAATCTTTTCAGGGAAATCCAATTTTCTTTAGTGTAATCATGGGGTTTGTACGTTATGTTTTGCTTTTTACACTCATGATCTTTTAGCTTCATATTCAGTTTCTCCCTAGTGACTTCATCTAATTGCCTATCTTCCTCAGTGCACTCAGCGCAACTAGGTTTCTGCCTAGGCTTAAGGATTTCCTTACCATCATATATTACCTTATGAGCTTCTCTCGCCGCTTTATCATATTCAGGATTGGGTTCCTTTACGAGGGGAATGCTATGCTTATCGCTGAGAACTCTATGCTTAGTAATCATGTGAGCAGTCTGAATGGTATTCCCTTGTACGTACAACTTATTTTCAAGCTTGTTTTTCAGAGTTTTTAGATTGGAAAAGTCATTCAAAAGTTTTGATTCCTTAGCATTAAATTCTTGTTTAAGCACTTTAACATTATCTTGGAGTTCTTGTTTTTGCTTAACAGTTTTAGAAAGCTTTTCTTGTAAGGAGTTTAACTCTTGTTTTAACACTTCTTCTCTAAAATTACTTTTTCTAATAATTGTACGCATTTGGTCATCCATTTCCTGCTCACAGGTGGTTAACTCAAACTTAGCACGTTGTTCATAAATTGCAAATTGTTCTTTATAGGCATTCAGTTCAGAGACTATGGAATCATTAGGGGCCCGTTCAGTGTATTCATCGAAAGCATAATCATCATTGACTGCAGATGATACATTACTTGGTACAGTTTCACATTCATCTTGCTTCACATATTGATCATATGGGACAACATTGTTATTGTCCATATTTTCACTATCTGATTCAGAGATTTCAGTTGGTTGTACTTTGTATTGTATCTTTTGCGCATCAATCTCATCATATAATTTCAGTACCTCAGAGATGATTGATGCCTTTGAGGCACTGGCCTGTTGTGGTGAAGTAGCCTTAGGAGAGACCATTGGTGAAATGCTAGCCATGAAGATGGTCTGGGCAGTTGGTTCATCATCAACATCTGAGTCATATGCATCACAATCAGCTACCTGAAATGCATTTGGATGATTCTGACCCATGCCCTGCATTGGATGTTCATCCACATCATCATCATAAGTCTTGGCATTTCCCTCAGCAAGAAACAACAATTCCTCTTCATCCAAAACAGATCCATTATCCTGAGCTTGTACCAGCAGCATCTTGTCCTGAAATACTCTGCATTTTGAGGGCGTTTTGGAGATGTGCAGTTCCTCGCAATGTGTCCATCACCACCACAGTTGTAGCACTTGATTGGCTTTGCTTGTCCTTGATTTTCATTCCTTCCATGATTCTGATTAGTCACATACCCTCCACCTACTCCACCTCTTCCCTGTTCATACTGTCTTCCTTGAACTGGTTGCACCATAACCTTTCCATCTCTGACAATAGCATGATTGTGTAGATTGGATGCAATTCTGATTTAATTGTTAGTGTGAAGACTGTTAGTATGTGGAGTGAGGGTCAAGTTTTGTTTAACCATAAGAGCCAGTTGATTGATGAAGTATTCCATGACTGCATCAGCATCAGGTTGCTTGAAGCTCGGATCAGGAATGAGTTTGTGATTACCATTTCCAGTAGGTATGACTTGAGATGCTTTGGTGGTAATTCCAACATTGGTGTAAAAGGTTGTTGAATCATTTGACGAACTTGCTTCTCCCTGTTTAGATTTGAACTGTTCAAGAATCATTCGTTCAAACATAGCATGTCTCTCATTCTGAAGCAGGAAGGCATACAGTTGCTCATAGTTGGTGTTCTTTAATCCTTTGGTTAGCTTCACAGAGGTGACAACTTTGTGCCATTCGGGATTCATGTTGTTCACAAACTTTGAGTTCAACTGAATATTTGGCATGGTCATTTTGATATTCCTCATGTCATTCACAAGCTTGTGGAATCTCACGTAATATTCATAGACACTTTCTTCTGGTTTCATCTTAAAGTGCTCAAAATCATCATACAGTTGTGATTCTCTGTCTTCCTTGGTTAATTCAGAACCCGAGAGAAGCATCTTGACATTGTCCCAAACTGCCTTAGCTTCAGTGTTGTGATTGATCAGCTTGTAAATGTCCTTAGGTAAACCCTGAAGTATGATGTTAGAAGCCTGATGTCTGCATCGGATCTCTTCTTCTCCTTATCAATCAGTTCATCATACATCTTAGGTCTGTCCAGTCCTAATATCACCGAGCCATCAGTAGCAGTCTCAAGTATGTCTCTGGTTGTCTCAACTTGATAAGGTCCTTCATAAATTGATTTGAGAATGTTAACCCCATTTTCCTTTCCCAAACAATACAACGTAATTCGTTGAGCCCATGAGTCATAGTCAGTTCTGTCAAGCATAGGTGGACGAGTATCTGATCCAGCTGCTTGAACGTCCTCTGCAACAGAAGAGATGATTGTAGGCACGTTGGTAGACATTATTACAGATTTCACGGGATTTTAAAACTCTTGGATTAAACCGAGAAATAGATTCTTTCACGGGATTTTACTAAATCAAGAGAAAACCATAGAATGTAATCAAGAAGAAAAGCACTAAGTCACAAGAGACAAATCGCTCAGCAAGACAAATCGCACAGATAACAAATCGCTCAGAAGTGACAAGTCGCATCAACTAACAAATCGCTTAAACAATCAACTCGCTTCAATAAGAAAGTCGCTTAACCATACAAGTCGCTTAAACCAAGACAAGTCGCTTAACCAAGACAAATCGCTTAACCAAGACAAGTCGCTTAAACTTACAACTCGCTTCAATAAGCAAGTCGCTGAAGAAATGACAAATCGCTTAAACAACACAAATCACGTAAAGTCACAACTCGCTTAAATAAGAAAATCGCTACAAAGTGACAAATCGCTACTCCGAATAAATCGCACAAGTACAGCCACTACCCGGACAAATCGCTTAAATAAGTGATTTGAAACTGACACAAATCGCTTCCAAAACAGGGACAAATCGCATGTTTGAATACTTAACCGAGACATAAGTCGCTAACTTTAAATTCAACAAAACGCCTCTTTTAAATCCAAAAACAATCCAACCACAATGATTCAAGCCTTCCAAATCAAAACCTAAGCACTTATGATGATTCTAAACACAAAAGTACAATCAAAATCCAAACTTAAACACTAGAAATGGTCCAAATGATGCAAATACCACTAAACTTTTTCAAACTCAAAAACCATAAAAAACCACTAGAAATCCAAGAACATGTAAGAGAGATGATCAAACCATGGCTCTTGATACCATTTGTAACATATTGGATTTCACAAACACATCAAACCATGGTTCAAATAGGGCGTACACTTTGATGTTTTTAGACAGAGAAAGTTTAGAGGTTTGGGAACTTAGTGAGAGAAAGTAAAAGTATTATTATGAGCTCCAACCCTCTACCTTGGGAGGTAGAGGGTATTTATAGTTTCTTACATAAACGCCACCTATGGGCTGTGGATCAGGCATACAGTGGGTAAAGACTCATCCGTCCTCCATGGTGTTACTTAACTAAATACTACCTAACATTAAATAACTACGGCTACGAGCTTTCTAACGATTACATATACTTGAGGTGACCAATACTTTAATAACTGGATTTACTAAATCCTAACACGCCCTTTATATGATTTGGTTCCATTGTCCTCTGAGACAGATTCACCAAAACTAGTATTTTGACATAGATAAAACGTGTGGGACTTACTAGATTTGATAGTAAACATATAATACATATTTTTAACAACATTTCTACTTATGTGACGTATCTTAAACATTTAACAACAAGATTTCTAAGAATAATTAGCAAAACATTTTTCATATTATATTTCGCTTCAATGGTAAATTGATACATGGATTGTGCTCCATTTTAAAAACCATTTGTTTTGAAAATAAGAGCTACGAGGCTCTGATACCAATTGTAAAAACGTAAAGGGGGTGAATACGTTACCGTTTAAAAACGTTAGATCTTTTGTATCAAATCGCTTATGAAGTTTGTTATAATATGAAAGTACCAATTATTGTTTGTGACTAATATAAAGCATAGTAAACCAAGTTGTCACACAAGCATCAACATCAAACCACATCACAAGCAATTATAAATGTAAAGAGATAAAGAAAGGAAAGTGCAAACCGAACACGAGGATTTATAGTGGTTCGGTCACGGATCTCCTTTCTGCCCTACTCCACTCCCCGAGTACTCAACTCGAGAGTTACTTCACTAAATCAACAAGCTCCCTTCTCGGCGGAGAAAACCTTACAATCGTCACTTACACTTTTTTCGGTACAAAGCTAAATACCGGGTTCTAGTTCGAGGTAGAACCAACCTAACGTCGCCTATACAATATTTCCGACACTAAGGTAGATGTCGAGTTCTTTACGGGTACAACCACTACCGTTATGTTTTATGGCCTAACATAAGAAACCTTGTGTTTTATGGTACAAACACATAAACCATCTAATCTAAGTTGATGAGAAATGTTGTGATGATATACTAATGTTTACAATGATGATCCATGAAACAAATGTCTAATGGATATGAATGACTAATCTAAATGATCTTCTTATATAAGAAGTATTCAATCAATGAGGATAACAAGAGATCTTGAATCTTCATATATTGATATGCTTTGGTGAATGATGAAGGCTAGATCTCCAAGCTTTTCTTAGTTGATTAAAATGTAAAATATGCTTACAACAAAGATGAATGTTAGAAGCATTATGATCATGCGATGGTGAGGGCGATTGATGTATGTTACTACATGGTTATCTATAGATCTAAGTGATGAAAGAATGTTAGAGAGAATGTGTGCTGGAAGGGATGATGAAATGAGAAAACAATTGGTTGGTATTTATAACCAAAGTGGTAATCAAAAATATAATAATTTATTAGATTTGATATCTTTATAATATCTTCCAAAAATATTTTAAAGATTCAGATGACACTATGCATGAGGTAATAAAATAGTGTTTTCCTTTTTATGAAAAATACATTTAAACAAATGTATATACTTATTTAAAAGGTAAGTTATTTGTAAATAAAATGTAAGTAACCTTTTGTAAAATAAAATATCTAGTTGACTGCTTGTCAAAATAAAATATATTTTGTCAAGAGTAAGTAAACTTTAATACTTGTATGAATATTATAGTTAGTTTACTTATACAAATAAAAGTATATATTTGTTAGACATTTTACAAAAGATGTATTTGTATAAAATACTTGTGAATGAAAAATGTAAAATGAGATTCGAAATAGAATGGTTAACCTATTAAAATACGTAGTGACTCTAAACGTATTTTAAACAATCTAAATGATTTGTTAATGGGTTTGATCATAATGACACATAACAAACATGTACGAACCTGTGTTGTAACATATGAGGACTTGAGACATCGAGAGGTGTTGAATGTATGTTGAGACAAAAATGTGATTACAAGTTACTTTTAAATTTTACGTTATGTATTACAAGTTACATGTTTGTCATCAATCAAAACAAACGAGACTGAATAGATTATATATCGTAATATTTGCACTAACAGGAATTCTTTTACTTTCATGTTTAATCCTTATACCAAGGATAACATCAGCCTCCCCCATGTCCTTCATGGAGAACCTTGATGACAAAAATTCCTTTGTCAGGTCAACCTAATTTTGGTCAGTGCCAAAGATCAGCATGTCATCCATATATAGGCAAATGATGACTCCTTTACCAGATTCATCAAATTTGCTATACACACATTTGTCAGCTTGGTTAAGAACATAACCACTAGAAAAAACTACTTCATCAAATTTTTGATGCCATTGCTTAGGTGCCTGCTTTAGTCCATAAAGAGACTTAATCAATTTACACACCTTGTTTTCATTGCCAGGTATGACGAAGCCCTGAGGTTGGTTCATATAAACCTCCTCATCCAATTCACCATTTAAGAAAGCTGTTTTCACATCCATCTGATGAATAATCAGATTGCGAATAGATGTCAAAGCAATTAGCAGTCTTATGGTACTGATACGAGCCACAGGGGCATAAGTATCAAAATATTCTATCCCTGACTTTTGTTTAAAGCCCTGAATGACTAGTCTATCCTTGAACTTTTCAATAGTTCCATCCACCTTCATTTTCCTTTTGAAAATCCATTTGCAACCCAAAGGTTTGCAACCAGGTGGTAGATCAACCAACACCCAAGTGTTGTTGCCCATGATGGAATCCATCTCATCATTGATTGCTTCTTTCCAGAAAGCAATATCCTGGGACTTCATTGCTTCTTCAAATGTCTTGGGATCATCCTCAACAATGAAGCAATAGGAGTATTGGTCAGAGACCTCATCCCTAGTTCCTTCAATTAAATATAATTGAAACTCAGGTCCAAATGACTTTGGATTCCTGACCCTTTTGCTCTTTTTGTTGAACCACAACCTCATCAGGGACCATTGATGATTCTTTATCAGGGACCTCTGATACACCAATGTCATGAGTTCCATTAGGAATCCTCTGACTTGGTCTAGGGACTGATGAGAATCTATTCTCATCAAATTTTGCATCCCTTGATTCAATTATGGAGTTAATTGAAACAAATTCATTAGGTTCAATAACATAGAACCTAAAAGTATTGGAATGCTCAGCATATCCAACAAAGATGCAATCAATGCCTCTTTCACCCAAAGTTTTCAGCTCTGGATCAGGGAGTCTTACAATAGCCCTACAAGCCCAAACGTTGAGAGAGTTCAGGTTGCGTTTCCTTTTAGTCCAGAGTTCATAAGGGGTAACCTTGTTCCTTTTGTTGGGAACCCTATTCAATAAATAGCAAGTTGTTAACATAGCTTCACCCCAGAACCCTTGACTCAGTCTTGAATAGGACAACATGGAATTAACCATCTCTTTCAGTACCATGTTTTTCCTTTCAGAAATACCATTTTGCTGAGGAGTATAGGGAGCAGTCGTTTCATGGCTTATACCAACAGACTGAAAGTACAAAGTATCTATGTACTCACATCCCATATCAGTCCTTAATCTTTTGACCAGGGACCCAAGTTGCAATTCAACTTCAGTTTTAAACACTTTGAATTTATCTAATGCTTCATCCTTAGTATGTAACAGGTAGACATAACAAAACCTAGAAGCATCATCAATAAATGTCACAAAGTATTTCTTATTCCCCAAGAGGGAGTGGCATGCAAGTCACACAGGTCACTGTGTATTAGCTCCAATAGCTTAGTTTCACGATTAACACCCTGAAAAGGTTTCTTAGTTATTTTGGTCAACATGCAAGTTTTACACTTTTCAGTGTCCATGTCAAATGCTGGGATTAACCCACCCTTAGAAATATCTTGCATCCTTTTATAGTGTACATGGCCAAGTCTAGCATGCCATAGGGTAGAGTCAGTTAGGTCAGAGGTGGTCACAAAGGCTGAATTATCACATTCATTAACAATATTAAGCCCGAACATTTGGTTACACAAATAGCCAAAACCAATAAACACACCATGCTTAGATAGAACAAATTTATCAGATTCAATAACTTGTTTATATCCATGATTATTCAAAATACTACTTGAAACCAAGTTCTTCCTTATATCAGGAACATGAATAACATTAAACAAAGTTACAATCTTTCCAGAACTAAACTTAAGATCTACACAACCACGACCATGCACCAAGGCTGTTGACTCATTTCCCATGTGAAGAATAGAACCATCATTCAGTGACTCATAAGTCTTGAACCAGCTTCTATCTTTGCACACATGAACAGTTGCACCAGAGTCAACCCACCACATAACATCACCATCTTGCACATAATAAGATTCAGATACATATATAACATAATAAATCTGAAAAGACTTATTAAACATATTCTGACCTTTCAGTGAGTTGGTAGAACCACCACTCCCTGAAGCATTAGTGTCTGATCCATTGGCTTTACCACCAACCTTAACACCTTTGCAATCCCTTTTAATGTGACCAGTTTTGCCACATTTCCAACAAGTAGGTGTTTCCTTCTTGTTAGGATTTGCCCTTGTGTTATCATGATGTTTACGTTTGCCTTTGTTGTCATTGTACCTGGTGGAGTTGTTATGCTCCACCATATTGACAACAGATGCACCAGTAGCATTGCTACTCATTGTCTTGTCATTATCCTGCACCCTGAGAGATTCCTCAATGCACAGATGACTGCCCAACTCAACAAGAGCTAACTCCTCCTTCTTATGTTTCAAGGTATGATTGAAATCTTTCCAAGAAAAGGGAAGTTTATCAATGACACAAGAGACTGAAATAGCCTCATCCATGTGCATATTGTGTTGTGTAAACCTTCTAAGTATACCAAGGAGTTCATTGTATTGTTCCATAACTGGTCTTGAATCAGTCATTTTGTAATTTGTGAAATTACTTACAAGGAACTTCTTACTTGATACATCCTCAGTCATATATTTGGCATCCAAGGAATCCCATAGTTCTTTGGAAGATTCAAAATTCTGATAAATGTCAAAGAGTGAATCAGACATACCATTGAGAATTAAGCCTCTGCAAATGTAGTAATCATTATCCCATTTGCTCCTCCTCCTTATTTGTTCCACAGTAGCATCATCCCGATCATCAGGAATAGGTGTAGTCAGAACATAGACCACACTCATGCTTGAAAGAAGAAAGTGCATCTTTCTTTGCCATGTTCTGAAGTCCACCCATTCAAACTTGTCAAGCTTGGCAAAGTTTGAAGCCATGTGTTTCATAGCAGGAGCAACCATTGATTATCACAAAAATAGTTTACTTTGATTGTTGGGGGTTATTTCCCAGAACAGGGTAAGATAATCAATAGCAAACAAATACCAATACAGGTTACCGGATATCACTTGGAATCGTGTTATCACTTTTCAAAGTAAACTATTCGACCCAAATTCCTGGGTATCAAGAATATCTACTTGAGATAAGACCAAATGTATGTTATTGAATTAGGCACAAATCAATAACCCTTTTGCTTACAAGTGTTTATCGTTTTTTCTGTTATATTTCATGCATCATCAGCTTTCCTATTTATAGGAAATTACTTTTAAATAGTCAAATGGAATTATGAGGATTAATCGGCCCATTAATCGCCTCATAATTATCCCCATTATAGTTTATACTGGTTACATGACCAATTAATCGTGGTCATTATGCAGTTGTAACTGTCACTTGAATAGGTCAATGCCTGTTTCAAGTTGATTCCAGTACTAGCAGTAGATACTCCCCTTAACAGTACTAACTTAGCACTCCCAGTAGAAACATGCCTACCAGTACTAACTTAGCACTACCAGTAGAAACATGCCTACTAGTACTAACTTAGTATTACCAGTACTAACTTCTGAATCTCTCCACTATAGAATCAAGATATTCAGGGAACTTATGGGTGCACACTCCGTACCTCCTGACCCATTACCAGGTGTGAATTAATCCCACAAGTGCACTAAATTTTCCAACAAGTAATTCCATTCTTTGGTCGATACTCTTATCTATATCTATACTACTTTATAATAGGTTTGGGACTTGCTAAAAGAAGTAGTCTTAAAAATGTAAGACCAAAAACATTTCCTTATTAATAAATAACTAGCAGGGTACCGCGCGTTGCGGCGGCGGATACGAAATAAAATTTTCGGTAAATCATGTATTTTAGTTTATTATGTTTTTTTTGACAATGAATTTACGGGGATCAAGAATTTTGTTTAGCTCGTGCCCGTTCGGGCTCGAGCCCATTTGGCCCGTTCCCGTTCGACCTCGACCCCGTTTGGCCCGTGCCCGTTCGGGCTCGACCCCGTTTGAATTGTACCCGTTCGGGCTTGAATATTTGTATAATGTGTTTTATTATTGTATTAGTGACATTTAATGCAGGAATTGTTTTTAAGTTGGTTGTACAATATGCTTGATAATTTGTATTTCTTGTATAAGAGGTGTTTTAATAACTACATTAATTGTATTTATTGACCAGTTAATTAATTGACTACATTAAATATCTTGACCACATTAATAGTGCTTTGTATTTTATACATTAAGCTTTAAGACTTGTAAGTCTTAAAATTAAGATTGATGAGAAAAATCATTAATAGAGCATTGTGTATTGTACAATAGGCTTTGAATTTTGTAAGTTTTAATTTTAAACCCATGAGAAGAGAGATTCATTCATCTATTATAAGTAGTATAGATAAGTCATTAATCAATAAAAATAAATGAAATAACAAATGGTCAATACATTAAAAGCCATGTAATAAAGAAAGACATTATGACAAAAAATTAAACATTGAACATTTATATAAATGGAATTATGACAAAAAATTAAACATTGAACATTTATATAAATGGAATTATGACAAAAAATTAAACATTGAACATTTATTTAGGCTTGTGTTGTAGGTCTAAATAGCATAACTCTTATATAAATGCTAGAATTCGAAAAACAAAACTGCTATCTATTTACTATATCATTATTAATTTAAACGTTTTGCAAAAAAAAATATATATATCTTAACTCCGAACCTAATATTAGAACACTACACATGTATGTTTGCACCATATAAAAGCCGAACCTTACACATCTAAAAATACGCACACCAAACAAAGAAACAAAAACCCACAAAAAATACGTTCTTTACAACCTAAAACATAATTCTCATCGGAAAATATAATGACACGAGTACTCGCCGCCGCAATACGCGGGTACCCGGCTAGTATATATTAACACTTCAATAAATAACTTCTAAAATGCATCGCAACAAGCAAGATCTATGTAGCTCTATATACAAAAATAAATGATTCGTAGTTCTAACGTGCTGCATGGAAATAAATTGGCAGCACTCTTTTGACCACGTAATTCACTCTCTGCCAGTGACGGACCTATATTGGTGCCGGATGTGGCATGAGCTCCACCCGATTTAGCTCACGAAGTGCAAATTTTTTTTCAAAAACTGTTGTTATTTGGTATATTCAGCCTTCGATAAATTTTTTTCTACTTTTGTATTTTATTTTGTAACTTTAATTAGCCTAACTATTCTTTTGTACGCCAACCACATTTATAGCATGGGCACCATTTAATTGACATGTAAGGTGCCATCATTTTCTCTCCTCGACGACCTAAACCTTATCTAATAGCATGGAGTATGGTCACTCGAGAGGAGGTGAAATAAAAAAAACAAATAAAATATGAATCAAACGCTCGAAAAGGGGATCAGACGCGTCACCACGATGTGGGGTGATAACTAAGCGAAGCTCCCATGGTCCGCTCCCTACAACTGTCATTGTTGGGATGTAACTGGTCCCTCTTGGACTGACATGTGACGAATGTCGTCGCCCAACTACAACAGGTAGGTTTTTGGTACGGATCGCACTGGTTGTGTTAACCTGAAACAGTAGCTATTGTCTGAATACGTTCTATAGGTTAGAGTTTAAGATTTCATCAGCGTACGATGAATTCAATGTTGATACATTATTAATCAAATAGAAAGTGTTGACATAAACGATCAACAACCTTGTTCTAGAGCAGAATAACAAAGATATCGAATGAAAAAACAATACCAAGCAGTTTATAGTTTTCGACAGAAAAAGGAACCTTGCACAAGAACTACCCAAATGATTACATTGTATTAATACGTTTGTAACGAAAATAATGTGTACACTTGTCTCAACCCTCACCTCTATTTAAAGAAGATGAGGGGGGTGAACTCCTAATTCTAAAAGACTTATGTCGGCTAACAAACTGAGAGAACAAGGGAGAGGAGACTTGCATATACAAACTGCCAACCAACCCCTTCAAATGTCGTCTATGCATTCCTTTTATGCATATTTGACCAAAACATATTTGACTAAATCATGGAGTAAAACTAACACCTAATTAGACCCCTAAACTATCGACTAATATGCATACTAATACTAACACAACGCACATGCATTATTAAGTTAGTCCAATTTGTAAAATTCCATGATCCACAAGTTGCAAACAAAGCATTGTTTACTAATCCCTTTGAATCCACCATGTTTGGCCAATGCAAGGAGCTCCACCAGGGCTTTGTGTCATCATCATTGTATCCATATGAGTCGTCACTTTCACCGAAGAGAATGTGTCTGATAAAAAAGGAAGAACCGCCTCTACTACAATAACCAATGCATCATGTGGCAAATCCTTGTAGAAGTTGCTCAATAATTTCACACATTGTTCATCGCTCCAATCATGTAGTATCCACTGGATTTACTAGTCACTAAGATATATATTTTAAAATAAAAACTTCAAAATTTTGTTTAGGCAAGTTACCTTCTCACTAGCATCACCATGAGGAATTTGTTGGAACATATAATCTCCCCCAAAATATTTTACCTAATAAATTCATGGTTAATATATAGTTAAATAGAGATTTTTTTTTTTTTTTTTTTTTTTTTTTTTTTTTTTTTTTTCTTAATTTTTTTTACAACTCTCATAAGAACAGTAATATAAATTCACGTGAATAGACGGGTGAATCTCTTATCACATGTGACAAAGCAAAGTTAGCACCCTTAATGGTTGAATGTTTCGATTACAATCATATTTAGATTGATTCCTAGACCGCCTCCAACATCTATTAGCCGTTGGAGATTTCAAAAACCATGGTAACATTGAAGAATTTTCTTGATAACAATGGTAGTATGATTCACCATGGCATTGTTGAAAGCGTCATTGAACCTGGAATCTAGTGCAGGATATTCAAATGTGTGTGTTCCATAAGCTTTGTTGAATGGAACACCCCCTTCAAGCACTGAATCTTTGAGTTTAGACCTTTGCTCACAGACATATATATCTATGGCGTTAGCAAACAAAATAATAAAAAATATAACAATATAGTTGTTTATGTTGGAAAATTTAGTGCACTTGTGAGATTATTTCACATCTGGTTTTGGGTAAGGAGGTACGGAGTGTACACTCATAAGGTTCATGAACACCCTGACTCAATAGTGGTTTGTACTGTTAGTGTATTGGTTACTACTGCTAGTGTAGTAACTGATGGTTCCTACTGGTAGTGTTATGGTTCCTGCTGCTAGTGTAATGGTTCCTGCTGATGGTTCCTGCTGCTAGTGTAATGGTTCCTGCTGGTAGTGTTGCAGTGATTAATTTGTAACAGCTTTGACTCATTCAATTGGCTGTTATGACTGTTTTATGACCACATTTAATGGTCATGTAACCGCTATTTCTATGATAATGGAGGTTTATTATGGGTGATTAATTGGCCGTTAATCATACATAATGTCCATTGATTAGTGTTGAGTGTTCTCTACTATAAATAGAGAGTGACATTTTCAGCTTGAGGACACACTGAGAAATATACATAACTAGGAGAAACAAAATGAAAACAATAAACACTTGAAAGCAAAGGGTTATTGATTTGTGCCTAATTCAATAACATACATTTGGTCTTATCCCAAGTAGATATTCGTGATACCCAGGCATTAGGGTCGAATAGTTTACTTTGGAAAGTGATTACACGATTCCAAGTGATATCCGGTAACCACCTAGTGGTATTGCAGTTGCTACTGATTGTCTTAACCCTGTTCTGGGATCTACCACCAACGATCAATGTAAACTATTTGTGATAATCAATGGCTGTTGCTACAATGAAACACATGGCTTCAAACTTTTCCAAGCTTGATAAGTTTGAAGGGGTGGACTTTAGGAGATGGTAGAAGAAGATGCACTTCTTGCTGTCAAGCATGAGCGTGGTGTATGTGCTAACCACTCCTATTCCTGATGATGGGGATGATGCTACAGTGGAACAGATCAGGAGAAGGAGCAAATGGGAGAATGATTCAAGACCAGTCATGGAACTATACAATGAACTTCTTGGTATACTTGGAAGGTTTACACAACATAATATGAACATGGATGAGGCTATTTCAGTCTCTTGTGTCATTGATAAACTTCCTCCTTCATGGAAAGATTTCAAGCATACCTTGAAACATATGAAGGAGGAGTTAACTCTTGTTGAGTTGGACAGTCATCTGCGCATTGAGGAATCTCTCAGGGTGCAGGATAATGACAAGCCAAAGAGTAGCAATGCTACTGGTGCATCTGTTTTCAATATGGTGGAGCATAACAACTCCACCAGGTACAATGACAACAAAGGAAAACGTAAACATCATGACAACACAAGGGCATATCCTAACAAGAAGGAAACACCTACTTGTTGGAAATGTGGCAAAACTGGTCACATTAAAAGGGATTACAAAGGTGTTAAGGTTGGTGGTAAATCCAATGGATCAGGAACTAATGGTTCAGGGAGTGGTGGTTCAACCAACTCACTGAAAGGTCAGAATATGTTTAGTAAGTCTTTTCAGATTTATTATGTTACATATGTATCTGAATCTTATTAGGTGCAGGAAGATGATGTTGCGTGGTGGGTTGAATATGGTTTCACAATTCATGTGTGCAAAGATAGAAGCTGGTTCAAGACTTATGAGCCACTGAACAATGGTTCTATTCTTCACATGGGAAATAAGTCAACAGCCTTGGTGCATAGTCGTGGTTGTGTAGATCTTAGATTTAGTTCTGGAAAGATTGTAACTTTGTTTAATGTTATTCATGTTTCTAATATAAGGAAAAACTTGGTTTCAAGTAGTGTTTTGAATAATCATGGATATAAACAAGTTATTGAGTTTGATAAATTTGTCTTGTCTAAAAGTGGTGTTTTTATTGGTTTTGGCTATTTATGTAATCAAATGTTCAGGCTTAATATTGTCACTGATAGTGTTAATTCAGCCTTTGTGACCACCTCTGACCTGACTGACTCTACCCTTTGGCATGCTAGACTTGGCCATGTACACTATAAAAGGATGTTAGATATGTCTAAGGATGGGTTAATCCCAGCATTTGACATGGACACTGAAAAATGTAAAAATTGCATGTTGACAAGATAACTAAGAAACCTTTTTAGGGTGTTAAACGTGAATCTTATCTCTTGGAGCTAATACACAGTGACATATGTGATTTGCATGCCACTCCCTCTTTGGGGAATAAGAAGTACTTTGTGACATTTATTGATGATGCTTCTAGGATTTGTTATGTCTATCTGTTACATACTAAGGATGAAGCATTAGATAAATTCAAAGTGTTTAAAACTGAAGTTGAATTACAACTTGGGTCCCTGATCAAGAGATTAAGGACTGATAGGGGAGGTGAGTACATGGATACTTTGTATTTTCAGTCTGTTGGCATAATCCATGAAACGACTGCCCCCTATACTCCTCAACAAAATGGCATTTCTGAAAGGAAAAACAGGGTGCTTAAGGAGATGGTTAATTCCATGTTGTCCTATTTAGGACTGAGTCAAGGGTTCTAGGGTGAAGTTATGTTAACAGCTTGCTATTTATTAAATAGGGTTCCCAACAAAAGGAACAAGGTTACCTCTTATGAACTCTGGACCAAAAGGAAACCCAACCTGAACTATCTCAGGGTTTGGGGTTGTAAGGCTGTTATAAGACTCCCTAATCTAAAGCTGAAAACTTTGGGTAAAAGAGGCATTGATTGCATCTTTGTTGGTTATGCTGAGCATTCCAAGACTTTTAGGTTCTTTGTCCCTGAACCTAATGAATATGTTTCAATTAACTCTATAATTGAATCAAAGGATGCAAACTTTGATGAAAATAGATTCTCATCAGTCCCTAGACCAAGTCAGAGGATTCCAAATGGAACTCATGACACTGGTGTTTCAGAGGTCCTGATGAAGTGCCATCAGAGGTCCCTGATGAGGTTGTGGTTCAACAACCTGAACCTATGCTTAGAAAGAGCAAAAGGGCCAGGACTCCAAAGTCATTTGGACTTGAGTTTCAACTATACTTAGTTGAAGGAACATGGGATGAGGTCTCTGACCAATACTCCTATTGCTTCATTGTTGAGGATGATCCCAAGACATTTGAAGAAGCAATGAAGTCCCAGGATATTGCTTTCTGGAAAGAAGCAATAAATGATGAGATGTATTCCATCATGGGCAACAACACTTGGGTGTTGGTTGATCTACCACCTGGTTGCAAATGGATTTTCAAAAGGAAAATGAAGGTAGATGGAACTATTGAAAATTTCAAGGCTAGTCTAGTCATTCAGGGATTTAAACAAAATTCAGGGATAGACTATTTTGATACTTATGCCCCAGTGGCTCGTATCAGTACCATAAGACTGTTGATTGCTTTGGCATCTATTCACAATCTGATCATTCATTAGATGGATATGAAAACAGCTTTCTTGAATGGTGAATTGGATGAAGAGGTTTATATGAACTAACCTCAGGGCTTCATCATGCCTGGCAATGAAAACAAGGTGTGTAAACTGATTAAGTCTCTTTATGGACTAAAGTAGGCACCTAAGCAATGGCATAAAAAATTTGATGAAGTGGTTTTGTCTAGTGGTTATGTTCTTAACCAAGCTGACAAATGTGTATATAGCAAATTTGATGAATCTGGTAAAGGAGTCATCATTTGTCTATATGTTGATGACATGTTGATTTTTGGCATTGATGCAGGTTTTACTGACCAGGTCTTAATATTTATAGTGTCTCGCTATACCTATGGTCTACCCTAATGCACTAACGGGCAGTGTACTCGGTTGTGTTTAGTGTAGTAAATGGTAAAGCCGAGGTCGTCCATAGAGCTATGTGTGTTGGATTATTAGTAAGTCTAATTGTCACAGAATAATGATGGTTTCGATAGGGAATTAATTAATTAAACTACTAATGCAGAGTAAAAGCAGATAAATGGGTAAAGGGAAATCAATAGAGGAATAGTGGTGCTAACCTAGTCAATCCTCCTAGCTAGTTATGTCTACGTCTACTTACTTCCAATTACTTCAGGTGGGGTCAAATTCTAGAGGACAGCATTTGGTCAATTCGCCCTAACCTATCAGCAAAGATGCCACCATAGGAGAAATCAGGCGCACCGTCATAAGTCATGTTGTTCCTGGTCCCCTAAGCCAAGTCATTAAGTACCGCTACATGCTAGATTCTAAATAGTGAGTGCCCGACCGTTAGGAACTTAGACACTACACCCCCCAATTCTTAAGTTCATCCAAACAGTAGGTGATCAGTTGGTCAAATCGCACAAGTAGAAAGGGTCGTCAGTTGGTCATATCTTACCCTTCCCGTCTCAGTCCGCTCACCTAGGGTTAGTTGGTCATATCTCCAATTGTCCTCTACCGCCATTCAAAACTACCGAATCAATGGTGTCTACCAAAGAACTATGCATGCATACACTTAGAAATAATTGTACGGAAGTAAAGTTAAACGCAAACAAAACAATTAAGGAATCATAACTAGGCTAGCACCAAAGGGTGCTTAGCCACTCATATTAATCATGCAAATCAATTCAATATTCAAAGGTACGAAATACATGAATTGAAGGTAAAAGAAATATAAAACGCTAAAGCTTATCGAAATGGAGTGACTTCTCCCTTGGAAACAGCTCTGTATACTCCCCTAGACCTGCCTTGAGCTTTTTCCCACGTTCTCAGAGAGTTGTGTGTGGAATGGGATGATTAGAAATGCTGGAATTCGTGGGGTATTTATAGGCCAGGTCTGGGTTACGGCGTAACCAATATAGGAGTTACGCCGTAACCTTCTATTCCGTCGTAAATGCACTAGATCTGCTAGTTACGGCGTAACCTAATAAGTGGTTGCGCCGTAGTGTTCAATAAACACGGTTACGTCGTAAGTGATGCAGTAGTTACGGCGTAAGTATCAACGGCGTGGATCCTCATTTGACCTAATGTAGTTACGTTGTAACCTTTGGGAAGAGTTACGCCGTAACCTCTTGATAAGTTAGTATTCTGAGTCACGCAATAGTTACGGCGTAATGTGAGAGAGGAGTTACGCCGTAACTTCTTCAAAATAGGCATACTGTGATAAATCTTTAGTAATGTTTCCATTTCCGCGTCTCTTTAGCTCCAATGCTCGTAATTTACCTGAAAGTGGAAACCAATAGAAAACAAGCGTAAATCTATATAAATGATATAAATAACGAGCATTATTGAGGGAAATTGACACTTAATATTCAGGACTATTTGATGTTATCAAATATCCCCCCACTTGAACTCTACTTGCTCTCAAGTAGACCTTATTAGATAGATTTCTAAAAAGATATCTCCCAAAACCTGGAAAATATGAGTTTACAAATCCCTTACGCTAGAATAAAACAAAGCCGAACACCTCACGAAAGGGGAACAAACACTCAAATCTCTCAACTATTCTAAGTGTCAATTTTGGGGTGAGCACTCAATCACACAATCATAGCATGTATTCTATCATAAGCTTGGCGGTTACACAAATCTCCACCACTAGAGTTAAGGGCTAAACAATTCTCGAAGGCAATATGGGTAGACACGACAAAGGTTAAGGGGTGACTCGTCATTACTCACATGTCACGACGAAGTGGACAAAATCAATGATACATGACCAAATCCATGGCCAAGACACCAAAGATTGCTCTCTGCATCACCTAGACATGCTTCATGACTAAAGGGTAGGATAAGACATGCGATATATAATTGGTGTAAAATGAAAAACAAACAGGTAGTCTAAATCTATAATCAAGTCATCACCACTTACCGTCCGCCCAAAGTTCAAGTTTAGAAGTCTAGAAACCTGATCATGAAATGCAAGGTAGATGTGTCATTAGAGGACGTCCTGATGGGCACACCACCTTTTCTTCTTCTGTTGGCAAAACTACTAACTCCAATCTTCAAATGTGACCGAGGTGGCCTCCTCGATACTAATCAATAAAGCTCATACTATAGTGCTTATAACATCGCACTTTACAATATCATAACCCAATCATTTTTTTTTGAATCATAACATAATAACATAACATTCCCCCACTTGAGATGAACAATGGGAATTCGGGGGGTCTTCAATGATCTTCATAAATGTTGTCGATGAAAGCGTGATTTCCAAACCTTTCCACTCGAATCTTGAACTTAGGCAAATGATGACTTCCCAATCACAAATAAAGACTACAGAGTAGGCTAAGGTGTATAGGTGTAACGAAACAATATATTGGGTTGACAAAATGAAAGGAATGGCTCAGAAGGGTGTATCTAGGGGTATCTTGCACTAAAGGTGAGTGCAACAAAAGGGTTTCACAGGGGGGTCGAAAAGTCGAGGTGACTAATTGATAGACTCACAATGGTAGGTTGTTTGGGTGATAATCCTATAATATTGCCTTCTAAAACTAAAAAGTCCAAATACATCGAGCTAACTCAACATACCTCGTCTATAGTCTCGAAATGATGCAAAGGCCAAGTTCTAAAGTTTACAAGCTACCGACACACTCATAATTTGGTGGATTTGGGGTAAAATATTGGAAACGGATAAGGCTAATCTCACCATGTAATGTTAAGGGTTGTATGTGCTTGGCTAAGGTCTAATCTAGTTAGGTTCAGAAAAACATGTCAAAATTTTAAAAATGGCATAATTTTTCAAAATAATCTAGAAAAAATGAGGGAGAAATAAAGTTCAAGAGATAATTTTACTCCTGTCCCCCCACTTGAATTGTACAAAGTCCCTTTTGTATTAGGCATTAAAATAAAGGTGAAGAGAAAGGTAGAATTAGAGCGAGAACTTCCCTGAAATTTGCTCCAAAAAGAAGAAGGCCCACGAAAGAGAACAATGCCTTCGTTTAAGCATCATGAACAAACTTCAATCCCTGAAATCACAATACCGACAAGCATAATTCTAAAAAGAAAAAATAAAAATGAAAAACAACCTAACTCACTTTCGTAGGAATCACGGTTGCATTTAGCGTATGCAACAAGCCTTTTAAACCACTTGGTGTCCCAAGTGGACGAGTGAAGTCTCGTGAGGGTTTACAGGGAACACACATACAAAGTTCATTTAAAAACTAATACAAGGTTACTGTGTTTTAAAATGAAAGAATTAAAGCAGAGAAAAGTTACGTCGTAACTCCTATGAGGGAGTGACGCCATAACTGGCAAAACCTGGTATGAGCTGTAAAAGCGAGTAGTTACGGCGTAACCACTGAGATGTAATTACGCCGTAATTGGTAATGCGTCAAGGGTTCTGCTGCTAAAACGTTGGTTACGGCGTAATCACCAAGATAAGTTACGCCGTAACTCTGTTCAGATCAACAACTGCAGCAGCAAATAGTTCCTCATTTCCTGCAACAACGGTTAGAAAACACAAATCCCAACAGAAAAGATATAAAAACAAAAGAAAGGTATAATTCGGGTTGTCTCTCTAAAAAGTACTTTTCTTTTTTAACGAGTCTTTAAGTTAGACTCAGAGCTGCGGGGCTACTATGGGGGCCTTTGAGCTTGCCCCACTTCCTCAATATCTTTCATCAAATTATGCCTCATCCATGCAACATTCGAAGCAGTTCGGAGGTATTCATTGGTTTTGACTTTCCGGACTTTACAAAATTTCTCATCTGGTCCCAGGTGGTAGCGAGTGAATTCATATTTTTCGACAATAATTGGAGGTGGTCTTTTGTAGGGAATCCCCAGGAGTTTGCACCTCCTTTGTTCGTAAGCTTCGTCATCGGGATCAGTGAACTCCTCATTTCCTTGCATCTCAAGGTAATCTAGGATCCCCTCAATATCATCGTCATCAGAAGCTGTGTCTTTGAACCATTCTTCATCGAGCAGATTCTCCACTAGAACGCGCTTGCATTCTTCTTTATCATCACTAACCAACTCTTTGTTTTTTTCAATTGTTATCTCACTCGTGTTGTTGAGACTTCCGTTGTTTGAATTTTCTCGATCCATGTATTCCTTCCGAATCTTCTCGTTGGTTAATGTGTCTACATATCCATACTTAATTTTCACCCAACTATCGAATCCTAGGTTGTCCAGCCAAGGCAAACTCGTTCTTTCCTCATCATTGGTTGAGGGCCAAAAGAATTCATACTTTCCTATTCTTTCACAGCTGCTTCCTCCGTTACACATATCATCATACGGGTTGCATGACGCCCAGAAAATTTTCCCAGGAGATTTTACTCTTTCGCACCAGTGACTGCGTAATTTCTTGTTGTCAGTTTCACTTAAATGCTCATTCGTGCATCTTAGATCATTATTAGCCTCTTCCTTTTTCTGAATGTGCTCTTCGTAATCAATTTTAAGCTTCTTAAGAAGATTTGGATCGATCTTGGCATCCCCGAATTGAATAGCGTACCAATCTTTAAATGCTAAATCACCGAATCTTATACAATGTCTTTCACGCTCATGAGGGCAAGTCCACTCTTCCTTTCTTTCATTGTCTCCGCCATTGCAATACTAGTGGAAGGGGCTGCATGTAGGCCATGCTCTTGTGGTCTCTTCGTCGGTTATGATGACAGGAGCACACCAGTGAGTTATCAGTGGCTCTTCTTCATCTTCAAGGGTGAGTTTTTCGAGTCTTTCATCATTAGTGTAAGCAACCCATAAAAACTTGTTATTCTTGATTGTTTCTTTGTCGGACCCTCCATCACACGTTTCATTTCTAGGATCACATGAAGCCCATATGTCAAATGAGTCCCCCTTAGCTACTGGTATAGCTTTGCAACAGTGATATCTTTTTTTAGATGGTGATAAAGGAAATAGGTTAATATCGTGGGACCATTCACTAGTTTTCTGAGTCTCTGATTCGCCTACATCAAGGAAGCTGTCTGCCCACGTATCCCAGTTACGCCGTAACTGAGTTTCTTGGTTACGGCGTAATTCGTTAGAATGAATTTCCTCGTTACTCTTCATAACCCCGTTATCGCTGTCAAACACATAGTTACGCTGTAACTCATTAGGCATGTTACGGCGTAACTCAGATCTGTCGACTGAATCATCCCCTAAATCCGTATCATTGATCTCAACCTTCGAGTTATTATTAGAAAAAATTACCTTACATTCCATAGCTGGTTTAGATCCTTCAGGTTTATCGTCATTCCTCCTTACTTTTTCACTGAGCTTCATTACCATGGATTCAAGGTTTTTCAGAGTTGTGTCGTGCTTGGAAAGGTTTCTGTCGGTGTTTTCCTGGAATTATCTCAACCACTCATCTTTCTCTTTTTGTTTATGGGCTGAAGTTTCCAGGAACTTATTAATTGTTTATTCAAGATTGGGCTTTCTTTCTCCATAAGGCCCACGATTGTAATTTCCACGATAACCATTACTATTTCGATTATCTCCGTAAAATGGTCGATTTTCTCCATACTTAGCTTCTTCAATATTCTCTTCGTCCATATGATGACAATTTTTCGTAAGATGTCCACTCCACAGATTTCACAACCTACTTGGATGGCATGAACGGTTTCTCTGACTTTCAGCATATCTCGACTGAGATTTTCAATCTTACTAGCGATAGATGCAATTCCATCAAAACTTCCGCTTTTGTTTCTTTTACTCCTACCGTCGTGCCATTTTTTAAAGTGGTTCGCCATTTTTTGAATGGATTCAAGTGCAGCGGTAGGAGTCATGTTCGGGATAGGTCTTTGATAGTCCAGCATTTGCCTTGTAGTAACGTTAATTCCTTTGTAGAAAATATTGACCTTCTGCTGGTTATTCAGATCATTGGTAGGACACTTATAAAGAAGATCGTTGTATCTGTCCCAAGTTTGATACAGTGTTTTGTCGTCTTCTTGTTTGAAATTATGGATTTCCAAAAGCTGGTTAGAAATCTTCGATGGTGGGCAATATCTTTGGATAATGTGTTTCTTTAGTAGCGCCCAAGTATTAACTGCCCCGGCGGGCAATCTTTCGATCCATCTTCTAGCTGCTCCAGTAAGAGTCATTGGGAAAACCCTTAGCATAACAGCATCATGAGACACGCCCGGAATGTTGAAAAGGCTGGCGATGTATAGGACATTTTCAACGTGCTTATATGCGTCTTCGTCTCTGTTTCCAGAAAATAGGTTAGCGCGAAGCTCCCTCATAAATTGATCTTTAATTTCGAAACGAACATCCGCTCCGATTGCCGGTCTTACGAGACCTGGCCCCTGTTCAGCTCTTGTCAACGCCAAGTATTCCTCATGAGTGAGGTCATCGATGTTAACAACTTCCATGGTACCTGAAATCTAGAAATATGATCGTGAGAAAAGTTTAAAATAAAATGAAAGACTTAATATCAATCCTAATATAACTCCCCGGCAGTGGCGCCAAAAACTTGATGCAGGTTTTACTGACCAGGTCTTAACATTTATAGTGTCTCGCTATACCTATGATCTACCCTAATGCACTAACGGACAGTGTACCCGGTCGTGTGTAGTGTAGTAAATGGTAAAGCCGAAGTCGATCCAAGAGCTATGTGTGTTAGATTATTACTAAGTCTAATTGTCACAGAATAATGATGGTTTCGATAGGGAATTAATTAATTAAACTACTAATGCAGAATAAAAGCAGATAGATGGGTAAAGGGAAATCAATAGAGGAATAGTGGTGCTAACCTAGTCAATCCTCCTAGTTAGTTATGTCTACGTCTACTTACTTCCAATTACTTCAGGTGGGGTCAAATTCGAGAGGACAGCATTTGGTCAATTCGCCCTAACCTATCAACAAAGATGCCACCACAGGAGAAATCAGGCGCACCGTCATAAGTCATGTTGTTCCTGGTCCCCTAAGCCAAGTCATTAAGTACTGCTACATGCTAGATTCTAAATAGTGAGTGCATGGCCGTTAGGAACTTAGACACTACACCCCCCAATTCTTAAGTTCATCCAAACAATAGGTGATCAGTTGGTCAAATCGCACAAGTAGAAAGGGTCGTCAGTTGGTCATATCTTACCCTTCCCATCTCAGTCCGCTCACCTAGGGTCAGTTGGTTATATCTCCTAGGAAATTGTCCTCTACCGCCATTCAAAACTACCGAATCAAGGGGGCTACCAAAGAACTATGCATGCATACACTTAGAAATAATTGTACGGAAGTAAAGGTAAACGCAAACAAAACAATTAAAGAATCTTAACTAGGCTAGCACCAAAGGGTGCTTAGCCGCTCATATTAATCATGCAAATCAATTCAATATTCAAAGGTACGAAATACATGAATTGAAAGTAAAAGAAATATAAAACGCTAAAGCTTATCGAAATGGAGTGACTTCTCCCTTGGAAAAACCTCCGTATGCTCCCCTAGACATGCCTTGAGCTTTTTCCCATGTTCTCAGAGAGTTGTGTGTGGAATGGGATGATTAGAAATGCTGGAATTTGTGGGGTATTTATAGGCCAAGTCTGGGTTACGGTTTAACCAATATAGGAGTTACGTCGTAACCTTCTATTCCGTCGTAAATGCACTAGATCTGCTAGTTACGGCGTAACTTAATAAGTGGTTACGCCTTAGTCTTCAATAAACACGGTTACGTCGTAAGTGATGCAGTAGTTACAGCGTAAGTATCAGCGGCGTGGATCCTCATTTGACCTAATGTAGTTACGCCGTAACCTTTGGGAAGAGTTATGCCGTAACCTCTTGATAAGTTTGTATTCTGAGTCACGCAATAGTTACGGCGTAATGTGAGAGAGGAGTTACGCCGTAACTTCTTCAAAATAGGCATACTGTGATAAATCTTTAGTAATGTTTCCATTTCCGCGTCTCTTTAGCTCCAATGCTCGTAATTTACCTGAAAGTGAAAAACAAGCGTAAATTCATATAAATGATATAAATAACGAGCATTATCGGGGGAAATTGACACTTAATAATCAGGACTATTTGATGTTATCAGGCACTGACCAAAATCAGGTTGACCTGACAAAGGAATTTTTGTCATCAAGGTTCTCTATGAAGGACATGGGGGAAGCTGATGTTATCCTTGGTATAAAGATTAAATATTAAAGTAAAAGAATTTCTATCTCTCAGTCTCATTATATTGAGAAGGTGTTAAGGAAATTCAATTACTTTGATTGTACTCTAGTGAGTACACCTATGGACACGTGTGAGAAGCTGATGCCTAATAATGGCAAAGTTGTATCTCAACTTGAGTATTATAGGGTAATTGGCTGCCTGATTTATGCCATGACTTGTACAAGACCTGATATTGCTTTTGAAGTGGGTAAACTGATCAGGTATACTAGTAATCCTAGTGCTCATCACTAGCAAGCAGTTCAGAGGGTACTGAAGCATCTGAAGAGAACTATTGATTATAGTCTCTCATATACTGGTTATCCTTCAGTGTTGGAAGGATACACTGATGCAAGTTGGATCAGTAACACTGAATACAATTCGTCTACCAGTGGCTGGGTATTCCTACTTGGTGGAGGTGCAATTTCTTGGGCATCCAAGAAACAAACCTGCATCACCAGTTCAACAATGGAATATGAATTTGTGGCCTTAGCAGTTGCTGGTAAAGAAGCTGAATGGTTGAAAAACTTGCTTCTTGAGATTCCATTGTAGCCTAAACCTATAGCACCCATTTCTATCCGTTGTGATAGTGCAGCTACATTGGCTAAGGCTTATAGCCAGTTGTACAATGGTAAGTCTAGACACTTAGGTGTCAGACATAGCATGATTTGTGAGCTTATCATGAATAGGGTGGTATCTATAGAGTTTGTTAGATCTCAACAAATTTAGCTGATCACTTGACGAAGGGTTTGGCTAGAGACTTGGTTATAAAGTCTGATAAAGGGATGGGTTTAAGTCCAACTTAGTCACTGAATGCTAGGACACCCAACTCCCTCCTAAGGAAACTTGGGAGCTGAGTTCAATGTGGAAAGCTGAACATTCGGTGGACTGGAGCACATGTTTTATTTACATCCCAAGGTTGTGCTCATAACCTTCTGAAAGAAGGATGAAGTATTTACTTCTTAATGGTTATTTTTCTTTGAAAAAGTGCTTGGCAGGAGCATGAATAAAGAGGAACCACCTATGTAAATGTTGAAGTTTTGCCGCTTCAGGGAGCTTTGGACTTTTGGCTCTTACAACATTTATGAATTTGGATATGGACACATGGCTTGTATAGTGTCAGGAATTTTTAAGTGTTTGAAAACTTGTGTGTATTTTATCTTAAGGTATTCAAATGAGTTGAAGGGTTCAATTCTTAGAACACCCTGATTCTCGAATATTTGAACGTGTAATGTACTAAGATGGAAATTCAATCATCAGGATATTTTCGTTTATGCACCTGTTTTGTTTGATGTTTGTTTTTTCTTGAAAAGGAAGTGAACAAAATTTGGGAGAGGATTGTTGGAAAATTTAGTGCACTTGTGGGATTAGTTCACACCTGGTTTTGGGTAAGGAGGTACGGAGTGTACACCCATAAGGTCTCTGAACACCCTGACTCAATAATGGTTTGTACTGTTAGTGTATTGGTTACTACTGCTAGTGTAGTAACTGATGGTTCCTCTAGTAGTGTTATGGTTCGTGCTGCTAGTGTAATGGTTCCTGCTGATGGTTCCTGCTGGTAGTGTTTGGTTCCTGATGCTAGTGTAATGGTTCCTGCTGGTAGTGTTGCAGTGATTAATTTGTAACAGCTTTGACTCATTCAATTGGCTGTTATGACTGCTTTATGACCACGTTTAATTGGTCATGTAACCACTATTTCTATGATAATGGAGGTTTATTATGGGTGATTAATTGGACGTTAATCATACATAATGTCCATTGATTAGTGTTGAGTGTTCTCTACTATAAATAGAGAGTGACATCTTTAGCTTGAGGACACACTGAGAAATATACATAACCAGGAGAAACAAACTGAAAACAATAAACACTTTAAAGCAAAGGATTATTGATTTGTGCCTAATTAAATAACATACATTTAGTCTTATCCCAAGTAGATATTCGTGATACCCAGGCATTAGAGTCGAATAGTTTACTTTAAAAAGTGATTACACGATTCCAAGTGATATCCGGTAACCACCTAGTGGTATTGCAGTTGTTACTGATTGTGTTAACCCTGTTCTGGGATCTACCACAAAAAGTTACATCTTTTCGGTTACATATCCAAATATCAAATTATATACTAGATAATAATAATGTTTCAAGTTTTGTTATATATAGCTGAAAGCTGAAGAACAGTACCAACTTACAACACCATGCCACTTGGACCATTCTGTCTTAGTGTCCACCCTAATGATATGTAACTAAACGATGTGAATTGGCAAAACCTCTTTAAGGGTACTAAAAGTACTACTAGTAGTTTTTTACCCAAAAAAGTACTACTAGTAGTAAACTAAACAATCAAATTCATATAAATTTGCATTTGATTAAGAAATCAACAAATATATGTTTTTTGACCGAGTAAACAAACATACTATTTATAAAGTGTGTCACATGAATAATTCTACAACTTTTCTGCAATTACATATTCTTGATTTTTGAAAGTCATTTAAACAAGTATATATTTTGTTTGTGTAAAACACTACATATCTATCTACTATTATTTTGATATGAATTAAACTTACCAACTATACATGTAAATATCTCCTTGAAACACTTCCATGAGTTCCCCTAAGGAAGCCCCATCTTTGTTCGGTATAAAGTATTTAGCAACAGGTGTGAGCCCGTACACTCAAATCAGGCTCAATTCATGGTCCCGTTGAGTGCAACTGACAATGGAATGCCTTGCGAACAATCTAAGCATCCGGTCAAGCATGTTTGGGGCATCCTGATTTGGAATAAACAAACGGGACCCAATCTCATAAGCCGAGAGCCGGGCACCTGATCTGGCCCTTAAGCTTGATTGCATTAATTAACCAACACGTGCATGGTAAATGATGTGCAGGTAACCAGTTGCATTGCATATGTGAAATGAACTGGTCCTTGCTGGTACTCTTTTTCACACATCAGTTATCCCTTCCTTTGGTTGCGTTTTCTTCATCTTACATTATGCATCACTTATATTAACGTCCATGTCCCCGCAATAGTAGCCCAATGGTGGGGCATGCACCGTAAAGCGGAGGTCATAGTCAATGCCCCCTTTTGCCATGATGATGATATTCCAAACATCAAACCTAGGAACACTTAGGATTCCAAATCTAATCAAATTATAGATAGATTTGCTCTTCACTCTAGCTCGGCCACATAAATTTGATCCACATTGAGGGCAATACATTATCAAGAAGTAAGTGTTTAATGAACGTCATGTTTATTCTTCAATTTTTAGATTTTATTTCCAAATATATTAAAAAAACCATTTTCCGATACTATGTTAAATATGTATTGCATGAATTGTGCACCTTTGCAAACTGTTTAAATTTCAAAACTTCAGGCGTCTGGGAGTCTATCCCCAAATGGTATATCTGGTGCTTCAACCACATTACTCATTTTTTCCACGATAAAGGACCAACCGACACAATGCTTAGTTAATCATTGTGTCTTTTCAATTTAACCAATTTAGCTGCTGTTAACTGCTTTTAAGAGAAAGAAACTAACTTTTGGTTTGGTCTTATATGACAGATTTTTTATCTCTTCTTAACAAAACAAACATAACAAGTTTTTGTGTATTTGCTTAGTTCCATTGTGCCTTAGAAAAAAACTGCGATTATCTTAATTATTTAGTTGGGAATTCCTGATACCCCAGGCATATAGGGTCAAAATATTTAATCCGAAAGTGATCTCTACACGATTTAGATAATATATCCAGATTGTTGGACACACCCGCACCCAAAATTTCCAAGAGTGACTCAATTAGTATATGCTATGTAACAAATTTTTAACAAATTATTTTCAAAGCCTTTGCGTTGGACCTAAAACAAATATGTATGGAGTCCTTATAAAACGGGAATGGTTTAAACATGTTGGAAGTTGTATTGGTAAGAAACAGTTGTCTTGATACGCAATGGTTAGAAAAATCAGACCAACTTTGCCTGAGAATATTGTCTTGATACAATTCCATGAGCTCACCTACGAACACCCTAGCTATCTAAGCATCCATACACTTGAATCTGGCTCATTTCATGGTCCACTACTGTGCAAGTGACCATGGAATGGCTTGCGAGAAATCTAAGCATCCGGTCAAGCATGTCCATCTTGATCTGGGATAGACAAAAGCGACACAATGTCATAAGCCGAGATCCGGGAATCTAGAGCTGGTCCTGTCTCAGCTATAGCTTCAAGGACCTTGAGCAAATTGCATTGACCAGTTCCATGGTCAATGATGTGGACGTAAATAACCAATTGCATTGCATATGTGAAGTGATCTTCACTTGAAACCATTTTCACACACTAGTTATCCTCTGGTCCTTTCATTGATATACCATATCACACCTCACGTCCTCACCTCTATAAGTGTATGTGAGTTTGTATTTAGTGTTGGTGATTTTAGTGTCAATCGACTGTTTTAGGTAATTGTGATTTACTAGAGACCAATGGAATTTCATACCACGCTCCAGATATGGTACCCGTTTTTTCCTCCTTTTCCCAACCAATATAACTGCTGGCCAACAGTCATTATGACTATTGGGAACCAAGCTTTTTAACCACCATGTAACTATCAAAAGAATCTGTTTTATTAACAAATTTATTGTCTCATTTTGAACATACGAAAAACTACAATTCCTCTTTGTTTTGTTTAGTTCTCTTGTGCCTAAAAAGATTGTGTTCGAAATACTTTATTCGGAAAATGACTTTATACGATTCAAGCAAGATATCCAAGAATATCATCACAGCCTAACCCAATTTCTAACATTTAGTACTTTGGTTGTATGACAAGTCTTCTTTCCTTTAAAGTTGGTAATTGTACATAGTTAATATATAGATTAGTTTCACACTTACACCCACATAAACTTAAACAACGTAATATACATTTAGGCTATATCAATTGGGAATATGCATGATACTTTGGTAAATTGGCTCGGAGTTCATGTGGTTTCATATATATGCTAACCAGCTTTTAGGAATACTGAGGGAGACCCATATACGTTGTTAGGTTATATAGATTACAGTTTAAGATTTCATCCACAGAAGAATGAAATGTACGTTATTATTCAAATACAAAGAACATACATAATTAGGGTAATTTGGAAAATTCCATGATCCACATGTTGCAAACAAAGCATTGTTTTCTAATCCCTGTGAATCCAGCTTCTTTGGCCAATGCAAGAAACTCTTCATCAGTGCGCTCCTTTCCCCCGGGGCATTGTGTCATCATCATTGTATCCATATGGGTTGTCACTTTACAGAAGAGCTTGTGTCCGATCGAAAAGGAATAACCGCCTCTACTACAATAACCATTCCGTCATGTGGCAAAGCCTTGTAGCAGTTGCTCAACAATGTAACACATTGGACATCACTCCAATCATGTAGTATCTAATGAAGTTCAGATTAACTAATCCGTAAGATGTTAAAAGTAAACAAACAAAATTAAATTTTGAGCCAAATTACCTTCATAAATATTGCGTCGCCATGAGGAACCTCTTGAGACATATCTCCGCCAATATGTTCTATACCTATAAGACTAGTAAATCAAAGTATGAGCTTTTTTCTTTAATAAATTTTAATTTATAGGAGAAGTGATTACAAATATACCGGAATAGATGGGTGCATTTTGTATCACATGTGGCAAATCGAAGTTAACACCCTTAATGGTTGGATGTTTCGACACAATCCTATTCAGATTGATTCCTAGACCGCCTCCAACATCTACTAGCTGTTTGAGGTTTTCAAAACCGTGGTAGCAATCGAGAATTTCATTGATAACAATTGTAGTATGATTCACCATTGCATTGTTGAATGTCACTGACTGTGCATCTATTGCTAGATACTCAAATGTGTGTCTTAAATAAAATTTGTCAAATCGAACACCTCCTTCAAGTACTGAATCTTTGAGTTTGGACCTTGGTTTATAAACATAAATATAGCATAATTAAATGAAAATTAAAAATAACTTAATAATATCATACTCAATAACAAGTTTTTTTTCTTTTTTTTTTTTTTTTTTTTTTTTTTTTTTTTTTTTTTTTTTGTGTATAAAACCAAACCAATTTCAAAACCATGGTCAGTGATGTGGAGGTAACGAGTTGCATTGCATACGTAAAATGATCTTCACTTGAATCCATTTTTGCACACTAGTTCTCCTATGGATAGGATTATTAACCTGAGTAACCCGACCCGAATAGTCAGGTCAGTCTTTTTAACACCCCTAGTTGTAAGTCATCTTACCTTCTTTTGAGATATTTAGAATTTAGAGTGCTAGATGCAGCTCAAGTTATAGGGCGAGTTACAGTCGCGTCACGTCAACTTTTACCTTAT
Source organism: Chrysanthemum seticuspe (assembly GCA_019973895.1). NCBI lineage: Eukaryota > Viridiplantae > Streptophyta > Magnoliopsida > Asterales > Asteraceae > Chrysanthemum > Chrysanthemum seticuspe. The sequence continues at coordinate 47,557,550 of BPTQ01000004.1, read as the reverse complement.
AATATTCTTGTATACGTATGGTACGTAAGCGTCCCCACACTTATCCAAAAACCACATAGAAAGAAAAAGAAAAATAAAGATAACGTGCAAAACGGAGGTCTTCTCGATCATAGGGAATTCTATAAGAAAAACGGGAACCTGCAAACACACATAGAAAGAAAAGCAACCCCACACTTATCCAAAAACCACGTCACACTTATTAGAAAAAGAAAAATAAAGATAAAGATAGATAGATAACATGGGTTGCCTTCCGATAAGCGCTTGTTTTTGTGCGAGTCTCTAGCTTGACTCACCTGATATTTATACTATCTAAAAAGGAAAAATGGTCAAAGTGAAAAGTGAAAAGCCAATAAAAGTGAAATGTGGAAAATATTAAAAAGGAAATGTTAAAATAATTAATTATAAACAATTAAAACTATTAATACATATATGTTTCAAAATGAAACTATTAACACACATCGAAAACCGGTTTGACCCAGGACGCTTCAAACCCGGCGGGTTGACCTGGTTTAATTTGACCCGTTTTTTCGACCCAATCCGTCGGGTTGACCCGGTTTATATTGATCCGTTTTTTGACCGGAACGGTTCAACCGGTTGAACCTCCTGGGTCGAACCGGTTTTCAGAATATTATGTTTAATTTAATCCCCAATTCCTCAAACTTTTATTATTTTTTGTTTATAACCCATAAAAATTTTTTATCACTAAAACTATTTGCCGCTATAAAATGCCGTTGCTATGCACGGGTACTCGTCTAGTTTATTATTATTCGGGCAGAAACATTGTGAGGGAACAACCTCAAATGGACTTTCATTAAAAATATTCGGATGAATATTAACGTGTTTGAAAGTATCTTTGATATGATGAGATATATTTCCAGTGAGAGAATGAACTCCGTCTAAAATGAGTATCCCGTGATTGAAGACTTTGTCTTCATTAGATGAAAATGGCAGCAAAGTTTCAATCATCGATAACTCCACGTAGAAGAGGAGAGTTCACGATCAGAATAGAGAGGGGCAAAATTACTTTTCTCAAGAATTAAAAGCCCCTTAGATGAGGTTGCATCTTTAAATTCTTATCTGGTATCGATTTTGTCACATAATGAATTTTACCTTCAACAAGTATGCCTGGATTGAAAACTTTGTCTACACAAAAAGACTCAATAGGATAGTGGATGGGAAACTCAACAGGGAGAAGGGAATCACTGTCGGGTAATAGAGGAAATAAGTCATTTGGTTCAAAGATTTTAGGAATCTCAGTTACGGTTTTCATTTTTAAGCCTTTATCTTCAAATGATATATCATCAGAAGGTTTATGATATAAGAGATATTCTCATTCTTTACGATCAGCTCCAAAATCAAAGAGATCGTCATCATTTTGAGATTCATTAATTTTGGTAATTTTCTTATGATAAGAATCAAGTGATGGATCACGATGTAAAAGGTATTCTAATTCCTTTAGATCGACACTAAAGTCTAAAAGTTCATCATCATTTCCCGGTGGAAATGAGTCAACGAGAGCGAGTTCATCGGCGAACTCCTCGAGGTAAGAAGCACAACTATCAATAGTTTCCCCATGAGAAGAATCAATAAGAGGTTCACGATCTAGCAAAAATTCTAATTCTCTCAGATCAGATTCAAAATCAAATTTAATGACATCATTTCCCGGCGGAAATGGTTCAATCAGAGCGAGTTCATCAGCGAACTCCTCGAGAAGATAGTCACTAGTCTCAAGAGGTGTAAGACTTAGAAGTGAACCTTCCTTAGAAGAATCAAAATGAGAAGTGGTACTGCCACTACTCTCGTCTTTTTGAATCAAATCTTTGTCAGATGAAGGATCAAGAAATCAATACTATTAACGAAATGACTAACTCTTGAAGATTTTCTTGACGCTTTTCCGCATAGAATACTAATTCATCATTCTCGATCCTTAAAGTCAAATTTTCTTCGTAAAGATCTACAAGGGCCCTTGCAGTCCGCAAGAAGGGTCTCCCTAGGATAATAGGGACTCTCGGGTCAACCTCATAGTCAACAACAACGAAGACAGCTGGGAAGATAAACTTATCCGGTCGCACAAATACATCTTCGGCTATACTGACCGGGTAAGCAACCGATCGGTTAGCTAACTCTAAGGTCATACGAGTAGTCTTGAGTTCTCCCATTCCAAGTTGTTGGTAAATCGAAAGAGGCGTAAGTTTTATGCTTGCTCCTGAATCGGCCAGTGCATTGCAAACCTTTAGATCTTTTAGGGAACAAGGAATGAGAAACTTGCCAGAATCTCCAAGCTTTTCGGGTAGCTTGCTGAGAAGGATGGCTGAGCATTGAGCATTTATCGGAGTATTTTAAAGCTCCTCTAATTTCTCCTTGTCCTTCAATAAATCTTTTAACATCTTAGCATATTTTGGGATCAGAGCTAACGCTTCAGCCAAACTGATATTAAAGTACAATTTCTTGAACTTATGAATTTGGATATCAGATTTGTTTTGAAGCTTATCCTTATTCAACCTCGAAGGATAAGGAATGGGAGGTTCATGGTTATTTCACTCAAGAATCTCTTTTGGCTTGGAAACGGGAGCTGGCTGGATAATCGGAGGTGGGACTCGTGCGGTACTTCTTGGACTTGAATTGTGTACCTGATCCCTTATCGTCTCCGGGTCTCGTTTCACCTCCTTAGAAGAAGAAGGAATAAGTGGTGGAACTGATGGTCTAGCTAAAGTCAAACCACTCCTAGTAGTAATTGACTTAAGCTCCTTTCTTGAGAAGGTGTTAAGGAAATTCAATTACTTTGATTGTACTCTAGTGAGTACACCTATGGACACGTGTGAGAAGCTGATGCCTAATAATGGCAAAGTTGTATCTCAACTTGAGTATTATAGGGTAATTGGCTGCCTGATTTATGCCATGACTTGTACAAGACCTGATATTGCTTTTGAAGTGGGTAAACTGATCAGGTATACTAGTAATCCTAGTGCTCATCACTAGCAAGCAGTTCAGAGGGTACTGAAGCATCTGAAGAGAACTATTGATTATAGTCTCTCATATACTGGTTATCCTTCAGTGTTGGAAGGATACACTGATGCAAGTTGGATCAGTAACACTGAATACAATTCGTCTACCAGTGGTTGGGTATTCCTACTTGGTGGAGGTGCAATTTCTTGGGCATCCAAGAAACAAACCTGCATCACCAGTTCAACAATGGAATATGAATTTGTGGCCTTAGCAGTTGCTGGTAAAGAAGCTGAATGGTTGAAAAACTTGCTTCTTGATATTCCATTGTAGCCTAAACCTATAGCACCCATTTCTATCCGTTGTGATAGTGCAGCTACATTGGCTAAGGCTTATAGCCAGTTGTACAATGGTAAGTCTAGACACTTAGGTGTCAGACATAGCATGATTTGTGAGCTTATCATGAATAGGGTGGTATCTATAGAGTTTGTTAGATCTCAACAAATTTAGCTGATCACTTGACGAAGGGTTTGGCTAGAGACTTGGTTATAAAGTCTGATAAAGGGATGGGTTTAAGTCCAACTTAGTCACTGAATGCTAGGACACCCAACTCCCTCCTAAGGAAACTTGGGAGCTGAGTTCAATGTGGAAAGCTGAACATTCGGTGGACTGGAGCACATGTTTTATTTACATCCCAAGGTTGTGCTCATAACCTTCTGAAAGAAGGATGAAGTATTTACTTCTTAATGGTTATTTTTCTTTGAAAAAGTGCTTGGCAGGAGCATGAATAAAGAGGAACCACCTATGTAAATGTTGAAGTTTTGCCGCTTCAGGGAGCTTTGGACTTTTGGCTCTTACAACATTTATGAATTTGGATATGGACACATGGCTTGTATAGTGTCAGGAATTTTTAAGTGTTTGAAAACTTGTGTGTATTTTATCTTAAGGTATTCAAATGAGTTGAAGGGTTCAATTCTTAGAACACCCTGATTCTCGAATATTTGAACGTGTAATGTACTAAGATGGAAATTCAATCATCAGGATATTTTCGTTTATGCACCTGTTTTGTTTGATGTTTGTTTTTTCTTGAAAAGGAAGTGAACAAAATTTGGGAGAGGATTGTTGGAAAATTTAGTGCACTTGTGGGATTAGTTCACACCTGGTTTTGGGTAAGGAGGTACGGAGTGTACACCCATAAGGTCTCTGAACACCCTGACTCAATAATGGTTTGTACTGTTAGTGTATTGGTTACTACTGCTAGTGTAGTAACTGATGGTTCCTCTAGTAGTGTTATGGTTCGTGCTGCTAGTGTAATGGTTCCTGCTGATGGTTCCTGCTGGTAGTGTTTGGTTCCTGATGCTAGTGTAATGGTTCCTGCTGGTAGTGTTGCAGTGATTAATTTGTAACAGCTTTGACTCATTCAATTGGCTGTTATGACTGCTTTATGACCACGTTTAATTGGTCATGTAACCACTATTTCTATGATAATGGAGGTTTATTATGGGTGATTAATTGGACGTTAATCATACATAATGTCCATTGATTAGTGTTGAGTGTTCTCTACTATAAATAGAGAGTGACATCTTTAGCTTGAGGACACACTGAGAAATATACATAACCAGGAGAAACAAACTGAAAACAATAAACACTTTAAAGCAAAGGATTATTGATTTGTGCCTAATTAAATAACATACATTTAGTCTTATCCCAAGTAGATATTCGTGATACCCAGGCATTAGAGTCGAATAGTTTACTTTAAAAAGTGATTACACGATTCCAAGTGATATCCGGTAACCACCTAGTGGTATTGCAGTTGTTACTGATTGTGTTAACCCTGTTCTGGGATCTACCACAAAAAGTTACATCTTTTCGGTTACATATCCAAATATCAAATTATATACTAGATAATAATAATGTTTCAAGTTTTGTTATATATAGCTGAAAGCTGAAGAACAGTACCAACTTACAACACCATGCCACTTGGACCATTCTGTCTTAGTGTCCACCCTAATGATATGTAACTAAACGATGTGAATTGGCAAAACCTCTTTAAGGGTACTAAAAGTACTACTAGTAGTTTTTTACCCAAAAAAGTACTACTAGTAGTAAACTAAACAATCAAATTCATATAAATTTGCATTTGATTAAGAAATCAACAAATATATGTTTTTTGACCGAGTAAACAAACATACTATTTATAAAGTGTGTCACATGAATAATTCTACAACTTTTCTGCAATTACATATTCTTGATTTTTGAAAGTCATTTAAACAAGTATATATTTTGTTTGTGTAAAACACTACATATCTATCTACTATTATTTTGATATGAATTAAACTTACCAACTATACATGTAAATATCTCCTTGAAACACTTCCATGAGTTCCCCTAAGGAAGCCCCATCTTTGTTCGGTATAAAGTATTTAGCAACAGGTGTGAGCCCGTACACTCAAATCAGGCTCAATTCATGGTCCCGTTGAGTGCAACTGACAATGGAATGCCTTGCGAACAATCTAAGCATCCGGTCAAGCATGTTTGGGGCATCCTGATTTGGAATAAACAAACGGGACCCAATCTCATAAGCCGAGAGCCGGGCACCTGATCTGGCCCTTAAGCTTGATTGCATTAATTAACCAACACGTGCATGGTAAATGATGTGCAGGTAACCAGTTGCATTGCATATGTGAAATGAACTGGTCCTTGCTGGTACTCTTTTTCACACATCAGTTATCCCTTCCTTTGGTTGCGTTTTCTTCATCTTACATTATGCATCACTTATATTAACGTCCATGTCCCCGCAATAGTAGCCCAATGGTGGGGCATGCACCGTAAAGCGGAGGTCATAGTCAATGCCCCCTTTTGCCATGATGATGATATTCCAAACATCAAACCTAGGAACACTTAGGATTCCAAATCTAATCAAATTATAGATAGATTTGCTCTTCACTCTAGCTCGGCCACATAAATTTGATCCACATTGAGGGCAATACATTATCAAGAAGTAAGTGTTTAATGAACGTCATGTTTATTCTTCAATTTTTAGATTTTATTTCCAAATATATTAAAAAAACCATTTTCCGATACTATGTTAAATATGTATTGCATGAATTGTGCACCTTTGCAAACTGTTTAAATTTCAAAACTTCAGGCGTCTGGGAGTCTATCCCCAAATGGTATATCTGGTGCTTCAACCACATTACTCATTTTTTCCACGATAAAGGACCAACCGACACAATGCTTAGTTAATCATTGTGTCTTTTCAATTTAACCAATTTAGCTGCTGTTAACTGCTTTTAAGAGAAAGAAACTAACTTTTGGTTTGGTCTTATATGACAGATTTTTTATCTCTTCTTAACAAAACAAACATAACAAGTTTTTGTGTATTTGCTTAGTTCCATTGTGCCTTAGAAAAAAACTGCGATTATCTTAATTATTTAGTTGGGAATTCCTGATACCCCAGGCATATAGGGTCAAAATATTTAATCCGAAAGTGATCTCTACACAATTTAGATAATATATCCAGATTGTTGGACACACCCGCACCCAAAATTTCCAAGAGTGACTCAATTAGTATATGCTATGTAACAAATTTTTAACAAATTATTTTCAAAGCCTTTGCGTTGGACCTAAAACAAATATGTATGGAGTCCTTATAAAACGGGAATGGTTTAAACATGTTGGAAGTTGTATTGGTAAGAAACAGTTGTCTTGATACGCAATGGTTAGAAAAATCAGACCAACTTTGCCTGAGAATATTGTCTTGATACAATTCCATGAGCTCACCTACGAACACCCTAGCTATCTAAGCATCCATACACTTGAATCTGGCTCATTTCATGGTCCACTACTGTGCAAGTGACCATGGAATGGCTTGCGAGAAATCTAAGCATCCGGTCAAGCATGTCCATCTTGATCTGGGATAGACAAAAGCGACACAATGTCATAAGCCGAGATCCGGGAATCTAGAGCTGGTCCTGTCTCAGCTATAGCTTCAAGGACCTTGAGCAAATTGCATTGACCAGTTCCATGGTCAATGATGTGGACGTAAATAACCAATTGCATTGCATATGTGAAGTGATCTTCACTTGAAACCATTTTCACACACTAGTTATCCTCTGGTCCTTTCATTGATATACCATATCACACCTCACGTCCTCACCTCTATAAGTGTATGTGAGTTTGTATTTAGTGTTGGTGATTTTAGTGTCAATCGACTGTTTTAGGTAATTGTGATTTACTAGAGACCAATGGAATTTCATACCACGCTCCAGATATGGTACCCGTTTTTTCCTCCTTTTCCCAACCAATATAACTGCTGGCCAACAGTCATTATGACTATTGGGAACCAAGCTTTTTAACCACCATGTAACTATCAAAAGAATCTGTTTTATTAACAAATTTATTGTCTCATTTTGAACATACGAAAAACTACAATTCCTCTTTGTTTTGTTTAGTTCTCTTGTGCCTAAAAAGATTGTGTTCGAAATACTTTATTCGGAAAATGACTTTATACGATTCAAGCAAGATATCCAAGAATATCATCACAGCCTAACCCAATTTCTAACATTTAGTACTTTGGTTGTATGACAAGTCTTCTTTCCTTTAAAGTTGGTAATTGTACATAGTTAATATATAGATTAGTTTCACACTTACACCCACATAAACTTAAACAACGTAATATACATTTAGGCTATATCAATTGGGAATATGCATGATACTTTGGTAAATTGGCTCGGAGTTCATGTGGTTTCATATATATGCTAACCAGCTTTTAGGAATACTGAGGGAGACCCATATACGTTGTTAGGTTATATAGATTACAGTTTAAGATTTCATCCACAGAAGAATGAAATGTACGTTATTATTCAAATACAAAGAACATACATAATTAGGGTAATTTGGAAAATTCCATGATCCACATGTTGCAAACAAAGCATTGTTTTCTAATCCCTGTGAATCCAGCTTCTTTGGCCAATGCAAGAAACTCTTCATCAGTGCGCTCCTTTCCCCCGGGGCATTGTGTCATCATCATTGTATCCATATGGGTTGTCACTTTACAGAAGAGCTTGTGTCCGATCGAAAAGGAATAACCGCCTCTACTACAATAACCATTCCGTCATGTGGCAAAGCCTTGTAGCAGTTGCTCAACAATGTAACACATTGGACATCACTCCAATCATGTAGTATCTAATGAAGTTCAGATTAACTAATCCGTAAGATGTTAAAAGTAAACAAACAAAATTAAATTTTGAGCCAAATTACCTTCATAAATATTGCGTCGCCATGAGGAACCTCTTGAGACATATCTCCGCCAATATGTTCTATACCTATAAGACTAGTAAATCAAAGTATGAGCTTTTTTCTTTAATAAATTTTAATTTATAGGAGAAGTGATTACAAATATACCGGAATAGATGGGTGCATTTTGTATCACATGTGGCAAATCGAAGTTAACACCCTTAATGGTTGGATGTTTCGACACAATCCTATTCAGATTGATTCCTAGACCGCCTCCAACATCTACTAGCTGTTTGAGGTTTTCAAAACCGTGGTAGCAATCGAGAATTTCATTGATAACAATTGTAGTATGATTCACCATTGCATTGTTGAATGTCACTGACTGTGCATCTATTGCTAGATACTCAAATGTGTGTCTTAAATAAAATTTGTCAAATCGAACACCTCCTTCAAGTACTGAATCTTTGAGTTTGGACCTTGGTTTATAAACATAAATATAGCATAATTAAATGAAAATTAAAAATAACTTAATAATATCATACTCAATAACAAGTTTTTTTTCTTTTTTTTTTTTTTTTTTTTTTTTTTTTTTTTTTTTTTTGTGTATAAAACCAAACCAATTTCAAAACCATGGTCAGTGATGTGGAGGTAACGAGTTGCATTGCATACGTAAAATGATCTTCACTTGAATCCATTTTTGCACACTAGTTCTCCTATGGATAGGATTATTAACCTGAGTAACCCGACCCGAATAGTCAGGTCAGTCTTTTTAACACCCCTAGTTGTAAGTCATCTTACCTTCTTTTGAGATATTTAGAATTTAGAGTGCTAGATGCAGCTCAAGTTATAGGGCGAGTTACAGTCGCGTCACGTCAACTTTTACCTTATAATATTCTTGTATACGTATGGTACGTAAGCGTCCCCACACTTATCCAAAAACCACATAGAAAGAAAAAGAAAAATAAAGATAACGTGCAAAACGGAGGTCTTCTCGATCATAGGGAATTCTATAAGAAAAACGGGAACCTGCAAACACACATAGAAAGAAAAGCAACCCCACACTTATCCAAAAACCACGTCACACTTATTAGAAAAAGAAAAATAAAGATAAAGATAGATAGATAACATGGGTTGCCTTCCGATAAGCGCTTGTTTTTGTGCGAGTCTCTAGCTTGACTCACCTGATATTTATACTATCTAAAAAGGAAAAATGGTCAAAGTGAAAAGTGAAAAGCCAATAAAAGTGAAATGTGGAAAATATTAAAAAGGAAATGTTAAAATAATTAATTATAAACAATTAAAACTATTAATACATATATGTTTCAAAATGAAACTATTAACACACATCGAAAACCGGTTTGACCCAGGACGCTTCAAACCCGGCGGGTTGACCTGGTTTAATTTGACCCGTTTTTTCGACCCAATCCGTCGGGTTGACCCGGTTTATATTGATCCGTTTTTTGACCGGAACGGTTCAACCGGTTGAACCTCCTGGGTCGAACCGGTTTTCAGAATATTATGTTTAATTTAATCCCCAATTCCTCAAACTTTTATTATTTTTTGTTTATAACCCATAAAAATTTTTTATCACTAAAACTATTTGCCGCTATAAAATGCCGTTGCTATGCACGGGTACTCGTCTAGTTTATTATTATTCGGGCAGAAACATTGTGAGGGAACAACCTCAAATGGACTTTCATTAAAAATATTCGGATGAATATTAACGTGTTTGAAAGTATCTTTGATATGATGAGATATATTTCCAGTGAGAGAATGAACTCCGTCTAAAATGAGTATCCCGTGATTGAAGACTTTGTCTTCATTAGATGAAAATGGCAGCAAAGTTTCAATCATCGATAACTCCACGTAGAAGAGGAGAGTTCACGATCAGAATAGAGAGGGGCAAAATTACTTTTCTCAAGAATTAAAAGCCCCTTAGATGAGGTTGCATCTTTAAATTCTTATCTGGTATCGATTTTGTCACATAATGAATTTTACCTTCAACAAGTATGCCTGGATTGAAAACTTTGTCTACACAAAAAGACTCAATAGGATAGTGGATGGGAAACTCAACAGGGAGAAGGGAATCACTGTCGGGTAATAGAGGAAATAAGTCATTTGGTTCAAAGATTTTAGGAATCTCAGTTACGGTTTTCATTTTTAAGCCTTTATCTTCAAATGATATATCATCAGAAGGTTTATGATATAAGAGATATTCTCATTCTTTACGATCAGCTCCAAAATCAAAGAGATCGTCATCATTTTGAGATTCATTAATTTTGGTAATTTTCTTATGATAAGAATCAAGTGATGGATCACGATGTAAAAGGTATTCTAATTCCTTTAGATCGACACTAAAGTCTAAAAGTTCATCATCATTTCCCGGTGGAAATGAGTCAACGAGAGCGAGTTCATCGGCGAACTCCTCGAGGTAAGAAGCACAACTATCAATAGTTTCCCCATGAGAAGAATCAATAAGAGGTTCACGATCTAGCAAAAATTCTAATTCTCTCAGATCAGATTCAAAATCAAATTTAATGACATCATTTCCCGGCGGAAATGGTTCAATCAGAGCGAGTTCATCAGCGAACTCCTCGAGAAGATAGTCACTAGTCTCAAGAGGTGTAAGACTTAGAAGTGAACCTTCCTTAGAAGAATCAAAATGAGAAGTGGTACTGCCACTACTCTCGTCTTTTTGAATCAAATCTTTGTCAGATGAAGGATCAAGAAATCAATACTATTAACGAAATGACTAACTCTTGAAGATTTTCTTGACGCTTTTCCGCATAGAATACTAATTCATCATTCTCGATCCTTAAAGTCAAATTTTCTTCGTAAAGATCTACAAGGGCCCTTGCAGTCCGCAAGAAGGGTCTCCCTAGGATAATAGGGACTCTCGGGTCAACCTCATAGTCAACAACAACGAAGACAGCTGGGAAGATAAACTTATCCGGTCGCACAAATACATCTTCGGCTATACTGACCGGGTAAGCAACCGATCGGTTAGCTAACTCTAAGGTCATACGAGTAGTCTTGAGTTCTCCCATTCCAAGTTGTTGGTAAATCGAAAGAGGCGTAAGTTTTATGCTTGCTCCTGAATCGGCCAGTGCATTGCAAACCTTTAGATCTTTTAGGGAACAAGGAATGAGAAACTTGCCAGAATCTCCAAGCTTTTCGGGTAGCTTGCTGAGAAGGATGGCTGAGCATTGAGCATTTATCGGAGTATTTTAAAGCTCCTCTAATTTCTCCTTGTCCTTCAATAAATCTTTTAACATCTTAGCATATTTTGGGATCAGAGCTAACGCTTCAGCCAAACTGATATTAAAGTACAATTTCTTGAACTTATGAATTTGGATATCAGATTTGTTTTGAAGCTTATCCTTATTCAACCTCGAAGGATAAGGAATGGGAGGTTCATGGTTATTTCACTCAAGAATCTCTTTTGGCTTGGAAACGGGAGCTGGCTGGATAATCGGAGGTGGGACTCGTGCGGTACTTCTTGGACTTGAATTGTGTACCTGATCCCTTATCGTCTCCGGGTCTCGTTTCACCTCCTTAGAAGAAGAAGGAATAAGTGGTGGAACTGATGGTCTAGCTAAAGTCAAACCACTCCTAGTAGTAATTGACTTAAGCTCCTTTCTTGGGTTAGGAACGGTATTGCTCAGAAGCGCACCTGGAGGTCTCTCTTGTAGAAGTTTAGCCATTTAACCCATTTGTTCTTGCATCAATTTCATTGTAGCTTCATGGTTATGGTTTAAGATTTCCTGATTACGGCTTTGGGATTCTTTTCTCATGATCAATTGTCTCAACAATTCATCCATGGAAGATTGAATTGGAGCTTGATTTAAGTTTTGTTTAGCTTGAAATTGATTTTGGTTAATCCCTTTTCCTTGGTTTTGATTAAATTTGTTCCCTTAGTTAAAGTTTCGGCCTCTGTTGTTTTGATTAAAACCTTGGTTAGAAAGTTTTTGAAACTGATTTTGATTATTTTTTATTTGAAAGTTTTGATTGTTCTAATTTGGGTTATTTGCTTGATTGAAACCGGGTGACAACGATAGGTTAAGAGATTACGGTTTCCTTGAGGTTGGCAAGAGTTACCTCCCGCATTGTAAGATCCCGTGGTAGCATATACGTGCTCTTGAGTGAAGTCACCTGCGACTTGACACTCATAATATGGATGTGGACCACCACAAGTCTCGCAGCTTTAATTAACCGCATGAATAGGTTGAGAAGGTTTTTGCATACAAGCAATATGTTTGCCAAGAGCTTCAATTTGTTTAGTGAGAGCGGCAATGGCGTCATTTTGGTCTGAACTACCACTACTACTCGAACTTGAGCTTTGTTCCTAGAATTTCTCACTTTATCTTTATTTTCAATGATGGTTAGAGCTTCTTGAGTATTTCTAGTTAACAGATTTCCACCCCCTGCAGAATTGAGTGAATCTTGATCAGACTTATTTAACCCAGTATACAAAGCATCAATTTGGTGAAGGGGTGAAAATCCGTGATAAGGACACTTCTTTAACAATTCTTTGAATCTTTCCCAAGCTTTGCTAAACGTTTCATTGAAGGCTTGCTAAAATCGAGTGATTTGATTTCTAAGATTCGTTGTTTTAGAAGGAGGATAGAATTGATTCACAAACTTGGAGACTAAATCTTCCCAAGTTGTGATGGAATTTGGGGGGGGGGGGATTCCTTTTCAAGCCAAGTCCGGGCTGCTCCTTCGAGAGAAAAGGGGAACAAATAATCACGTCGTGAGGGACTCAGTTTATTTTAAGGGATTGAGTGATTTTTGTGAATCTTCAAATATGAGAATGAGGGTCATTGTTTTAAAAACCATGAAAAGAGATATTTGTTATAAGATTAAGTAGCCCGATCTTTAATTCGAATTGATCTGCTAGAACGACGGGTACACCGATAGCATCTCTAACACCATCGATAGGTGCTTGGAGTAACTCCTCCATTGGTCGGAGATGATCGGGAGCCGGATTTTGATGAATACGTCCTGCAGGAGCGGGTCCCTGATTGTGATTTTGATTATTATTATCCATATTAAGTTCTTAAAAATTAAATAAATGTGAAGGATCACAACGATTTCTTTGTTGAATTAATCTTTCGGAATTTGAAAAAGAAGAATTTAATTCGTTTGAAGAAGATCGGGTGCACATGAACTAAAAAGAAATAAGAGAGAAAATAATTTTTTTATTTGAAAAGGGAAAATATTTTTGAGATTTTGAAAGAGATTAAATAAAAAGAAAATATTTTTGGATTTTTAAAAGATTTAGAAAAATGAAAATATTTTTGGATTTATGAATTTTTCAAATTTTTACGAAATTAAACTTTCTAAAGAAAAGATTTTCAAGGCACTAACTTGAAATAAAACGCAAAAATCGGTCAAATCTCCCGGCAGCGGCGCCAAAACTGATTCGTTGTACTACGGCAGTTTTAATATTTTTAAGTTTTCCCGTTATTTTTAATAATCACTTGAGGACAAATGATAATCAATCTTCCGGGAGTCGTAATCACGACGATGTATGAATTGAAATTTACGTTATTGTCTTTTGTTTTATGCTTGATTATCGAATATTTTTGGTTTTGGATTTTTGAAAAGATTTAAAAACTATTTTAGCTAATAGGAAATATTTTGATTAATTAAAATTAGACTACAACTAATTACGAATAGAATTTTAGACAAAGAATATGATAATAAAAGCTATCCTTTTCAAGTGATATGAAAAGGGAATTAAGTGTGAATAATCTATTAAGCCCGCTTAATTAATATCCGTCAAAATAAAATTATTTTCTCACAAAGTTGGCTTATATTGAAAATAATTATTTTTCTTCTTGGTAATAATTACTAGATCTAAATAATTAATTATCCAAACGGCTTTTACCCATTAAAACAATCAACCAATTATATTTAAAAATAATGCGAATATTATTAATCAATAATCTTCGATACCCCGTTTAAAAAACTATTTTCTCACAACGTTGGTTTATTTTGAAAACAATTCTTTATCTTGGTAAACATTACTTGGTTTAGAAGATTAATTTTCCAAACGGCTTTTTCCCGTTTGATATAACCAAAAATCAATCTAAATAGCCGAAGATTATCCATCAACAATTTCTAAGTGTTCACACTCAAATCCCAAATAACTAATCACTTAACAAGCATAAAAATAATCTACTCACTATGCATAACTACTAAGCCAACAATAATAATCTCAACAGTTATAACCATTTTTCTACTAAATTTATAAACTAAATGAGATAGGTGAGAGATTAGAACCCGATCCGACGAAACGAGACTAATTACCACCAGATCTCATAAACTAAGACAAAACTCTAAAGATTATCTTTTTAGTAGCTTTTATTTTACCAATTAGTTAATAAAGTTGTGAACTTTATTAATTAAGAAACTTAATAAAATCTATTAAAGCTCTAAACTTTAAGAAAATAAGCTAGTGTATGAAACCCTTAAGCTCCTCGCCTTAGATGCATGATTGGATGCATAAAAATCAAAACTTGAACAAGATTAGTATAAATAAGCTAGTGAATAAGCTATAAGCTAGAAGCTTAAATCCAAAATATTAAGTATTTTGAAGTGAAAAAGTTAAAAGCTATAAGATTTAAAGCTAAACGTAAAGATTAAATAAGCTATTAAAAAGCTAAAAATAAGCTAAAGATTATAACTTTATTAAGCTAAAAGCATAGATCTAACTCCACCCAAAACTAATGTGTCTAATCCGAAGATCAGGCACGGATTGGGTATGTTTAAGGATGAGATCTATGATAATAAGCTATAAATAAAAAGATAATAAGCTAAAGATAAAATAAGCTAAAGAAAAGCTAAAAAGATTAATACTTTATATTTAAGGATAAGATCTAGAGAAATAAGCTAAAGAATAGCATTTTATAAAAGAAAAAGAAATAAAGGTTAAAGTTTTTTTTATTTTTTATATAAAGTTGTAAAAAGGTAAATAGATCTAAAGATATTAAGTGGGTTTTGAAAGAAAAAGTAAATAAGAAAAGGGCTTATTTGAATAAGCTATGAGAAAGCTTATCCAAAATAAGCTAGATCTAAATAAATAAATAAAAAAAGATATTAGGATAAGCTTATTAGATAAGAATAAGAAAAAGAAAGAAAATAAAAGAAAGAGGAGTAGAAGAAATAAGCTAAGTTGGATAAATATAAATCTTCATCTTCATTAATATAAGCTAAATAAGTTGATTACAATAAGCTAAAACTTTTACAAAGTAAGCATTCAATAAGCATATAAAAAGCTAACATTAAAACTACTACTACTAAATGTAAAATATGTGTGTGTTGTGATATTCCAAATAGCAGATCTGGTCTTCTTATATAGTCCAACCTATAAAGGGCATTTTGGTCATTTCACCCGCTGCCAACACTACTAACAATTCTAAGCCAATCATTAGGACACGTGTCGCCTTGCTACTGGACAGCCGCCTTCTAGAATCGTTTGACATTCTCTGGTACTTCGTAATGATGTGGCACCGCCGCCACCACGTGTTGCCTCGGAAAATGTGAAAATGTCATCAAAACTCATCCGAAAATCACCGTTTTTTCTTTGTTTTCAAACCCTTGTACCTGCAAGACATAATAGCACATTCCAAACATATTTGGAATATAATTTAACGTATTTAATGGTTATTTGTCCGATTAACATATTTTTAGATATAAAATAATGTGTGTTTAAGCACACATCAAAACATAATCCCAAATCATTACTATATATATTAAAACACATTTGAAACGACGTCACTTCACTTGGCTTGAAACGACGTCACTTCACTTGGCCCATTTCTGTTAGCCCAATACATCAATCGCTTTGGTCTCTTTTGCACCGCCTCCCACATACATCCATTTTACTAAAACCTTCGAGAACCATCACAAACACAGAACAATCAGATAATCACTCTAGGGTTTGCACGCCATATTTCTAACCTTAGTTTTAGAAATATGATTTTATCATGTGGGTATTCATTAAGTTTTTGGTTTGTACCGTTTCAGGAAAGTTGCATAGATAAAAAAAAATGTATTCGCTGCTTCGAATTGCAGGTATTTTATTTCAGAAGATTTAGAGTTTCTTTTTGATTTGCGGAAATTAATTGATTTTTATTATAGTCAATTTTTTTACGAAGGTTATAATCGCTTATGTTTTGCTAATTGGGTTTGTTTTCTTGGATTAAAGATATACTAAAGTGTGTTTGTATGTGCTTCGTTGGATTTATACAGGTTGTGTTATCAGGGTCCGATATCAACAATCTGAGTTTAGCTTCTAAGGAGGTTTTTTATGATCTAAACTAATTTGCTTGAGGTAACAAATTTTCAGCTTTTTTATATATATGTGATGACATGTTATCATCTTCAACTTATGTCTATGAAACAGGCATAGGCTCAACTACACAACCTCATAAGCCGAAATAAAGTGTGAGTGAAGCTATGCGACCACAAACGTAAAAAATATGATTACTGATTAGGATAATTAATTAAAAAGTGATTTTTAATGTTTTTTGTTTTTGTTTTTCTACAGAACCGCATACATAGGGAGTTTGTTCCAACTGAAAATTTTGGAATAGATGTTGTGCCATAGATTTGGCGAGGTAGACACACATGGGTAGTGGTTGCAGCCATAGTGGGCACTTGGTACTGCTCCAATATTTGTAGTTCTGAGCCTCATGTGTCATAGGCCTTATCCGCATTTATAGTTTTGTTACACAAAGGTGAGACAGAAGAGCTAACACAAATCTGATCCTCATTTGCAGTTTTGTTTACATTTTTTAATGAAGGTTCTTTTGTATTGTAAAGTTTGAATCCTCGGTTTTATTTGCCAATATTTTGATGCATCAGTTGAAACCAACGTGGGAGACATAGGACTATCATAAATTGGTTGACAGGAACAATTGGTTCTTTGAAATCTCAAAACTTTGGAATCTTAACATCTGCAGGTACATGATGGTTTTTACCTATTCGAATTTAGATACTTTTTATGTCCACATGTCTCAAGAGTTTTATAAAATGAATGCAGACTGCCTTTTGTGGAAGATCCCGCTGTGTTTTTGTAAATCGCTTAATCAGAAGCCCACATGATAGTATGATAGGCTATTTAGTGACTCCTGCTAATCAGGTAATTGTTATAGTTGTTCTTTATAACATGATATATTCTTTGATTAAACTACTTTTCGTTTGATTTGTGGTGAAATTCTAAATTACATTCGTACCCTGCAAACTGAGCTATAAAGTTTTTAATCAACGGTCAAATGGGTTCTATGACAGGCACATTACAAAAACCAGAGGCAATGCCGGACTGAAATGGGTGTGCCACTCAAGCCTGGAATAGAGCCCACCATGGGTCAGTTTGAGTGCTGAGATAGGAGCTGAAATGGGTGATGCTTAGGGCAGCCATGGGTCTGCTTGTTTACCAAAATAGGGCATAAATGGAAGTGTTTACGTACTGAAGTTGAGGCTAAAGCGGGCCAGCTTGCGGGCTGAAATGGGTGTGGAGTTAGGGACTGAAATAGGGGCTGCTATGGGTGCATTTGGGGTTGAAGTGGGTGGGTTTGAGGTGAAAAAATGGGGGCTGGAATAGGTGTCGTTTATTTGCAAGGTACATGTTTCGTACCTTTATAATCAACAGCCTTTATTGGTAGTTTTAGTTGCACTAACTGTTAACAATTTGTTGTTTTAACAGGTGATACCGAGAACCAAGAAACGTGTAGCAGCAACTCCCACGGGAATAGCAGGTCTGCGTACTCTCTAGACCCATGTAAATGACAAACGGTTATTATCTTGAAGTTGAATACATGTAAACAATTCTTATCTCTCAAGGTTATTCTTATATGTACATACATTTTCTGTAACAAAAAGAATGGCCTGGTACATCGATTGAAGCTTTTCATGCATGATGTCAAATCAATAACTTTTGTGTCCAGTTCTTTTTCGACACTGTCACTATACAGGAGGGTATTGGCAATAGGTGAACCGACATTAGTCTACGCTAATAATTTAACATTTCATTATCAGTAAATAATATCTTTTGTTTTAGGATTTTCGCCAGCTAATAAATGGCGCTTGGGACATATCGGATTCGATGTGTAACTAATCAAACGACGTCTGTTTACAGGTAGTGAAATCAATGGCAGTGGCATACGCGTAGCCATTTTTTTTCTCCACCCTTGAGCAAAAGTACGCTGATTTGTTAGAGTTTTTTAGATTTTGATTATGATTTTAAAGATTTTTTTTACGTTTAATATATATATGGTTTGATGATTTTCTTATAATATTTAGGTTTGCAAGCTATGTTCGACAAATTGCCCGGAGGTTCGCACTTTGCAGGTCTGTATTCCTTTACAAATGTGATTTCCGTAGTTGTGTTCTTTATGTAGACAATGTTCAGATTACGTGCTTATAAGTAGAAGTCCATAGTTGTGTTCTTTATGTATACAATGTTCAGTTTACACGCTTATAAGTTGAAGAATGGCATACATATAGGTAGTTTACGAATCAGTGTTTGGATTTACTTATTATGTGCAATAGTTTGCGAGTAGACAAAAAAGGCATGAACGAGTGACACAAGCCTAATAAGCAGTTCGTCCCAAAATAAGTTGAAAGAAAATTTAAAAAAGAAAAAGAAAAAAGGGGGTTTTGTAGAACATGGTTCCACAATGCAGTTAGATAATCAGTGAAACTGCATCTTAGATGAACGCATTACTTAGGCAAGGTGCCTCCAAATAGCAGTTGGGGCACAAGGTTTATTACCCTTCCGCGCGTGGTAAATCCGAAACAACAAGTTGCTTTGGATGATTTGCAAGAGACGCTATCAACAGATATAAAACTATGTTGGAAAGTTTGTATGTGTACTAATTGTATTATATTTGTTTTAGGGATGCTTCTTGGCATTTGGAACATTCAATGTTATATCCACAAGCACAACATACATATACTGATCCTGAGCTTCTATCTTATGCAGGCCCTCTTTCACTTCTGTTATTGCACATTTGAATTTGATGGTGATTGACTGCTGCAAGTTCTGAGAGTATCCATGTTGTTTTATGAAGGGAGGCGGAATAATCTGATAAATGACCTTAATATAACTAAAGGTACCAATGAAGCCACACGATTGAAGTGTAATTTTTGTTTTGGATATTGTTGGTTTGTATAAGATGGTTTTGTTAATCTTAATGCTAAATTTGTTCTAATTCCATCACAGGTAGTTTACATACTTTTAACGTTTTTTTTCGTTAAATAAATTACCAGATAAAAATGTCAAAAAAAGAAGCTCCGCCGCAACGCGGCGGATGGTCGCAATACTCGTTATGTAAATATGAAAACATAACAACAAAATTATTTCCAATATTATTAAGGAATGCACCACAAATTACTTTGGATGACACCCACACCATTTAAATTAGTTAACCAACATAGTTTCTTGTCATCTACATATGTGTTCAACTTAAACCATCATATGTGACCTTCATATATGCATGAGGGGAAGTCAATGACAACCGGGTAACTAGCTCACACGAAGTGTTTTCACCATTGTTAAACTCTGTAAAAGACCTAAAAAGACTCTTGTTCAATCACACATGACGGGAAGCACCCGTGCGAATCTACAACTCTTTTGCATTTGAACCCAATATAAGCCAACTCGATTTAGCATGGAAAGGTGAACTATTTTTCCTCAAACTTAAACTAGGAAAAAACAAACTTCGCACGAGTTTTATATTCTGCCAATACTTTATATTATATGCAACGAATAAAATATATTTTTGTTGAAACAATTTCTTGGACAAGATTGGATAAAAAACACACAAAGTATAACAATTGTTCATAAATAAGTTAGTAGGAAACAAACTCTTTCTATAAACTTAGGCGGTTAAACTTAATGAACCAATATTGAAGCAAACAAAGTCATATATTAACTAATTCGATCAACTTATAAGGCACCAAACAAATGCATAAATTTCTGCATAAAATTTGAAACCAAAAAGGCTTTTTACTTATTTTTGCATAAAAACTCAGCAACCAAAATACCAATTTTCTGCATAAAATAACAACCAAAAAAGGATTTTTTTTTCCCCATAAAATTCAGCAACCAAAATGGCCTATATGCATAAAAAGTAAGCATTCAAAAGGCCTATTTGAAGAAAAAAAAAAGAAAAAAAAAAAATCAACTACCAAACACCTTTTTAAAAATAACATTTTCAACAATTATTTCAACACCCAAACACCCTTTTAAAATTATTTTTCTGCATAACAATTCAACAACCAACCACCTGTTTAACACACTTTTCTGCACAATTGTTTTAGCCCCCAAACAACTTTTTGAGATATTTTTGTTGGCATAAAAAATAAGCAGCCAAACACCCTTTTAAATTCACTTTTCTACATAACAATTCAGCAATTAGCATATATATGTGCAAGATTAATTTATAGGTGTTGTATAGAAATACTTTTAGAGGCCTGTTTAGACAGAAAGAGTCTTTAATGGGGTGTTTGGGCAAAAAAGCTATTGTAGGGGCTGTATGAATGTATTCTGTTTCGCGGGTTGTTTGGACAAAAGACACAAATGTGAAAGTAAATACTTGGCAAAGGCTTAACCGCTTAGAAAATTTAGTTAAAAAAAGGAGTTTTCACTAACTTTGGACATAGAAAATCATTAGTAAATAGAATTATTATGATTAAGGCCTTATTTGATTGCGCAATCCTTTGTGGGAGCTTCGTATCGAGAATTTTATGTCCTAAACAAAGTTAGTGTGAATGAGATATCGAATTTTGAAAAAAGGTCTTTGAAATGGATCTTAAGGAGGTAAAAGTAGTTGAAGTTATGTTGTGACTTATGTTTTCAAAAACTTCATAACAATAAAAAAATGATTCAATAACATAAAACATTACACCAGTTACAACATGAATTTGTATAAATTCAATGCAATCCCAACAATTTCAAGATTAAAAAAAAAAAGAAAAGAAAAAAAAAAAGAAAAAAACTTCATAGCTTTTTTTCTCTCACAACATACTCACAATAATTCCAGAAAAAAATTAGGGCAAGTTGTCATCTCCGGCAATACACATTGCGTTCGTTGTACCCTGAAAAATAGCTGCTGTTAAAATAGTACACGTAAAGTGTTTTAAGGGAATCGTCTTTCCGGTCTTCTTTGTTGATTGTTTCTGTTTAGAACTTAGTTAGGTTCTTCACATATTTACTTTTAAATGAATTGTAATTTTATTCTTGATATTTCAGATTAAATTATATATAAACCGTATCATTTACAACCGTAAATATATAGATTTGCTCCACTACGGTAGATATATAGATTCGCTCCTCACTCTAGGTCGGCCACATAAATTGGCTCCACGTTATGGCCATACATTTATCAAGAAGTAACTGTTTATAGAAACTCACGTTTATGTCTATCTCCAATTTTCTTTAACATTTTTTTTTCCAGATATATCAAAATAACATTTTTTTCAATAGTTAAACAACATTTGTTTTGTATTTCCAAGTATGGCAATGACATATGTTTCAAAACAAATACCATGTATGGTAAACAACATTTTTTTGTATTTCCAAATAAGTCAAAAAAACCCGACCGACCTGAAAAAAGCCAAATCGAATTTTTTATTTATTAATTTGTGCACACCGTGTGAAGGATTCCTAGATCCGCCACTGACTGAGAGACCCATATTCGTTATTTGGTTCTATAGACCCAAATACAAAGAACTTACATATTAAGATAGTTTTATTTGTAAAATTCCATGATCCAAAGGTTGCAAACGAAGCGTTGTTTTCTAATCCCTGCGAATCCAGCATCTTTGGCCAATGCCAAAAACTCTTCATCTGTGCGCTCCTTTCCCCCGGGGCATGTTGTCATAATCATTGTGTCCATATGGGTTGTCACTTTTACAGAAGAGCTTGTGTCCGATAGAAAAGGAAGAACCGCCTCTACTACAATAACCATTCCGTCATGTGGCAAAGCTTTGTAGCAGTTGCTCAACAATTTAACACACTGGACATCACTCCAATCATGTAGTATCCACTGGATTTCAGATTAATCAATCTGTAAGATGTTAAAAGTAAACAAACAAAATTAAATTTTGAGCCAAATTACCTTCATAAATATGGCGTCCCCATGAGGAACCTCTTGAAACATATCTCCGCCAATATGATCTATACCTATAAGAATAGTAAATCAAAGTATGAGCTTTTTTTTTTATAAATTTTACAGGAGAAGTGATTACAAATATACCGGAATAGACGGGTGCATTTTTTATAACGTGTGGCAAATCGAAGTTAACACCCTTAATGGTTGGATGTTTCGACACAATCATATTCAGATTGATTCCTAGACCGCCTCCAACATCTACTAGCCGTTTGAGGTATTCAAAACCATTGTAGCAATCGAGAATTTCATTGATAACAATTGTAGAATGATTCACCATGGCATTGTTGAAAACGTCATTGAACCGTGCATCTATTGCTGCTAACTCAAATGCGTGTCTTCCATAAACATTGTCAAATGGAAGACCTCCTTCAAGTACTGAATCTTTGAGTTTGGACCTTTGTTTATAAACATAAATATAGCATGAGTAAATGAAAATTGCAAAAAGTTAATTATGTCATAGTCAGTAACATGTTTTTGTGTAATTTTGTGTATAAAACCAAACCAATTTCTAAAACTTACCAACTCTGCATGGAAACATCGTCTTGATACGATTCCATGAACGGACCTAAAGACACCCCATCTTTGTTCCGAATAAAGTACTTGGCAACGGGAGCTAGTCCATACACTCGAACCAGGCTCAATCCATGCTCCCCTTGAGTGCAAGTGACAATGGAATGGCTTGTGAGCAATCTAAGCATCCGGTCAAGCATGTCTGGTGCATCCTTATTTGGAATTGACAAATGGGACGCAATCTCATAAGCAGAGAGCCGGGCATCTGGTCCGGCCTCGGCTATAGCTTCTAGGACCTTGAGCTTGATAGCATTGACCAAAACCATGGTCAGTGATGACGAGGTAACGAGTTGCATTGCATACGTGAAGTGATCTTCACTTGAATCCATTTTCGCACACTAGTTCTTCTTTGGTTGTTATTACTTTATCATCTCACAATATACCTCGCATTTATAAACGTTTTCTTTTTTTTTTTTTTTTTTTTTTTTTGGAGGGTCTCATAATTTAAATATTAAAGTTGACAGTCCACATTTCAAATTGCTCATTACGACCCACGGCAAAGTTTACATTTCTGTAGGTTACCCAATTTTATTTATTTATCTATTTTTTTTTTAAGCTCGTCTATCTTTTAAAAGTAACTTATAGGCCATCCAAATACATTTTTTTTTTCTTTATGCCAACCCAGTTAGAATTTTTGTTGCAATTTAGTGAAATAACAAGAATAATTAAAACTAATCTTAACGTATCATAACAATACGAATATGATTTTAAATATGATTGTCAACTTATTCCCTTATAATTTTATTTTGATTAAATAAAGATGCACATCAACAAAGGATAAAACTGGTATTGTAATACCTTTTTATCTTTTGAATATGTTAGGGGTAGCCTTATTGTTTTTATTTCATAATTTTCAGCCAAAGCATTGTCGAAATTGGTATAAATGATTGGGTGGCATATAAGTTAGTTTTAAAAAATCGACGGCCTAAATGAGGGCCTCCACATCTATTATCCCATTTTTATATGTAGTTGTAAGTCAGTCATTTTACCTTCTCTTGAGATATTCAGAATTTAAAGTGAAGTGCTAGGTGAAGCTCAAGTTATAAGGCGAGTTATAAGCGTGTCATGCATGTCAACTTTTACCCTATAACATTCTTATAGCAAAAAGGGCAAAGGTCAAAGAAAATAATGTAATAATCAAAGTTTAACGGAATTCTTAGAGGACTTAAAATAGGTCCAGTAACACTTGTATACATTTAAATTCAAAACAAAATGAATAACTTTTTAAGTAATTTGACTTACCTTCTGTTCTTTGATCTTCATTTTTCTTCAACAACAAAAATAAAGAGCTATTGAATCTAGCAATGATTTAACAAAAATATACTAGTAACATACTCCCTCCGTCTCAATTTAATTGTCAGGAGAGAGAAATCACAAAGTTTAATAAAAGTGGGGCCACTTTAATTTTCAACCACATTAATAGAATATTCCTTCTGTAGATTCTCTAGTTTTTACTAAAAAAGGAAAGTGGACAATCTTTTTGAGACATCCAAAAATGGAAATATTGACAATTAAATTGAGACGGAGGGAGTAATACAATGCTTTTGCATATATTTAGAAAGTCACGTCAGTCTTGTAAATATTTTTCCTCAACACAAGGATTTCGTCAAAAACTCTAGTTGTGTGTGTATGTAATCAGTAAAGTAGTTAATAACACTATAACTGTAATGACGTACGGGCATTAATGTGGTAATTAAAGATCATGTGAGCAAACCAAGGAAAACTAGTAACCCTCCTCCAACGTACCTCATTAAATGAAACTAGTAACTCTGAGATGCTTTTCATTTTCATCTTCTTAACAATGATATTATAAATCGACGAGTTGTTTAAAAAAAAATTGAGTGTTAAAGGGGTTGTGAATTATGCTTGAAGATAAAGATGAAGATTTATTATAATTGCGGATGTTTTTTTTTAATGGTTTTTAAATTGGTGTTGGAGTCGATGGTTGGTAGCCGGTAAAAAAACTGTAGCAATTCGGGTTTGAAGATAAGAGAAAATTCAGATCGAAGAACAAAAATGTATTTTAGTCAAATCACTTAAAAAGTTATTCATTTTATTTTAAATTTAATATACAATTATACTCGACCTTTTTAAAGTTCACTAGGAATTTCAGTACATTTTAATAAATACATTAGTTTTTTTTTTCGCATTTTCCCTAACGAACAACCTCAAAAACATTCTCCTTAATAACACTTCTATAACATACTACAAAATAACACACGTTACATTAATAAACAAAAATACATATATAAACCAAAACACAACACATGGTGCGTTATTCACATAACTTTCGCGCCTATAACTTACCTATAAAACAGTACGCGGTGCAGTTTAACCGTATTATCATAACCAAATTTGCTCTATAACATGCGTATAATTGATGCGCTAAGCACTCTTAGGGTTCAAGTTCCATAAACTACACATTTGAGAAAAGATTGAAAATGGTAACGGAAATTGATCATGGACTAGAACACGTGTGTCTAAGTAAAAGACTTATCTTCCACAGATAATCACATAAAAACTTATTTCTTTTTTTCTTTATTATTTTTTGATAAAGGGACACTACTAAAGTGCCCACGTGATGTGACGACGATAAAGATACAACTAAATTCTGTGACAAGTAATGTTTCTCGATTTTACACCTTTCGTGACAATAAAGTATTTGGGAAACAATATATTTGGTTGTTCAAAATGATTATGGAATCCTCATTGTTGCAAAGAAAGGCCTACAAGGCAGATTAATCGTTGCCTAGACGCTACAAGGTCACCAACTTTTTTGATTTGTGTAAATCGGTCAAACAAATCGATCAACCATGGTCAATGGCGGTCAATAACGGTCAACGATGGTCAAACTTGCCGGAAACCTGCAAATCTTGTCGAAAATACCTAAAACTCGTCGTAAAATTGTTTTAATAACTTATAGTCGCTGTTTATATCTATTGCAAGATTTTTTTAGAAGAAAATCTTGTCGAAAATACTTAAAACTTGCCGGAAATACCAAAAATTTATTGGAAATGCCAATCCGATTAATTACCAATTAATCCCGCATAAACCGATTACAAGCTATAAAAGATCGATCATCCGACTATCGATTCGCGATTTTTGCAATCTTAGAATCCAATTTCTTTAGTGTTACACCTGAGTGAAAAAAATTAGTATTTGTAAATTATTTTTTTGAGATAATTACCTTAAAATGTCACGAAATTATGTTTAGTGTATATATTGCTTTAGGCTCTACTAAATTACGGAACTTAATGATTAATCTTCCTGTCCATGTATCATATATGGCTCCATTAATGTAGCATTACATAGTGTCACGGTTTATAAACTACATAAATGGTTCATCTAAACTTATACCGGGGCTTTAGTCTCATTCCTCCACACGACTTGATAACGCATTTTCTGCTTAAGCCTTTCGTAAACGGATCCGCAATGTTATCATTACTTCACATTGTTAGTAGTGATAACTTATATTGAGAGTAGTTGTATTGACAGGGTATATCTTGACTCACTTTATACATTGTGATATGAGCTCCGTCAAAACTATGACTATTACAATGTGTACATTTAGCCGTAACAATATTAGGCCTCACTGGTGCATCATCTTTTTATAGACAATGTGTCTCTTGTAAAATTTGTTTCTCAACGATATATAAGATTCCATTGTGGATCCAACTATATTGTATGTTTAAAAACCATCCAAGATATAGTGGTCATTTAAAAACTGTATACATAATCATGCGCTGATTTGCAATCAGACGGTCATTAACGCCATTTATAGCCTATCAAATACTTTTTAAATTTTACTTTAAACAAAATCTTAACCATCATCACTAACCACATATTAATTACCTATAAGTTATGCCTTACGATTTTTCCATTAAGAAAAATTAACCATGGTTATTAACCAGTCTGACCAAAAAATAATTCTTGTGTATTACAAATAGCAACAGTCCCACCTCTATTTTGTATTGATATTGACTGGTGTTTGATAATGTACCCTCCAAACAGTTTAAAGGTCTCCCATTCGAACTCAATGGGGTTCTACACTCCGACAGAACCTGGTAAATCTCCGAAAATCTTTATTGGTGTTAAATCATTTGTGAATGATGGTTACTACAGGGAATCGTCAATCGAAGTCTAAACACCCTTCGGTGTGTACTCTTCGAAGATACTGATGAGTGTCTAAATACTCATCATTTTTGTACCATTTAAACTGCAAAAACATCTGAAAACACTCAGAAATGCATCAAAATGATAAAAATATCACAAATAAGTGTTTTATGTGTTTTAAATGCAAAAATATCAAAATCTGGTGAAAAACGTATCAAGTTTGCATAATTGGCAGTTTTAGTCCCCCAAGTTTCAAAAGTTGTCAAAAATAGTCCCTGAGCACTTATTCTAAAAGAAAAAATCACCAAAGGTCCTTTTAAAATCATAATTTGTCATAATTAGTCCTTTGGTGAAAAATGTCAAAAGTTTTGAGAAATTACAAGTTTGGTCCTTCAAGTTTCAAAATTGGCAAAAATGGTCCTTGGAAATTTGAAAATGTCTATTTTGGTCCTTGTACTATTGAAGCTTGTCACTTTTGGTCCCTTGAAACAACTTTGATAAATTGGCAGCTTTGGTCCTTGTATTTTTCAGAAATTGCACAAAAGGTCCTTATGATTATTAAGCCTAAACACCTTGGACCCTATCAAAACCCTTTGGACCCTGCCATTTCATTTGACCCCCTGCTTTTTGGACCCCCTTTTAATATTATACCCTGGTCAAACATCCCAAGTCAAACAAAAACACCCCTTTACCCGCCTTTTTCCTCTTCCTCACCAAATCCACCTGCAAAACCAGTACTCCCATCCCCCCAGCTCAACCTCACCCTTCCTTGTTCCCTCCACCTCCACCAAACTCCAAAAGGAATTAAATGCACCCCTCCCCCTAACACTCAACCCCCACTGCTAAAACCAATTTTGGCGCCAAAATATGATCAAACGGCCAAGATTATTTCAAGCTATCCAATGGCCCCAAATTAAAGTGGGATTAACTCAGAGGAGTGAGAGAAGATGTTTTGCATATAAAAAGGAACCAAGAGAAGCTTGAAGAGGTGGTAGTTAGTTTGTAAAATTTCCTTTATGTCGTTTTAGTATAAATGTGTTAGTTCAAGTTCAAATCTGTTATCTTTTGTTTCAATGTATTAAACTCAAGTTACTTTGTCATTATAATCTAATTTTAAGCATCAATTCCAAGGTTTTATCTTATTTCATGTTTTAATGTACACTGTTGAAAAACTCAATTTCAAGTTCTTATATCCAAGCTATTAGAAGCTCATTTTTCAATCCAAATAAGTTTATATAGGCTGCTTATAGCTTTTTGTAAGCTTATAACTCAAATTTAAGCAACTTAGGTATTGGGTCAATAAAAGTCAAACAGTGAAGCATTTTTGGTCAAGCAGGCATGGAAGTGATATGGGTGTTGCAGAGCATGGATTTGGGTTAATAATGAGCTAGGTTATGGTTTAGATTAGGCTAGTGGTTCCTGTGTTCTTTGGAAAGCCATTGTGGCTAGGACCAATTGTAAGTTCACTTTTTAACCCACTGCATAATTTGTATCTGTGGTTAGAAATAGTTTAGACTTGTTTATTTAGTGATAGTTAGGTTAACTAAACTCAGTTTGATCAATTATACAAGCTTGTTCAGTAGTTGGCTTCTTTTAAATTGCAAATCAGTGTTTTAAATGGTGTTTGGATCAGTTGGTTAGCCTGTGTTTGAGGCTTGTTCAGTGGTTGATACTTGTTGTTTTAGGCTTATTGAGCTCATTTGTACTCATTGCAGTCAACAAATAGCATTTGTATACATTCAAAGTCAAAATCTCATTAATCTGTCTCTATTAGCTTAACTGTTGGAATTTTATAAAATCAAAATCTTGTTTTGTGTTTAAAATTCATAGAGATAGATTGCAGAAGTTTCATTTCATCATAATATATCACATTCAGTTGATAAATTGGTCTCAAAGTTCATAAAAGTCAAATTATCAAAACTGTTGTCAAAAGTCAAAGTTGAAAATCCAGTTTTCAGCCCAACTAAGATGATTTTTCATTGACTCATTTCTGGAACAAATCAAGTGAAATTGTGGGTTTAAAAACTTCAGCTGGTCTAGTTACTTATTATGATTTTTATAGATTTTTAGTAATTTTTTATAAGCCTCAAAAGAGCTTGTCAAACAGGGCTTATCTGCCCTGTTCACAAACTCAGTGAATACTGAGTTTTCTCAACATCTTGCAGAGCTTGTCACAAGCTCATAAGAGCTTGTCCAAGGCTCATTTTTGGTTTAAAAGTTCTTGGCCAGGTCTAGTTTAGGTTCCAACTTTTGGATTTGAGTCTCAGCTTATTGGGTAGCTTATTCTTTAGCTACAAAGTAGTAGGCAAAAATCTGTTTTTAGCACTTTAGCTTAAATCATCAAATATGTGCATTTTGTGTTTTAGAGGTTTAGAGCAGTTGTAATTAGTTGCTTTCTAGTAGTTATAACATATTATAGCTTCTGTTTTAGTTTGGTAGCTTATTGTGTTCATTTGCTTATTCCTAGTGCTTATTTATAAGCACTTGTCTTTGCAGTTTCATTTTCTTACACATAACCCACTGTTTTTATATTTTTCATAGATTCATAATATTATTTTAGACTTTTCCTGAATTTTTCATATTTTTCTAGGTCAGTTTGCTATTTTTCTTCATTTAAAACAGTTTTTAAGTCATTTTAATTAGCTTTTAATACAATTAAATCAGAAAAACTTCAAAAAAATAAGTTTTCATTTTTCCTAGGTTAAGATAAATATAAAAAGTCAAGAAAATATTTTTCCAGATTTTTCTTAGTTAAATTTGTATTTTTAAGCAATTTAAGTAGTTTTAAATAGTTTTTAATTCATAGAAAATACAAAATAATCAGAAAAATATAAAATTAGTTTTGAAAATTCTCTTTAGTTATTTTAGATTTTTCCAAGTCATAATTTCATTTTTCTAGCTTTATTTCATATTTTCTTGTATTTTAGGTTATTATTAAATAGTTAAAATTAGTTTTTAATTAATAATAATTAGATAAATAGCTTTAAAAATAATTTTCTTTTTCTAAAAATTTTCTCTTATCATTAGGTTTGTAAAAATGTCATTTTTATATTTTTAGGATTAATATTGTTTAAGTTTCACATTTTCTTTTGTTCGTCACGTAGTTTTTAATCTAAGTTTTATAAAAGAAAAATCAAAAACATCATTTTAATAATAGTGATAGCATTTATTTAATATATTTTATCTTTTTACTTTTCTTTAATTTGCATTTAAGCCCCTGTAATTTATAAACTTTTTCTTTTGGTATAATTGTTCATAATCAATCAAAACCCCTTTTTCCGTTCAAATTCTCTCGATCACTATTCGTTTGATTATTCTCGCACAGCTCGTTGGGACTTAACGACCTGGGGAAACACTATACTCTCCTGGACTTCATTGCATTTGTGTCTGAACTGTTTTAAGTTTCTTACGGTTAGCCATTCACAAGTGGCTAGCTTGTGTGAGAAAACTTGACCGTCTGGGAACGAATCAAATTTTTGGCGCCGCTGCCGAGGAGTTGTGCTAATTATCTTACGTTTAGCAGATTAGTGATTTGAATATTCACTCCTTGTTTATACCATCTATATGTATTTATATTTTCTTATAAAAATCAAAAACCCAAAAAGATTTTCATTCTTTGTTTTTACATCATGTTTATCCAAAAATCCAAAAATATTCATCTTTACCCTCTTACCCTTTTTGATTCTTTATCCCTTTACCCTCTATCCATTTGATTCTAACTTCTTCTATTTTCATGGAATCTCTCGACTACGACGAATTCTGGGACGAAGTTGAAAAACGTCATACTTTATCACAAATGTCAAGAATTCGTGTTGTTCGTGATGATCCATTAATTCTGCGTAGGGAAATGGAACGAGAAACCAGGGTGACAAAGGACCAGGTACTTCCCTCTGATAATGGAGGTGCTAAATACGTCCAACCTACGGTTATCCAAAGATCTAACCCCTCGATTGCTCCTAAGCCGTCTAAAATTGATCCTACACTTTCACAATTTACGGTTAGAAGCAATCATGCAGAATTTAGACCGATGACTAGCAAGAATGACTTGCCTAATCTTCACGTTTCTCAAGAACCAGAACCAGAGACCATAACGGAAGTGGTGGAAATTGCTAGCTCTCAGAGCACACCACTTGTCCCACCTCCGGATTTTTCAAAATGTTCTTCGAGACTTGATAGTCATTCGGATCACCATGTTGGTTTTGTTGATTCTTTGAATAAACTGATTCCTTCTCATTACTCTCAAATGAAATCGTTTATTCCTTGTGTCGGTTGTGGTGAGCCTCTTTTTGGTTCACCCTGTCGTTGGTGTACGTGTGTACAATGTGGTAATGATATTCATAACGGGAGTTGTTTGTTTTGTGGTTCGAGGAATTCATTTGATTATGATCCTAATCCGAACTCATTTAACGACCCCTCAAACTTTTCCAATCACACACCACAGCCCGACCTATCTTCATATAATCAACATAACTGCTGTGAATTTTATGGAGGTCCTCACCAAGGATTTGAGTGTCAATCCAGAAACACGTTTGTCTATGAACAGTTTTCCGGTGATGCTCAGAACTTTGGTTATGACCAATATCCATATTATTCACCAGTCCAGACTCAACAGTTTTACTGTTGTGAGTACTGTGGAGGTCCCCACTTCAGCTCTGATTGTCAAATAGGGAATCCATTTCCTTGTAACAATCATGACTCTCACAGGTTTGACAATTTCCAACCTCCACAGCACCATACGGTTCAAACTCCACCTGAGCCGTTGTCTCAAGAAATCTCCCAAAATTTTGAAACCGCAATGAAAACACTTGATGATATGATTAGTAACTTTAAGAATCAAATGAGTGGTGAAAAGACCATGGGAGAATTGCTAGCCGAAGAACGAGAGGCCCGCAAATCTAGGGAAGAATTATTAGTCCTAGAGCATGCAGCTCTAAGGCGTTCCCAATTTCTTAAGGCAGCTATGTATGATGATGACGAGGAGAGTATTTCTTTTAAGAATATTATTTCTCAACTCCCTCAATCAGTTGATATCCCAGCAGTTGAGATTCCATCTCAAACAACTGCTATCACACCCGAAGCTCCCACTCACTCTTTGAACATGGGGGACGAGCATCTTGACACTGTTCCTGAAAAGGAATCGGACGAATTCATAAATTCTAGTGTTGAGAACCTTGTCCCAATCCCGAGAGAGTCACAAGGAACTTCTGATCATATGTGTGATTCTCTTTCCCCTCTTGAGTGTTCGAAAGATCATTTTGAAACTTTCTCCAATTGTAGCGAAGATTGTGCATCATATGGAGACATCGAGTATGTTGAGGCATCACTTCCACAATATGATGCTGATCATCTTCTTGAGGAGTTCACCGATGAACTCACTCACATCAATCCACTTTCATCAGAAAGTAACGATGTTCTCTTTGATTTCGAATCCGATCTGAGAGAGACTGAAAGTCTCCTTGATAATGATCGTTCACTCACTTCTCACCCTAACAGTCCAATAGAGAATGTTGATCACTTTGTTCCCGAAACATTCAAAGCTACTTTCACCAATCCTCTATTTGAATTCGACTCTGAATTCACTTTAATTTCTGAGAATCCACTCTTTGATACTCAGACCGAGGATAGTGATGAGCCCACAATGGAACAAGAGTTCACAATTTCACTTCATGTGAATGATTCTTTTCATGAAGAGTTCTCCGGTGAACTCTCTCATGACATATCTCCTCCGAAACATGATCATTTCTATTTTGATCTTGAGGATGATATTGGCTCGGAGGAAGGTGTACTCTATCATACGAGTTTGCCTATTAATGATACTACCCTCACCCTTCCTCCCGATATGTCTACATTTGAGGATGAAGAATGGATCTTGATTGTTATCAAAATCTTTCTTCCTTTCCTCAAATATCTTGTGATTTCTCTTCATCTTCACTCCTTCGGGAATGAAGACACTATCTTTGACCCCGGCATTTTCATTTATCATTTTTGAGCCGGTTCTATATATATCTCATCGGTGTGGAACTTTCACGCGTTTCAAATGTTTGTCCAAACATCTTGAATGAAAGTCCGATGGAGATTGTTTATTCCACTTTGCTTCCCCATGAACCAATTAATTCGGGGTCGAGTCAAGCTAGCGACTCGGTAATCAAAAACAGTAGTTAAACATGGGTTTTCACCCGTGTGTACCACCCTAGTGTGGGGGGGTTGCCCCACATGTTGTATATAAGTTTTCTCAAAATATATATATATATATATATATATATATATATATATATATATATATATATATATATATATATATATATATATATATATCTTTCTAAATAATGGCCGTAGTATTTCCCTTTTACGTTCTATGTTTCGGCATAACAGCCGGTACTTTGAATATTGAGGGCAATATTCATTTCTAGTGTGGGGGGGAATTCTCACGACTTTTATCATATAATTATACCGCCTAATTCCCCCATTTTTGGCCAAAATTTTTTTTTGGAGTAAGTATTTTGCACTTACTTAACTGGTTATCAGTCCGCCATGTCTAATAAACAAAAGGATTGGCTAATCCAGGAGCAAACGGCTCTTGGTAAAGATATCTCAAATCCATTGACGGCTTGCAATTTGCCCAAAATTGTATGGTGTTCAGCTCACCATATCTTTAATTAGTGAAGAGTTGGCTAGCCCGCAAGTTTATGGCTTGTGGTAAAGGCAGTGGAAAAACCATAATTGGTAATCAGCTCACCAAAGATAATATTGATAATTTATCTAGGAGTTGGCTAGTCCAGAAGCAAACGGCTTCTGGTAAAGACAAATCAAATCCGTTGGAAGCTGGTGGTTTGCTCAAAATTACATGGTTATCAGTGTACCATAGTTCTTACTTGAACTGAAACATTTGGCTACTCCAGAAGTAATGGCTTTTGGTAAAGAGATGAAATCTATTAATTTTTCTCAAAACATTGCTAGGGACTAGCAATATCTTAGTGTGGGGGATTGATGAGTGTCTAAATACTCATCATTTTTGTACCATTTAAACTGCAAAAACATCTGAAAACACTCAGAAATGCATCAAAATGATAAAAATATCACAAATAAGTGTTTTATGTGTTTTAAATGCAAAAATATCAAAATCTGGTGAAAAACGTATCAAGTTTGCATAATTGGCAGTTTTAGTCCCCCAAGTTTCAAAAGTTGTCAAAAATAGTCCCTGAGCACTTATTCTAAAAGAAAAAATCACCAAAGGTCCTTTTAAAATCATAATTTGTCATAATTAGTCCTTTGGTGAAAAATGTCAAAAGTTTTGAGAAATTACAAGTTTGGTCCTTCAAGTTTCAAAATTGGCAAAATTGGTCCTTGGAAATTTGAAAATGTCTATTTTGGTCCTTGTACTATTGAAGCTTGTCACTTTTGGTCCCTTGAAACAACTTTGATAAATTGGCAGCTTTGGTCCTTGTATTTTTCAGAAATTGCACAAAAGGTCCTTATGATTATTAAGCCTAAACACCTTGGACCCTATCAAAACCCTTTGGACCCTGCCATTCCATTTGACCCCCTGCTTTTTGGACCCCCTTTTAATATTATACCCTGGTCAAACATCCCAAGTCAAACAAAAACACCCCTTTACCCGCCTTTTTCCTCTTCCTCACCAAATCCACCTGCAAAACCAGTACTCCCATCCCCCCAGCTCAACCTCACCCTTCCTTGTTCCCTCCACCTCCACCAAACTCCAAAAGGAATTAAATGCACCCCTCCCCCTAACACTCAACCCCCACTGCTAAAACCAATTTTGGCGCCAAAATATGATCAAACGGCCAAGATTATTTCAAGCTATCCAATGGCCCCAAATTAAAGTGGGATTAACTCAGAGGAGTGAGAGAAGATGTTTTGCATATAAAAAGGAACCAAGAGAAGCTTGAAGAGGTGGTAGTTAGTTTGTAAAATTTCCTTTATGTCGTTTTAGTATAAATGTGTTAGTTCAAGTTCAAATCTGTTATCTTTTGTTTCAATGTATTAAACTCAAGTTACTTTGTCATTATAATCTAATTTTAAGCATCAATTCCAAGGTTTTATCTTATTTCATGTTTTAATGTACACTGTTGAAAAACTCAATTTCAAATTCTTATATCCAAGCTATTAGAAGCTCATTTTTCAATCCAAATAAGTTTATATAAGCTGCTTATAGCTTTTTGTAAGCTTATAACTCAAATTTAAGCAACTTAGGTATTGGGCCAATAAAAGTCAAACAGTGAAGCATTTTTGGTCAAGCAGGCATGGAAGTGATATGGGTGTTGCAGAGCATGGATTTGGGTTAATAATGAGCTAGGTTATGGTTTAGATTAGGCTAGTGGTTCCTGTGTTCTTTGGCAAGCCATTGTGGCTAGGACCAATTGTAAGTTCACTTTTTAACCCACTGCATAATTTGTATCTGTGGTTAGAAATAGTTTAGACTTGTTTATTTAGTGATAGTTAGGTTAACTAAACTCAGTTTGATCAATTATACAAGCTTGTTCAGTAGTTGGCTTCTTTTAAATTGCAAATCAGTGTTTTAAATGGTGTTTGGATCAGTTGGTTAGCCTGTGTTTGAGGCTTGTTCAGTGGTTGATACTTGTTGTTTTAGTCTTATTGAGCTCATTTGTACTCATTGCAGTCAACAAATAGCATTTGTATACATTCAAAGTCAAAATCTCATTAATCTGTCTCAATTAGCTTAACTGTTGGAATTTTATAAAATCAAAATCTTGTTTTGTGTTTAAAATTCATAGAGATAGATTGCAGAAGTTTCATTTCATCATAATATATCACATTCAGTTGATAAATTGGTCTCAAAGTTCATAAAAGTCAAATTATCAAAACTGTTGTCAAAAGTCAAAGTTGAAAATCCAGTTTTCAGCCCAACTAAGATGATTTTTCATTGACTCATTTCTGGAACAAATCAAGTGAAATTGTGGGTTTAAAAACTTCAGCTGGTCTAGTTACTTATTATGATTTTTATAGATTTTTAGTAATTTTTTATAAGCCTCAAAAGAGCTTGTCAAACAGGGCTTATCTGCCCTGTTCACAAACTCAGTGAATACTGAGTTTTCTCAACATCTTGCAGAGCTTGTCACAAGCTCATAAGAGCTTGTCCAAGGCTCATTTTTGGTTTAAAAGTTCTTGGCCAGGTCTAGTTTAGGTTCCAACTTTTGGATTTGAGTCTCAGCTTATTGGGTAGCTTATTCTTTAGCTACAAAGTAGTAGGCAAAAATCTGTTTTTAGCACTTTAGCTTAAATCATCAAATATGTGCATTTTGTGTTTTAGAGGTTTAGAGCAGTTGTAATTAGTTGCTTTCTAGTAGTTATAACATATTATAGCTTCTGTTTTAGTTTGTTAGCTTATTGTGTTCATTTGCTTATTCCTAGTGCTTATTTATAATCACTTGTCATTGTAGTTTCATTTTCTTACACATAACCCACTGTTTTTATATTTTTGATAGATTCATAATATTATTTTAGACTTTTCCTGAATTTTTCATATTTTTCTAGGTCAGATTGCTATTTTTCTTCATTTAAAACAGTTTTTAAGTCATTTTAATTAGCTTTTAATACAATTAAATCAGAAAAACTTCAAAAAAATAAGTTTTCATTTTTCCTAGGTTAAGATAAATATAAAAAGTCAAAAAAATATTTTTCCAGATTTTTCTTAGTTAAATTTGTATTTTTAAGCAATTTAAGTAGTTTTAAATAGTTTTTAATTCATAGAAAATACAAAAATAATCAGAAAAATAAAAAATTAGTTTTGAAAATTCTCTTTAGTTATTTTAGATTTTTCCAAGTCATAATTTCATTTTTCTAGCTTTATTTCATATTTTCTTGTATTTTAGGTTATTATTAAATAGTTAAAATTAGTTTTTAATTAATAATAATTAGATAAATAGCTTTAAAAATAATTTTCTTTTTCTAAAAATTTTCTCTTATCATTAGGTTTGTAAAAATGTCATTTTTATATTTTTAGGATTAATATTGTTTAAGTTTCACATTTTCTTTTGTTCGTCACGTAGTTTTTAATCTAAGTTTTATAAAAGAAAAATCAAAAACATCATTTTAATAATAGTGATAGCATTTATTTAATATATTTTATCTTTTTAATTTTCTTTAATTTGCATTTAAGCCCCTGTAATTTATAAACTTTTTCTATAGGTATAATTGTTCATAATCAATCAAAACCCCTTTTTCCGTTCAAATTCTCTCGATCACTATTCGTTTGATTATTCTCGCACAGCTCGTTAGGACTTAACAACCTGGGGAAACACTATACTCTCCTGGACTTCATTGCATTTGTGTCTGAACTGTTTTAAGTTTCTTACGGTTAGCTATTCACAAGTGGCTAGCTTGTGTGAGAAAACTTGACCGTCTGGGAACGAATCAGATACTAACACTGAGGTTGCAGAAAACCAGGTCACACCCATGTCCCTAATATTTCTCAGGCCTTCCCGCTAAGATACAAAATGTGGGACACTACCCTAGCAGTCACCCAAAAATCACGGGACACCCCCATGATCTCCTGTTCAAGTGCAGAGGTGTGCCCAAGCCTATTTCCACCACCTATAAATAGCTTGGCAGATCATACAGGTTTGATCGTGTTCTAAACGCACACATTTCATACTTTAGCACTTATTGCAATCACAAACACATACTTACTCTCACGCCTGAGGTTATTTGTAGGGCCCAACCAATGCACTTCACTTAACATAGTGTCTTAATTTATGTTGTCAAAGGTTACTTGAAGCTTGGCAAGTTACCACAGCACCCTATATTCTTCGATCACCATCACAAGGCCTGGTAGTGCATTTTATTGTACGATAAGTGGCGTCATCCGTGAGACCACTATAATTAATCCCATTCATTCTGAGTCTGTAACCATTAAACGTGTGCTACTTTTCCCGCATGGCTGAAGGAAGAGAACATATACCACCCCCATGTTTCTCGACCTTAACCCCACTCCATGTTCCAAACGTGGGTGACTTACCACCTATAACCACCTCCACATTTACCGCTAGATCACAACAGGAAAACCCACTCACTAATCGTGCCTCAACTATAGATAAGCTGAACTCCATAATTAGCCCCACTTTCGTGGAGGCCAACTTCGAAGCCTTGGAGTCCCTCATGATGGAACGTAGGAGGCAAGCACATAATGATAGGGTCCGAGCAGAGTTGGAATATTCCAGCGAGGAATATGATGTAGGGATAGAAACAGAACCTAGACCAATGCGTGCTAACGAAACCAATCCAATTCTCAAGAATGGATCTCCACGCACTAGAAGGTCTAGGAGAATGGTAGTAGGGTTTGAAGATGATCGTGACAAGCGTACAAGAAAATACAAAAGGGAATCAGGCGAAAGGGGAGCGGTGGAGCAAAATAGGAGCAAGAAACTAGATCTAAAAAACAGAATTACATAGAAGTGTTACAAGCTTTTGTTTAGTTTATGATATATAAAATACAATAAAACATAAAGACATCAAGAGTACACAGCGGAAGACTTAAAGATCATAACAAATAAATAATTAACTGAAAGTATGCGTAAATTACCTCTTGCGAATGTCAAATCCTTTGAGCAAAACAAAGAAGTGGTTTGAAGAGTTGTCCCTTACCATTCTACAACTCAAACCAATATGGTGTAAGAATAGTGTCTTACTACCACGTTCTTGTACACACGAATTAACCAACGAATCAAGCGATTGCTAGATCTAACACAAGTCCTCGTTTAAGAAAAACGAAACCAAACTCCCTTACAAGGGGTGTTCGGCCGAAAATGGGACAAGAGAGAGGAGAGGAGAGATCTAGGGTTAATTCAATGCACAAGTGTATGAAACCCTAGAACCTAACCCTCTTTATATAGTAGATGGAATACTTTGGGAACAAGTTAGGGATTAGGGCTTGGGAAAGCCCCTATGGCCGGCCACTATGCAAAGCCCAAAAGAAAACCCATAACTTTTCCAAGTTTTCCATTTCTAGTCCTTTCTCTTTTCATTTAACGGTCGTTAGTCATTTTTTCCGTTAAATACTTAACGATCGTTAACCGGACTTAATGTGCAATAATTAATCGTAAACATAAACATTAATTATTAACTTTAATTCTCATTCGCTAATGTGTGCAATCCCGAGGTCACGAGTTAGAATCCGGACATTCACATGTTTGTAAATATATACATTTCCAACAGCTCCCACTTGGATATATTTACAAAACGTGAAATGACATTGGTTAGCGTCTAGCAACACGCCAATGCCCCCGGTACAACTCGTGTATGGTTTTCTGGAGAAAAACCAAGTTTTATGATTCATCATCATATTCATCCTTTTGTTTCTAATACCATGTTAATAAGAATATGGATCTTACTCATTTCTTAATTAACTATTCTGTTTCTCGCTTTATATGATTTATTAAGATTACCAATTCTTCTGAACAGAAGACCTTGGGTATGGCCATACAAATATTTTAACAATCCTACGAGGGGCCGAGTAGTATTATACTTCAAAATAAATTTGAAGGAAACAAATCCCATTTTGACTACAAGCAGGATTCATAAATTTCGCAACACTTATGAAAACAACCCTTATAACTACCAGTTACGTGTAGCGTTAGATTGCTTCACAAAAATGCACTACATCCATGACATATCTCTTGTATCTCAAGTCAGAGGATAAATATCCATGATATACTTAATGACAAAGATCCATAAAGTATCATCATGCGGGTGGGATAAGTCCTATACTCAATTCATTGAATATCATCTGAAATTTGTCATGGTACGCATCAATATACTTTCAAGTATATTCTAACTAATACTCAGATTTGTCTTAATTCAATATCATTCCCATGTTATTGATTGACAACGGACTATTTAGAATAACTTAAGTTATTCAAGGATTTAAACATGCAAATACAGGACACAATATTATAAATAAAATTAAACGTATACCGTACTTTAATTCATTATAGATAATAA
This sequence comes from Chrysanthemum seticuspe, assembly GCA_019973895.1. NCBI lineage: Eukaryota > Viridiplantae > Streptophyta > Magnoliopsida > Asterales > Asteraceae > Chrysanthemum > Chrysanthemum seticuspe. The sequence goes on along the minus strand of BPTQ01000004.1, from coordinate 47,517,522 downwards.
TTGTTTAACATCCTTTATCCAAATACTAAATAGATCAAGGCATGATAATTCTCAGTTAATGAATTTTGCCACAAGTCATGCAACTCATAATTGTTGACAAGGCATAATTTCAACTAACTTTGATCTACAAGAATTTTGAGAATACTTATTTCAAAAATTCAATAATTGAATTTCTTGTATGTGTTTACACATATCTTGATATTGTCATATCATTCCATAAGGTGCGTGGTAACCTGAACCACCTTTATATGACAATCATTTTTCAAAACTTTTAAAGTTTTAAAGTATTCTTCATTCTTTAATGTATAATGCAACTATGCTCTTAGTTGAGCATAACTAGTCAACATGGTCATTATCAAGGATACCATGACTAGAATTGAGTGTCATCTCAATTATACCAGCATCATTGTGTACAACAATATGCTCTTTAAACATCCGTAAACTTCGAACAGTTATAGTGTAATGTTGGTGCCTACCAAACTCAAGTTTGTTGGCAATGACAATTATGAAATAATTGCCATATTTTCGTCCATAGAATCTAGAAGCATATCCAGACTGTGGAATGTGATTCTAAATCCAAACATATTCCTTTTAAAATATTTATTACACTAATAACTTTCAATGTTGTCAAATCATCTTGTAACCAAGCATGACACAACAATCTTATACACAACATGATGTACATGATGAATCTTCAAGTTAAACTTTAAGATCTCATTCATATTATATCTTATTAAAGATATGTATTTATCATGTTTTATTAGACTCATTTATTTTACCGCATATGTTTATAAACATATATTCCAAGGTTGTATGTCTTATTTCCAAATCTTACAAACAAAGTTTCATTCCCAATTAAAACTTAATTTAGGTGGAATGTAGTTGCCCATACAACATATAAGATTTAAGAAAATAATACTCCCACTAGCTTTCAGGAATACTTATGAGCTATCTTATTTTAATTTATTAAATCAAACATTGATTTAATATTAAACATAAGAATCATCTCATAAATGCATGCATATAACCATTCATGGATTCTTGCAGTTTGTACATATTCAAAGATTATTTGAATTCATAAAACTACTTTGTATTACTTATCGTCCTCGCAAAAGTAATTCCACAACAAAGAGTTTTGATATTCATTGTCAAAATTTCATATCAATGAAACTAAGTATGACAATTATAATCTTTATACTTTTATTTAATGTATCTAGAAAATAATATTCAATCATAGTTAATTGCTTAAATATGATTAATATTATTATCACTAGACATGCATTAAATATGTGTACAATATTGTCCATATAATTTCTACATAAAGATTTAAACCACTAGGGTTTCCATCCTTTGAAGAAAATCATCTTCATTTAGATAAACCAAGTATCTAAAATTGATTATATTTATGGACAGCATCTCAACATTCATAGTATGATTGATTTACCACAATTCAACATTTGGTAAATTCATCATCATGATTAACAGGCTTACCATGATCCTGTAACTCATAATCCTCAACATATTAAATATCTGAGATATCCTTACGGATCTATGAATGACAATTCCATCATTTTGAGGTCTATCATTTACATGTTTAGCCTCATCATGATATTTGCTAGTGCATTTTAGAAGATTATGTATTTTGTAATTCAATCTTTCAAGATCTAAACAAAACTCCCACTTGCCTTTAACAATTTAAAGATTACCTTTAAATAGTTTATCAAGTAGAGCAACAATACATTGTTCTCTTTTGGGATATTACAAAAAACATTGACAGTTCCTAACATTAGTTTGTAACAACTCACTCTATAAGTAGTTTAACAAATTCAGAACTTCATTTATTAGACTTAATGTGATTCATCACATTCCATAAACAAATGGTGTCTTATCAATCTTCTAGGTTGGAGTCTTATTGAGTATATTCAATCTATACTCAATCTTCTAACCTTGATAACATGTGGAAGAAACTATAGTTATCTTGAATCAAACATGCCATTAGATTTTGATTCTTCTAACTGAACATACCATAAAACTATGGTATTTCATTAGAATTAATATTGTAAGATAATCTAATAATATTTAAGATAATCATCTACTCTTTGGCTTACCTATTTACCAACAAAGTAAAACTTAATGGTACAATAGAATTACCAAGTCAATTGCATACATTATAACTCAAGTATTTTTGACCAAATCAAAAGACATATCAGTTATAACCTCACTATACGTTATAAGTCATTGATCAACTCATTGACTTCATGCATATGTCTTAAAACATAGCAAGTTAACGTCTTACTTTATATTGTAAGTCTTGTATTAAAAGACTTCATGTTTGTGACTTTACAAAATCATAAACATTTGTAATTAAAGTAAGTATGAACACCACCTCAGGTTTCAATTAATATTTACTACATATATTTAAGTCATTCAACGAATACTTAAATTCAAAGTAGTATTATATTAGATTACTTCATTTAATTTTGTCATTCCATGAAAAATTCAACGTAAGAAACTGCAAAATCATCCATGCTCGTTCTCACGACACGTGGATATTTTACCTTGGGCTATAATCTAGTTCACGTTCTCACGTAACATAAATTGTAACTACAAGTGTTTCTTAAATATTGAATGACATAAATTTTGAAAATAAAGTAGTCTTTGTTATCATCTTGACACATGTTCTTAATAAGGCAATCATACATATTTAAATGTATAATTCCTATTGGAACGTTACTCTCTTACCTTGCGGTCAAGAGAATCATATTTATATGTGTTGTACCTTGCACACAATAAAGATTTCTCCCACTTGTGCATGGAGCAACATCATGTAGCAGATAAACAACACGATACACGTTCGTTTATTTGATTAATATGATTTGTGTCATAGATATAACAAGTAGATGTAGGACTATATTGATTAGTAAGGAAACGCACATGACAATCCTTGAAAACCATAAGTGCCTACAATTGGAAAGTAATTATCTTTGAAGATAATCTGGGTTACTACACAGGAAATAAGGCTTGTAGCTCCCACTGAATTAGAAATCATTAAAACAACTTCTTATTCAGTAATGCAACACAAATGCTCCCACTGAATCTGACAACATTGTAAGTGTTGCATAACTAGTGAAACCAACTTGCTTGCTTTTTACTTTCCTACACCTTTAAAGAACCATACATAATCATTACTAAGGTACTAAAAGGTGTATCCTACTCTATGAATGATGGGTTATCCATCAATGTTATTAACTCGAAAAATTGGGTATGCAATTTCTTCCTTAACAGGCCTACCATCCCCATACTGGTATGTAGCACCTTTAAAGGCTAAAGCAAAACAACTAGATAAAATATGCTAGTTTGCCTTTTACCAATTTTCGCGGTAATTAGTCTAACTTCTAATTTAGTAACTCACATACATATTTTCCAGTTAACCAACATTCATGTTGTTACAAAAGGATTCATTCACCAAATGAAGGTAATGAAATCTTTATGGAAAATAAGATGTGCAATTCATTGCTATGAGTTACATCTAGAATTTAGACAATTCAAATGTTCCTATTATACCTTTTTTTTCATGTAAAGGAATAGGATTGAGTCTCATGCTTCTCCCATGGAAAAGAGACTTCGTTTGTCTTTTCGGTAAATTATTCTTGATCAAACATTTGTTTGAAAGCAGAATGGATCAATTTACTGATCAAAGACTAAATCTCGTTTACAGTTAAATGTTGCATTTATACATTCAAAATAATTACAAAATTCAATTTTAGTATTTTCGATAATTTTCCTTTTCAATAAACAATTAAATACCCAAGGTTCATATTCATATAACTAATTAATATTTATTGAAAACTAGGATCCAAATTGTCATAATCTCATCACGTCAGTTGATCTGTTAGTAATGAACCTTATGCAAAATGGTAGAGCTTTTGCTCAATTGCCAATATCAATTGCAATTCCTAGATTTATGAGATTTACATATAGCCAATTTCAATCGCCATGTAAACATGTTTTATCCCATCTTATGCCTTGAATTGCCAGTTCTCACTGCCTAACTCAATTAAGTTGTCCAACTTAAGAAACTGCAAAATCGTCCATGCCCGTTCTCACGACACGTGGACATTTTACCCTTTGATTACGATCTAAGTCACGTTCTCACGCAAATAGAAAGTAATCTTAGGTGTTTCCGTTTCGTTGGATGGCATATAACTTAAATTAAAAGGGTAATAATTTTTTATGTTAAATCAAATATGTACAAAGATGTCATGCATTCATCTTCGTAACATAGGTTTTATTAAAACATTTATATCTTGTTTTAATGTTTAAGTTTTTCATCATCAAACTTTAATTGAGGTATTGGTTACACCAATCAAGGAATTTAGTGTTAATTATCATCCATTATACCGTACTTTTGCATAAGTGTAAACACTTAGTGTTTCGGATAATTACCTCCGAAGTGGCGCATGGAATTAACACTAATTCGCACTTAAAATGAGCTTGCACATTTAATGGCTTACTAAGTAGCTCCATTCGAACTTACAGAGGGCAGAGGACCAGGTACGCGCTAAAGCACAATCTTAGACATCCTTTCAGTGTGACTGTGCGCACTTCTTTTAATAACCCCTTTATAGTTCATTCTCATGGGTGAGCCGTTCAGTCATTTGTACCAAAGTCATCAATCAATTAAACAATTATGATTACTATTCTTAAAAATACATGTTTCACCATTGTTTAGGTCAGTTTATTTTTCTTGTAAAAATACCCTTGTTACACATAACAAACAAGCAAGTATTTGTAAAAATAAACAAATAAACAATAAATGCATAACAAATAAAAGTCATGCATATCAAATAGCCACATGCAAACGTTTTTGATAAATCCTATTAAATTAATAATGATTGAGGTATTCCCCAATTTTAGATCTATCATAATTTAGTATATATCACTTAAACAAGAAAGACATACAATAAAAGCAGATCCATGATAAAACATGCAGATAATTATCATGGACATAAAATTACACTTAACAATTAATGCAATTAAAACAGAGTTACGCATATACACATAAAGTTGCATGCATCTTAGGGTTTCTAATCCAATTAAAACATTAGTTTACAAAACCCTAATAAGGGTACCAAAATAAACGCACCCTTTAAAAAATTAGGGTTTAGGTTTAACAAACCCTAGATCTATGCATACAAAAAATAACACAACATGTTTATTTTATTTATGTGTTTCAGTAATTAATTACTTGTTATACAAGGCTCGTGATGCCACTGTTTAGTTTATGATATATAAAATACAATAAAACATGAAGACATCAAGAGTACACAGCGGAAGACTTAAAGATCATAACAAATAAATAATTAACTGATAGTATGCGTAACGTACCTCTTGCGAATGTCAAATCCTTTGAGCAAAACAAAGAAGTGGTTTGAAGAGTTGTCCCTTACCATTCTACAACTCAAACCAATATGGTGTAAGAATAGTGTCTTACTACCACGTTCTTGTACACACGAATTAACCAACAAATCAAGCGATTGCTAGATCTAACACAAGTCCTCGTTTAAGAAAAACAAAACCAAACTCCCTTACAAGGGGTGTTCGGCCGAAAATGGGACAAGAGAGAGGAGATGAGAGATCTAGGGTTAATTCAATGCACAAGTGTATGAAACCCTAGAACCTAACCCTCTTTATATAGTAGATGGAATACTTTGGGAACAAGCTAGGGATTAGGGCTTGGGAAAGCCCCTATGGCCGGCCACTATGCAAAGCCCAAAACAAAACCCATAACTTTTCCAAGTTTTCCATTTCTAGTCATTTCTCTTTTCATTTAACGGTCGTTAGTCATTTTTTCCGTTAAATACTTAACGATCGTTAACCGGACTTAATGTGCAATAATTAATCGTAAACATAAACATTAATTATTAACTTTAATTCTCATTCGCTAATGTGTGCAATCCCGTGGTCACGAGTTCGAATCCGGACATTCACATGTTTGTAAATATATACATTTCCAACAGCTTTGATATGATCTGCAATCCATGCTACCCTAATTTAGACATAAATTAAAATTCCCATATGAATTCCAATAATGAGAAAGAGTCTTGACTTCATCGGTAAGGATGTCTAATTTAAACCAACATAGTTTGTTGTCATCTACATATGTGTTTAATTTACACCATCATATGTGACCTTCATATATGCATGAGAAGAAGTCATTGGCGTCTGAATTACACACAAAGTGTTTTCGCCATTGTTAACCTCTTTAAAACACCTAAAGAAACTCTTGTTCAAGCACACATGACGGGAGCACCGTGTCGATTCACTAGTCTTTTGCATTTGAATCCACTAGGTTCACCTCTAAAATCATAGACGTGAGATCAAAAGTCATTCTGAAATTTAGCACAGAAGATAGTTAACACTATGCGCCGTCCCGGTTTAGCTTATAAAGGTGAACTATTTCTCCACAAACTTAAACTAGGCAAAAACAAACTCCGCACAAGTTTTATATTCTGCTAACATTTTGTGCTATATGCAACAAATGCAAAATATTGTTGTTGAAACAATTTCTTGGACAAAATAGGATCGACAAAAAACACACAAATTCTACTAATCGTGCACAAATGAGTTAGTAGGAAACAAACTCCTTCTATAAACTTATGCACTTGAAACTTAATGCACCAATATTGAAGCAAATAAAGTCCTATTTAACTAATTCGATCAACTAATAATGCACCAAGAAAATGCATAAATTTCCACATAAAAATTGAAACCAAAAAGGCTTTTTAATTATTTCTGCAAAAAAATTCAGCAACCAAAATGCCGACTTTCTGCATAAAATATCAGCAACCAAAAAGGCACTTTTTTTTCTACAAAAAATTCAGCAACCAAAATGGCCTTTTGTGAATTAAAATTTAGCAACCAAAATGCCTATTTTTCAGAAGAAAAAAAAAATAAGCAACCAAAAACCTTTTTTAAAATAAGCTTTTCAACAATTGTTTCAGCACCCGAACAACTTTTTAAAATTACTTTTCTGCATAAAAATTCATCAACTAAACACCTTTTTAACGTCACTTTTCTACACAATGTTTTTAGAACCCAAACATGTTAAACCCCGAGAACGACACGACTTAAAATCATTGAAATTTAACCTTTTACGCGGAAACGATTTGACTTAAAACTGACATGCTGTTGCTAATCGTTGAACTGATATAATTCTGTAATAAACTGACTTTTGAAAGTATTTTTACATGAAACTAGACTCAATTACCTTCGAAATGACCGGTGGCACGACCCATGACGACTTACGGTTAAAAAGATATGATTTTTTGAAACTGACTTCGACTAGTTCTCCAAACTAGTTCTCCACTAGTTCTCCAAACTAGTTCTCCACTAGTTCTCCAAACTATTTTAACCACTTTACAAACACTTAACTATATACATTGTTTTTCCAAACATTCTCGAAGCGTTTGACTCATAATGGGTTAAAATAGACCTTGTCCCAAACACCCCTTTTTCTGCATATCCCTTTTATATACTTTTGACCCATTTTCTGGAAAATGACTTATACCCCTTTAACAACACATAAAAACTTTCAGAAATAATTAGTACATTTAAAAATTCCATATTCATAATCATTAACTCGTTTACAGCCCAAAATGGGTATAACTACACATTATGCCAAACACCCTTTTTACTAAATATACACACTTCAACCCGTTACTATAATGAACCATTTGACACATTTAGCTTTAACAACAAAGACATAAACTTTGACACTCGACAACATACATACAACCCATTCAAATAATCTCGGGGGACAACATTGAAAAGAGCTCGGTATCTACCTAAGCTCTACTTTCTTACCATTCTTCTAACTTTCAGCTAGCAATCCATAAGCTTTAATCCAATGTTCACCATCGCCATCACATATGGACCTGCGAACATTAACATCTTAAACCATAAGCACGAGGCTGAGTAAGCAAAACGGATATAGCTTAACATTATACATCAATCACACATTACACATTATAACCATTCTTCCATTACAACTTTAATCATAAACATACCTTGGGACATCATTAAGCATCACCATACATACTCTAACCATTTTCATCCTACTTTATCAATCTCATGCTAGCTATGCAAAAGTAGCACTACAATCTATTTACACACAAACACATATACATCAAGTCATACCATATACTTAACATAAACATCACATAACACATAATGCATTGAAATCCATATAACATTAACTTATAACCGGTTTAATTACCTTGATTCCAAACTTTTGAAACCAAACATGTCATCTTTTCCATTCTTGTCATCTAAGCCAAATCACTATTATCATAAACACATAATTAATCAGCTATGTCATGGCTACCATAACCATAACCATAACCACTTTCTAATCATTACTAATTATCACATAATCATATGATGACTATATGATAATCAATCCCATTAGCTTATTGGCTTAACTCAATAATAGTTAACCCATATTCATTATAACTCCTTAATTTAATTTATAAACATCATTTACCCAATTTCCCAATTGATATCAAGAACCCTAATTCTTGAATTCACCAATTAACTTAGGGTAAGGGATTACTTACTTGTAGGGATGATCAATACAAGTTTATTACTGGATTGGAGCACTAATCTACCTTCAAATTATAATTATAGTGATCTTGGTTCTTCCCTTCCCTTTTCTCCAAACCGTACGACACACACACCCACCATTTTCTGGAATGCGTAGAATTCAGTAGAAGATAACTATTAGTAGTATAGTTTGCCTAATTGGCACATTAGTCCATTAAGTCCATCTTTATTATAAATGTGACACATCATACTTTCTATAACCATTTACATGACCTTTAATACTTATAGTTTGACTACCGGGTTTGACTAACCAATCCCGTAAGCCCACGAAACTTATAAAAGTCATAGTCAACCATTCACATGGCATTCTTGTAATAAATTGATTAGGCCCAGTTTCAGGGTGTTACAAAACAACCTTTTCAGACTCATTTTTTCTCCATAAAAATAACAACCAAACACCATTTTAAAATCACTTTTTTCGCATAACAATTCAACAATTAACATATGTGCTGAAAATTAATATATTTGTGTTTGTACAGAAATACTTTCAAGGGTCAGTTTGGACAGATAAAGTCTTTAATGGGCTGTTTGGACATATTATGTTTTACGGGTTGTTTGTACAAAAAGACACAAATAGAAAACTAAATACTTGACAAAAGACTTAACCGCTGAGATATTATCAGAATTCTATGAGTTCCTACTCAATCCTAATTCATGTGGAGAATTATTGGAAATTTTAGTGAAAAACTGAGTTTTCACTAACTTTGGACATCGAAAATTATTAGTAAATAGAATAATTATGATTAAGGCCTTATTTGGTTATGCATTCCTTTGTGAGAGCTTCATATCGAGCCTTTAAATGTTTAAAATATAGGTAGTGTGAATGAGATATCGAGTTTCAAAGAAGTGTATTTGAAATGATCTTAAGAAAAGGAAAATGGTTTAAGCTTTGTTGTGACTTATGTTTGAAATCTGCAAATTCAATGTGCTCTTATGACTTGTTTTAACTTCGTAACGATAAAATAATGATTCACTAACATACTTGATCACAACATTACACCATATGCTACAACATGAATTTGTATAAATTCAATTCAATCCCAACCATTTCAAGATTAAAAAAATAAATAAAAATAAAAAATAAAAAAAATCACAACTTTCTTTCTATCACAACCTAATCACAATAATTCCAGAAAAGTTTCAGTCAAGTTGTCATCTACAGTACACATTGTGATACGATCCTGCAT